>LR812532.1:20324904-20649904 GCA_903798195.1 Danio kyathit | reverse complement strand
GCCAGCTATGTACAAGTGCTCAGCTGAAAACAAAGTTGGAAAAGATGAACGGCTGATTTATTTCTACGTAACCAGTGAGTTTCATGCTTTTATGAGTTTTTTAATATTTTTATGGCAAAAAAAATTATACACACATGCACACACAAACAATGGGGTAAGTTACATAATCTTGTTTTCGTGTTGAAATAAAAATATTTGGCTTACCCCATGTAGCTGTATGAACATAAATAACATCTCTGAATGTAATACGCTCAAAGTTCAAGGCAACGGGAGACATGGACTTTTACAGAGTTAGCTTAGCAAAGCCTACAGTGAACAAAATTTGGGGACTACAAAAAATGCATCCGGGTTAGTGAGATCACAAACGCATCAGGTTACGTGCACTCAGCATGTGCATACACCCTGCGCAGTAAAGGGGCGTGACCAGAGATGCTGTAATGCTGTAATGTAGCAGAGAAAGCTAAAATGCCGTCTAAACGCTGCTATTTCCCCAGAGCTTCTTCTGTTTCTGTATTTGGGCTTCCAAAGGACATGACACAAAGAGAGAAATGCTTACAATTTAATTTTAATTTTGTTCCAGAGAATTATAAAAAAGATATAGCTAGCATTTGACAAAGGACAGCTTCCAAATTCTCTCTCAATTCAGTTATGGATTCAGCTAAAAACTCCTTTGACCATATTAGAAGATGCTGTGGATTGTGAGCCACAACCTGTAAGTATTTTTATTTGTTGAAATTGATCTATCACATGCCCAGTTTCGCAAGGACGTAAACAAGGATGTAAACAACGGGAAATGCTGTTTGTCACCGTTAACAATTTAACTACAAATTCAAATTTATCCGTCAAACCGCTGTAAACACCCACAATCTTCAGCATCGCTGCAGTGGCTCTCTATGCGGACGCTTTCCCTGCGTTCTACATCTCAAATAACGAACTCGCAAAAGATGTTTCATATTACTTACACATGCTTATTTCGAATACATGTTAAAGATACTTGTCAGATTTTATTTTAGAGAGCAGACGTGAGGTTCAGCTGTACCCTCTGTGCCATTTTCTGTCAGATTCAGACTCAAATTGATACAGCTAACAACTACTCTGACTGACAGTATTTACACAGCGCAAAAGTTCATGCTTGTAGGGGTGTGACACTTTTCACATTACGTTAGCTGACCAATCAGAGCCACTTGAGGGCGGCCTTTCGGAGGAACTTGGAAATATGACAGTTGTTTTCATGTTAGCTGAGTAGCTGAATATAATCAAAGTAAGATATATGAAAAAATAAAGTGATTTTTTACAAATGAAGCATGAGCACACATTGCTTTGCATCTTATAAACACAACCAAGCCTTAAAAATACACTGAGGACCACCCCTTTAAGAAAAAATCCACTTAATTTTGACTTATTATTTCTGACAATAAGACAAAAAAAGACAAGAAAAAAAACATATATTTTTAAAATTGTGTAGAAAATGTTTCTTGATTTAAGAATTGATAAATATTTGGACTAGAAACAAGACAAAAACAATGTATACATTGTAAACTATGCAAAACTATGTAAGAAAAGCATTTTTGCAGCACACACACATACAGTATATTTTGAATATTGTTAGTTTAACAGACTAAACTTAAATTTACACCAAAAAACATGTGGTTCATTCGGAAGAGATTTGCTGTTACTTTTCTTAATATTAACATTTATTTAGCTATCCCTGAAGGATTCGAGATAGAGATGGAGCCCTCAGAGGATCCGCTAGAGCAGGACCTGGTACAGCTGAAGTGTAATGCAGATAATTTTACCTATGAGAACCTGCGGTGGTATCGCCTGGACCCACATACTGTTCCTCCAGAGCTGGACTGCAAAAGTCTACACCAGTACGCCACATTTTTGGAGGGCACACTATCTTTTCAGACCTCCAGCAACAACTGGGTGCTAGAGCTCAACATTACCAACATTCAGCTACAGGATGAGGGGAACTACGTGTGTGAGGTGCAGAACAGACGCACCGGGGTGAAACATTGCCACCGCAAATACATCCCAGTCAAAGGTAAAGGTCAAACAATACTCAACTTTTATCCTGGTAATTTAATTTGCAGTGCAATATAAAGTGCATGCGGAAAGTATTCATAGCGCTTCACTTTTTCCACATTTTTTTTTATGTTACACCGTTATTCCAGAAGGGATTAAATTTGTTTATGTCCTCAAAATTCTACACACAATACCCCATAATGACAATATGAAAAAAGATTTTTTTAAATTGTTGCAAATTTATTAAAAATAAAAAACCTGAAAAATCACATGTACATAAGTATTCACAGCCTTTGCCGTGAAGCTCTAAATTGAGCTCAGGTACATTCTGTTTCCACTGATCATTCTTGAGATGTTTCAGCACCTTAGTTGGAGTTCACCTGTGGTAAATTCAGTTGACTGGACATGATTTGAAAAGGCATACACCTGTCTATATAAGGTCCCAGGGTTGACAGTGCATGTCAAAGCACAAACCAAGCATGAAGACAAAGGAATTGTCTGTAGACCTCTGAGACAGGATTGTCTCGAGGCACAAAACTGGGGAAGGTTGCTGCTCTGAAAGTTCCAATGAGCACAGTGGCCTCCATCATCTGTAAGTGGAAGATGTTTGGAACAACCAGGACTCTTCCTAGAGCCATCTAAGCTGAGTGATCGGGGGAGAAGGGCCTTAGTCAGGGAGATGATATATAACCCGATGGTCACTCTGTCAGAGCTCTAGCATTCTTCTGTGAAGAGAGGAGAACCTTACAGAAGGACAACCATCTGTGCAGCAATCCACCAATCAGACCTGTATGGTAGAGTGGCCAGATGGAAGCCACTTCCTGCCTGGAATTTGCCAAAAGGCATCTGAAGGACTCTCAGACCATAAGAAGCAAAAGTCTCTGGTCTGATGAGAATAAAATTGAACTCATTGGAGTGAATGCCAGACGTTACGTTTGGAGAAAACCAGGCACCCCTCATCACCAGGCTAATACTATCCCTACGGTGAAGCATGGTGGTGGCAGCATCATGCTGTGGGGATGTTTTTCAGCAGCAGGAACTGGAAGACTAGTCAGGATAGAGGGAAAGATGAATGCAGCAATGTACAGAGACATCCTGAATGAAAACCTGCTTCAGAGTGCTCTTGACCTCAGACTGGAGCGACCGTTCATCTTCCAGCAGGACAATGACCCATAACACACCGCCAGAATATCAATGAAGTGGCTTCACAACAACTCGGTAAATGTCCTTGAGTGGCCCAGCGAGAGCCCAGACTTAAATCCTATTGAACATCTCTGGAGAGATCTGAAAATGGTTTACATAATCGCTTCCCATCCAACCTGCTAGAGCTTGAGTGGTACTGCAAGGAGGAATGGGCAAAAAGTCCCAAAGACAGGTGTGCCAAGGTTGTGGCATCATATTCAAAAAGACTTGAGGCTGTAAATGCTGCCAAAGGTGCATCAACAAAGTATTGAGCAAAGGCTGTGAATACTTATGTACATGTGATTTTTCAGGTTTTTTATTTTTAATAAATTTGCAACAATTAAAAAAAAAATCACATTGTCATTATGGGGTATTGTGTGTAGAATTTTGAGGAAATAAATGAATTTAATTCATTTTGGAATAAGGCTGTAACATAAAAAAATTTAGAAAAAGTAAAGCGCTATGAATACTTTCCGGATGCACTGTACACTAACTAGTTAAGCTAACTTTTAAGGTAGCATCTTAACCTCCACAAAACCTCTTAAGTGACTCTTAAAATTTACTCTCATGTCACACTAAACTGATACCAGTAGATTTGGGTATTAAAATTTTGCTAAGCTTGTTACTAAATATTCTGCTAAAAGCAAAAATGTTTTTACACAAATAATTAAATAGTTTTATTTGAAAAATAAAAAGCTTTAATAAATGATCTCATTGGATGAAATAAGTATATTGACTATTTACAAGCAACAATAATGTTGCCTCTGATGCCTTAAAATGACTAGTGCATTATTACAGTTTTTCTCAGTCGCTTTGGTGCATTTCTCACAACACTATTTACATTTGCACAACAGTTAATGCATTTCTCAAAACAATTAGTCATTTGTGCACATCAAAGTAGCAGTTTCTCATTCCTTCCAACAAATTGCAAATGCTTTTGGACATGCATCAATTGCTTTCATACAACTCTCTGCTGTTTGTAACATTATCATTTGCTTACGTCATGTCAGTCAAAATTAACTGAACTAGTGTCTGCTGAATAGTCATTCCATATTAAACTAATAGTCCTCATTTCATTACTCTAGTCATTATATACAAAAATGTTGAACTAGTTGTCAAAATCTGTCAAGCTCATTTTATTTAAAAACTTTAAATCTTTTTTTTTCCACTGAAAATGTCTTCTAAATTGAACAATTTCATGAATGATATACAGACCTGTGTATGTTGTAGGTTCAGTTCCAATATGTACTGCAATGTTGTTTACAGTTGTGCACAGCTCTACCCAAAGAAAGTTTGTTTGTTGTAAAAAAGGGTGTATTTATTATTTTGCACAATGCTGTGAATAAATTAGAATTGTAAAGAGCAAATGCAGTAAACATGTGAAACATACATATTCAGTGTCTTGTACTCAGATACCTCACTAAATGCAGTGATGTCTAACTTTACTGTAGTTCTCAAATGGCTGTGCTAATAGTATATAGTGCTGTCTTGAGCATTTTCAGGAAGTGTCACCAAAATCTGACTTTTTTGCATTGGAAAAAATGTACAGAGTAAAGTGTCATAATGAAAACATGACTAAGCCATTTGACTATCTTGTTCATAGACAATGGAGGCAGGACTTTGCATTTTGATGGCACTGACACTTTCATTGACATCAATACTTGCTTTTGAGGAATGAGCTATCCATTTTGAGCAAGTGACTCGCTTTTGCAGGTTATCCACTAGGTTTTGCAGTTTGCACTAATTGTTTTGAGAAATGCATTAACTGTTGTGCAAATGTAAATAGTGTTGTGAGAAATGCACCAAAGCGACTGAAAAAAACTGTAAAATACAATACTGTGCTTGATAACATTAGTTAATGCACTATAAGTTAACATGAACTAAAAATGAACAACTGTATTTTATTGCCTAACATTAACAAACTTAACAAAATAAATACTTTGTTAATTGTACTGTTCATTGTTTGTTCAGCCGATTCGAATGTTATCACTTAATTGAATGAGCGTAATCAGTGGTTATCAGCTGATAAATATGGCCCAGTAAGGACCTTCTGTGCCTACTAGTAGGCTCAGAAGGCTGTTATCATCCATCCTCATGGTTAATCAGCTATAGATCACATATGGCTGCGGCTGGAAGTTAACGAGAATTGTTTATATTATTTATTATATTTCACATTAATTGTATTTGTGGAATTATAAATTTATATAATCTAATTTCAAATGAACAATAATCTACATATAACTGAAAAGTTATATTCTTTGGTTTTTAATTATATCATTTCATTAACAGCCCAGCTACCTTTCTGACTACTGGCTGAGCCAGTGATGCAACTGCAACGGGCAGGCATTCAATGACTCTGCCTTTGTCTTAGGGTGATACTTTCAGGCCAAAGAAACCCCTTTGCTGATTAACTTGTGTGGCAGGTTTTCTAACACCTATATGCTGGTTAACCCAATACCTAATTTGCATGCTTTGTTTAGCCATCTCCCCTCCTCCTAAGAATATAATATAGACAGGACATCTTTGTTTTCAAATCAGACTTGTGATAAAACTAGCAGGCTGCAGACCTCCAGTAGGCTCCTGCAGACACATGGACTTCTTGAAGACGTTGTATGACTGCAGATTTAACCAACACGCCTCAATAAAAGAATTCTGCTTGTTTTGAGTCTCCTGGACTGGGTTCTCTTCTATCCATCATTTATTTGTTCACAACATATTTTATTAACGTCTACCCCTACAACAACCCTAAACCCAACCGTCACAGTAATGTATAAACAGATATGGATCCTTCTCTATTAGTATAGCTGATTAACCATGTGGATGGATGATAACAGCCTTCTGAGCGCAGAAGGCCCCTACTGGCGCATATCTATCAACTGATAACCACTGATAACACCCATTCAATCGAGTGATAACATTCAAAGTGGGTAGTTTGTTTATGTTAGCAAATAAATCAACAATATTTCCTAAAATTGTTAAATGTTATAATTTTTTATCATAAAACATATTGTATCTATTCACAAAACTTATATGGATTTGCCCTATGACACTTTTATGATGTTTTCAGAAGATTTGGCAACCTGGATTTTCAAATAAACAGATAAAATCCTCAGGTTTCATTAAAAATATTTTAATATATGCTGTAAAGATTTAAAAAATATAGGAGGGCGAGTAATATTGGAGTGATTTTACAACTTAAACTATATCCTGTATGTCAGTTTCAAAACACACTCAGAAATGACATTTGCTGTTTGTTCAAACTACTTATTTAAAATGAGCTGAAACAAAACAATTGTTTTATATTCAATCCCTTTAAATTTGTAAAAGCTAATAAGTGAAATTAATTCTTTCATGTTGTCCGAACACAAATCGATTGTGTGGAACTGAGCAGTTTTTACAGTGCATTCTTCTAAGTTGGAACAAAGTCAAAAATGGCAAGTGTGTTGTATAATGTATCACAAATCTCTCTTTTTCTTCATATCCTAGCAATGGAAGCACCTCGATACCGTCACAACCCAACTAATCATACGGTGAATGTGAGCGAGTCGCTGCAGATGAGCTGTGATGTGGAAGGCACACCCTTTCCTCAGCTGTCCTGGTTTAAAGATAACCAACCTCTCCATCAGATATCAGGTTAGTCATTCATCACACTTTTTAGTACTAACATTTAAAGGTCCAGTGAAATCAAAATGATGTTTTTTTTAGATATTAGTATCAGTATGTTAATCTTAAGGATATCTATTAACAAGTGTGCTCCAAAATGGTGACAAAATTCGGTTTAGAAGATATAAAACTGATATACACATGTAAAACTTGTAGTTTGTCACTCAGTGGCGTATTTAGGCAATATGTAGCATCTTGCTAGGGGCGGCATGGAAACCATACCCATCCCATCCACCACCAACCACCGCCTCCCCTCTCCCCCACCCTTTCGGCTCTTCACTTTTGTCCATGACAACCACCACCGCCCCACTCTTCTCTTTCGTCCATGTCCTCCCCCTCCAACATTACCATGCCAACCCCCCAACTCCCCAAATCCCCACCCCCAAAGGCTCTTCACTTGTATGAGGGCAGCATGAACAACGTGAGGGCGGCACGATTGTCATTTGCCTAGAGCGCCAGTTAAGCTTGTGACGGCCCTGTTGTCACTTCCGCCATATGGATAAATGTTTTTTTAGAAACTTCAGTTTCTCATCAAATCTTGACCAATGAAATGCTCTCCAGTGCCCTCTGACATGATCTGACATGCCCCACCCCCTTCAATACGCTTTTTCATTTCACAAAAACAAAATGCAATTGGCTGTTTTTTTTAAAAGAGCTATATCTCGTCCTCTCTTTGTGTTTCAGATGACATTATGTCAAACATCAAATAAAAAAAATACCCATTTCAAAGGACTTCACAGGACCTTTAAATGCTTGATGTTATTGTGTATTTGCATTGTACATATAGCCTATTTACAATTTCTCTCAATTGCTTTGGCACATTTTTCAAAACATTCTTACCATTCTCTAAACTGTGAGTGCAAATCTTAAAACTATTTGATGGAACTTCAGAACTTTACAGTTTTTCTTGATTGCTTTGATGCAGCCGTCAACTGAAACTCCACATTTTCAAAACAGTTAACACACAGTTAACAAACAGTGGCGCTCATGGTCAAAATGACATATTTTGCTTGCAAAATGCACATACCATGTCAAAACATTTAAAATATGCATCAAAAGCTAATTTTACCTTCAAACAACACAACTTGCAAACAAGTATATGAGCTCTTTTAATCAATCACTACACAATGGACAACAAGATACAGAACTCTGTGTGAATCAGTGCACCATTGCTTGTCATTGTAGCCTATTGCCCATGCCGTTTGTTGTCTTTCTATTTGGGCTGTCAAATTTGGAATTGGAAATAAGAATTGGATCCAGAATAAGAAATGCTTTGATTAAATTTATATTAAATTAATGACATTTTTCAAACTGTGGCTGAAAATGCTGTTACTGTAAAAAAACAAAACAGACAAAAGTAATAAAATACTGTAAATATTAGAGAAAACACATGTAAACCAATATACAGTCAAATCTTTTGGGAGTATGAGACATAGCCACTATTGACCTCCTCCATCCATGCTGGCACAGAACAACACAGACCTTCCACCGTTTTATAAGGTTTGCAGACTGATTGCTAATTGAAGGTTTGTGTGAAGGTGTGTCAAACCAGTGCTTCAGTGATTTCATACTGAGGTTGGTAGTTTCTAATGGTTAGGAATAGATAGTTTCTGTTTGGTGACCATAGCTAAAGCAATGGATTTTGGACTGCTTGAATAACATCATGTTGGGGAAAATGTGTCAATCCAATGAGAAAGAGTTTGCACATTTGCAAGACATGTTTTCTGCTCTGATGGAATAGTGATGAGGAAAATGGAGTGAATACTAGTTTCTTTAACCAGGTCAAAGCAAACAAGAAAAACTGTATTGCCTGTATATAGTTTCTCCCTCAAAACATTTAATTCTTCAAAACCTAATTATCATGTCAGTAATTTGGCCAAGGCTACCAAAGTGTATTGGTCCTCATTAGGCCCACACTGAATCTGTGCGTGCAGAATTCCGCAGATTTCTGCAAATTTTTAAGCCATCATTGATTCTGTTTATTGACTTGTGTAAATGTGTGTAAACTTATATTTATTCCGTTTTTAAATTAATTTCAGTAATATTATTGACAAATATTAAAATATTCATATGATTTATTTACAATACAGTTTGTAAAGTAATATTTTCTGTTTCTGTTGTCTTTTAGTAGATGTATTACATAAGAGACTTGCTTTGTTTACCAAATAAAGTGGATCTATTTGGATTTGCATTGTAAACATTAAATAAAAGTTAAAAAGGTATTACTAGTCCTAGTCATCGTCTGAGGCACGCTGCTCAAAATGATAAGTTTTTTCACCATGACAGTCAACCATGGAAGTTACAAGCATGTTACTGCAGTTAAGGATTATGAATTTAATGATTGTGCTCTATCTATCTATCTATCTATCTATCTATCTATCTATCTATCTATCTATCTATCTATCTATCTATCTATCTATCTATCTATCTATCTATCTATCTGTCTGTCTGTCTGTCTGTCTGTCTGTCTGTCTGTCTGTCTGTCTGTCTGTCTGTCTGTCTGTCTGTCTGTCTGTCTGTCTGTCTGTCTGTCTGTCTGTCTGTCTACAAAACTTGATGTATTGCAACTAGAGGTCATTTACCAATTTAGCAGACACTATAAACAATGTCAATATCAGATATTTATGGTGTAAATGTCCATATACAAATGTTAATGCTAACTGAATAGACAGTTTTGAGCATGATGGTTTACACAATTAAAAATGATTGAGAAGTTGTGAAGAGTTTGACAGTTTACAGTTTTTCTCAGTGGCTTTGGTGCATTTCTCACAACACTATTTACATTTGCACAACAGTTAATGCATTTCTCAAAACAATTAGTACAAACTGCAAAATCCAGTGGATAACCTGCAAAAGCGTGTCACTTGCTCAAAATGGAGAGCTCATTCCTCAAAAGCAAGTATTCATGTCAATGAAAGTGTCAGTGTCATCAAGATGAAAAGTCCTGCCACCATTGTTTATGAACAAGATAGTCAAATGGCTTTGTCATGTTTTCATTATGACACTTTACTCTGGACATTTTTTCCAATGCAAAAAAGTCAGACTTTGGTGACATGACCTAAAAATGCTCAAGACAGCACTATATACTATTTGCACAGCCCTTTGAAAGCTATAGTAAAGTTAGACCTCACTGCATTTAGTGAGGTATCCGAGTACAAGACACTGAATATGTATGTTTCACATTTTTACTGCATTTGCTCTTTACAATTTTAATTTATTTACAGCATTGTGCAAAAGAATAAATACCCCCTTATTTACAACAAACATAAACTTCCTTTGGGTAGAGCTGTACACAACTGTAAACAATATTGCAGTACATATTGGAACTGAACCTACAACATACACAGCTCTGTAAATCATTCATCAAATTGTTCAATTTAGAAGTCATTTTCAGAAAAAAAAAGATTAAATTTTTTTAAATAAAATTAGCTTGAAAGATTTTGACAACTAGTTCAACATTTTTGTATGTAATGACTCAAGTAATGAAATGAGGACTATTAGTTTTATATGGAATGACTAATCAGCATCCACAAGTTTAGTTCATTTTGACTGACATGACATAAGCGAATGATAATGTTACAAACAGCAGAGAGTTGTATGACAGCAACTGATGCTTGTTCAAAAGCATTTGCAATTTGTTGAAAGGAATGAGAAACTGCTACTATGATGTGCTCAAATGACTAATTGTTTTGAGAAATGCATTAACTGTTGTGCAAATGTAAATAGTGTTGTGAGAAATGCACCAATGTGACTGAGAAAAACTGTAAATGAGTATTGACTGATCAATATTGATCAACAAGCCATATGCAATTAGTTTTTGTCCAAACTCCAGACAATTGTACTTACTGTTTGCACACATGTGCCAAAGCATTTGCAATTTGCACTCTGAAGTGAACAATAAGCAAATTGTTCAGAGATCTGAACTTATTGTTTTGAAAAATAAAAGATTCAATCAAGAATTGAGCCAAAGCAATTGAGAAAAACTGTAAAGCACACCATCAAGTACATCTTGATTTATTTCTATAATTACATAATTACTCTGTTGAACATATCCATTTACTCAACCTTTAAATCAAGCCATCTTTATGGAGCACTTACAGAATAGAGGCTGTCAAAGCAATCAAAGATCATACAACCAAATGTGTCCTAATCCTGCGTCGCACTCAATAGCAGTAGAAGTGTTTTGCATTACATTAACATTAACACATTAAGTACATTGTACCCAACAATAATTAAAGACACTTCATATAAAGTTGGAAAAAGGCAATCAGCACTTATTGCTCATACAATATGTTAATGTTGAAATGATTGCAGTTTTTCACTTCATGGTAAATGCTGATAAGTGGAAACCGATTACCTCAAAACGTGTAAAGCAATGGTTCACCCAAAAATTATAATAAGCTCATAATTTACTTTCCCTTATGTGGTTTTAAACATTTACGGGCTTCTCACTTCTGTTTAACACAAAAGAAGATATTTTGAAGAATTTAGTTGCTGGAATCCATCGATTTCCATTAAAATTCAATGAAAGTTGGTGGCACAGTGGCTCAGTAGTTAGCACTGTCGCCTCACAGCAAGAAGGTCGCGGGTTCAAGTCCCGGATGGGTCAGTTGGCATTTCTGTGTGGAGTTTGCATGTTCTTCCCGTGTTGGCGTGGGTTTCCTTCAGCTGCTCCGGTTTCCCCCACAAGTACAAAGACATGCGGTAAAGGTGAATTGAATAAATTTAATTGGCTATAGTGTGTGTGTGTAAATGTGAGAGTGTAAGGGTGTTTCCCAGTACTGGGTTGCAGCTGGAAGCACTTTCGCTGCGTAAAACTTACTGTATGTGGGATAAGATGGTGGTTCCTTCTGCTGTGGCAACCCCTGATAAATAAAGGGACTAAGCCGAAGGAAAAGAATAAATGAATTCTATGAAAGTCAATGGGTCCCAACCAACATTTTTCAAACTATCTTCTTTTGTGTTCAACAACAAAAGGAAACTCAAGCGAGTTTTGAACAAGTCAACAGTGACATTAAATTATGACAGAATTTTGTTTTTGGGTGAACTAATTCTTTAATTCGTTAAGATTAAGTTAGTTGAACTAAGCAAATAAATTAATGGTTATGTCGAATTTCTTAGCAAACTAGTCTGTGCTAAATTCATTACACATTTAAAGGCAATCTTATATTATCTGATTTTAACTGAATTTGATTATAATGCATTAATGTACAACTGCTTTGAAACTATAATTATTCTATAAAGCACAATCCAAATGAACTTGAATTGAATCATCAATGTCATGCTGACAATAAATCAGGTAGAAATAGTCTAGCGCTTCAAGGTAACAATTGCTATCACTTTATAGTGAATAAAACATTTATCAACCACCCAGAAAAGCCAAGCAACCACATCACACTTACATTACCGCCTAATGCCTTGTGGAAACTGCATAACAATGAATGCAATCATAAAGCATCACTTTGGTTATCAGTGTGTACAATACAGCTGCATAATTGTGCTATAAACCTTCGGAAATGATATTAACTTATGTTCATGTTGTTCAAAACAAAAATGCAATTTTAAACCACTAAATAGAAGCAATCAAAATGTGTACTATACCAACTGTTTATTTAGGAAACCATTGCAGCATTCCCAGTTTCTTACATTTTGTACACTAATGAACAAATAACAACTTATTTTGCGTAAAGTCTTCTAGTGAACTACAGTATGTCTGAGGTGTTTTTTGCAGTCAATACTGTGCAGAATACAAGTTTAGATATGTGAATTAAATAATACACATATCTATGAGTATAGAGATATAGCATTGTCTGCTTTAGATTTACACAATTTTTCCTCAGCTTGATTTCTTTCCTGCGGATTTCTCAATTTCTTTGCATGTTGTTCAGCCCCCCTTCAAATTAACATAAATGTTCTAGTCTAAAGCGATGCCATTACAGATTACATTATCCGCACCGCAGCAATCCCCTCCAGCTTAGCACATTTGAATAGGAACACACTTATTTATGAGCACATACAGTACTAACACTCTCTTTCTCGCGCATAAAATTGAATTCCAGCACTGACATAAGCACAATCCATTCACTCTAATGTAGTGGAGATTTGTGAGGAGTTGGATTGGAAGTTGGGCAGCCACCGGACTGCGATATAATAGTATATTACAAATAGCAGGAACAAAACAACACAGCTCGGGGAATGTATGTGGGTTGACAGTGGCATGTAAGTGAATTCAAATGCAGAGCATGTGCTGTGCTGCTTGTGGATTGGTATTATGGGGATGCTATTATATCACTAGCAAACAAAAAGTTGAAAAAGTTCAAGAGCTATTACCAGAAGGTCACCATGTGTGCTATCGGAGTGTGTGACTGGAATATGTGATTAAGTTTAGCTCAGCTCAATTTAACCTCAAAAACCACAGACTTTTTTTTTTTAGAGATTGCGAAATCCAGTGCAGTCAATCAGAGCAGTTTTGATTAACACTTCAGTACAAGTATCTGAGGATCATGTTGTAGAAGAGAGGCTGATCTGCGCAAATTGTAATTGTTGTGTCACAGAACTGGAATTTTCTTCTACAATAAGCATTTTGTTTAGCCCCTTATGCTATAGTTCTGTTATTTCATGTTAAAAGAGATTAAAAATAACCTATTCTTATGTATTACATATGTATGTATATAATGTACAAATGCATTATAGATGGGCATTTTTATGGCTCCTGTGTGTACTGAAGTTTCAGTTTCATATATATACAGTTAGATCCATAAATATTGGGACATCGACACAATTCTAACATTTTTGGCTCTATACATTAACACAATAGATTTGAAATGAAAGGAACAAGATGTGCTTTAAATGCAGACTGTCAGCTTCATTTTGAGTATTATTATTTAATTTGGTATTTACATCCAAATCATGTGAACGGTGTAGGAATTGCAACAGTTTGCATATCTGCCTCCCACTTGTTAAGGGTCCAAAAAAGTAATAGGACAGAATAATAATCATAAATCAATATTTCACTTGTTAATACTTGGTTGCAAATTCTTTGCAGTCAATTACAGCCTGAAGTCTGGAACGCATAGACATCACCAGACGCTGGGTTTCTTCCCTGGTGATGCTTTGTCAGAACTCTACTGCAACTGTCTTCCGTTCCTGCTTGTTCTTGGGGCATTTTCCCTTCAGTTTTGTCTTCAGCAAGTGAAATACATGCTCAATCAGATTCAGGTCAGGTGATTGACTTGGCCATTGCATAACATTCCACTTCTTTCCCTTCAAAACTCTTTAGTTGATTTTGCAGTATAATTTGAGTAATTTTCTATCTGCGCTGTTGTCCAATGAGTTCTGAAGCATTTGGCTTAATATGAGCAGAAAACAGTGCCTGAAACACTTCAGAATTCATACTGTTGCTTTTGTCAGCAGTCACATCATTAATAAATATAAGAGAACCAGTTCTATTGACAGCCATACATGCCCACGCCATGTCACTACTACCACCATGCTTCACTGCTTAGGATCATGAGCAGTTCCTTTCCATCTCTATACTCTTCTCTTCCCATCACTCTGATACAAGTTGATCCTGATCTCATCTGTCCATAGGATGTTGTTTAAGCACTGCGAAGGCTTTTTTAGAACACTAATCTGACCTTCCTGTTTTTGAGGCTCACCAATGGTTTACATTTTGTGATGAACCCTCTGTATTCACTCTGGTGTAGTCTTCTCTTGATTGTTCACTCTGACACACATACAGTACAACTACCTCCTGGAGAGTGTTCTTGATCTGGCCAACTGTTGTGAAGGGTGTTTTCTTCACTAGGGAAAGAATTCTGTGGTTGTCCACCACAGTTGTTTTACATGGTCTTCTGGGTCTTTTGGTGTTGCTGAGCTCACTGGGGCATTCTTTTTAAGAATGTTCCAAACAGTTGTTTTGGCCACTCCTAATGTTTTTACTATCTCTCCGGTGGGTTTGTTTTTTTGTTTTTTCAGCCTAATGATGCAAACTGTTGTAATTCCTACACCATTCACCTAATTTGAATGTAAATACCCTCAAATATTGTTCATTTAATTTCAAATCGATTGTGTTGTGTATAGAGCCAAAAATGTTAGAATTTTTGTCCAAATATTTATGAACCTAACTATATGTATGTATATATATGTATATATATATATATATATATATATATATATATATATATATATATATATATATATATATATATATATATATATATATATATATATATATATATATATCTATATATGTATATATATATATATATATATATATATATATATATATATATATATATATATATATATATATATATATATATATATATATGTATGTATGTATGTATGTATATATATATATATATATATATATATATATATATATATATATATATGTATGTATGTATGTATGTATATATATATATATATATATATATATATATATATATATATATATATATATATATATATATATATATATATATATATATATATATTAGTGGTGGGCCGTTATCTGCGTTAACGTGCTGCGTTAACGTGAGACTCTTATCGCGCGAAAAAAAATATCGCCGTTAATCTATTCTCAAAGTTGGGTTGGGAGCTGGGTCTATTCTACGCAAGCTATGATAACTTTCACCTTGATATTTTAGCGCGGTAATATACCTGACCAGTGAGCTAGTCTGACAAAAAAGTGACCGTCTGAATCAAATCAGCAGGATGCCCTTCTGGATCTTTCACTTACTTTGAAGACATAACTGACTACATGGACATCTTTAATTTAGTTATTTGCCTTAATAGACAATAATATAATTAAGGTGTTTACGTGAAGTGCTTTCATGTAATTCCTGTAATTTTGGGTGACTTTAACTGCAGTTCGGCAATTTCACTTTGATTCATGAGCAATTCATTCATGCCCCCGTGACAAACTGGGGTATTAGACGCAAATAAGGAGTAAGGACTGGTGAGAGTGTTGTGGAATTTAATAACGCACGCCAAATGGAAAGAAAAAAAACTTCCGCATTTTGCGATGTGTGTGTGTGTGTGTGTGTGTGTGTGCGTGCGGTCCTTTACTGACAGCCGCGTCTGTGGATCTTATCTGAAAATATGGCAAAGTCCTACATGACGGTAATAGTTTGATTGCAGTGTTTACTTCAATAATGCCACTAATATATGCATACTCCACGTCTTAATTCCATTTTTGTTTAGTTCAGTTATGACTTTAGTCAGATTAAGGTAATCAAAAATCGATGTTTCGAGCTTATGTAGGCCTACAGTTCAAAATTCATGTTCTACTGAATAAACAGTTAGTAAACACAAGTACATCCTTTTGAACATAATTTATTTTCATCATCAATTATCAATAGTAGAACAGTTTCTCAAGCAGTTTATGATGCATTTTGGAAACCGGAGATGAGCCCCTGGTCTAATGCGCCACCTGGCTTGAGAAACCCGTTCTCAAAGACGTATATTTAGTAATTATTTGGATAGCACACATATTCTGAATGCCTTTGGAAGAATTCAAATGAGCCATTTTAATCTAGATTAATTTCAAGATAAAAAAAATGTATCTATGCCCACCTATAATATATATATATATATATATATATATATATATATATATATATATATATATATATATATATATATATATATATATATATATATATATATATATATATATATATATATATATATATGATTGATAAATTGTTGATTACAGTTCTAATCAATACATCTTATCGATTGACTATTAAACATGGACATTGTTAAAGAATAAGTTGTGCTAGATACATTTTTAGAAAATGACAGATTCTTTCTCTAGATAAGACTCTTATTTCTCAGCTCGGATCATGTAGGACCATTTGAATCTGCAATAAAACTGCAATTTGGACCTCCACCATCGATTTATAGTTGCCAGTGTGTACATCTGAGATGGTGCTATTGGATATTAGTCACTACATGAAATCAGTAAGTTCATTCATTCATTCGTTTTTTTCGTCTTAGTTTCTTTATTAATCAGCGGTCGCCACAGCGGAGTGAACCTTATCCAGCATATGTTTTACGCAGTTGATGCCCTTCCAGCTGCAACCCATCACTGGGAAACATCCATGCACACTCATTCACACACATACACTGTCGACTGTTTAGTTTACCCAATTCACCTATAGCACATGTCTTTGGACTTGTGGAGGAAACCGGAGCACCTGGAGGAAACCCACGCGAACACGGGGAGAACATGCAAACTCCACAAAGAAATGCCAACTGATCCACCCGAGGCTTGAACCAGCAACCTTCTTGCTGTGAAGCGATCGTGCTAAAGTTTGGGGTCAGTTTTATTTATTTGTTCATGTTCTTTTTATTAAAAATTTTAATAATTTGTTAAATATTAGTAAATTTGAATAAATATTTACCAATTACATTTTTTTATGTTTAATAAATGAACAGAATAATTTTCTTTAAAAAAAAACATGAAAAAAAAACTGACCCCAAACTTTTGACCGGTAGTGTATATGTATATATAACATTTAAAAAATTCACAGCGCAAAGTTCTGCCAATTTACTGGTAAAGTTATTAGGGATTGTCTACGAATGTTCAGCACATTGTTTTAACTCTTCCTCATGCCTTAAGCAGCTTTCACACTGGATGCAGAAATTGCTTTGCTATGAAACCAATTCATTTCAATGGTTTGTGTCACACAGGGGGATTTTGTTGCCCTGACCACAAGAGCAGAGCAGTGGAACACTGTCGACTAACTTGTGTTCACACTGCTGTCAAAGTTCAAAATAACTCAGTATTCTGCTCTGTGGATCTTACAAAGCATTTTTAGGTTGCTGTTTTGTTTTTCAGCTATTTCTTTTATTTTAATTTTGTTATTTACTTAGTTAACTTCCTTAGTTTGTAGTTTCCTTGGTTACACTTTCCCATACTGGAAAATAGCTGGAACAAATTTTCTGGTATTTTTAAAAACAACCTGTTTTAAACACTTATGATCTCTTCACTGCAATTTACCCACATTTTTTTCTGGATGTATTATAGGGGGCTATTGACTGGCATTTATTATGTATTTACTATTTACTGATAGTGATATTAAAAGTCAAATAGGCCTCTGTCGTGGTATAGTCCTGACTGATGAGTGATATAGACCTCGCTGATGATGTCATCTGTTTAACCCAAAAAAACATTCACCAACTTTCTCGTTAAGAACTTTCACATAGAAAAAAAAAAACAAAAACATTTTGAGTAAAATAATTTGCCATTCATGTTATGGGCTTGGGATTTCTTTGCTTGCATATAGAATGCATCATTAATAATTTTAATATCCCACTAATACACTAAACCATGTTTGCATTAAGCATTTTAGAATATTCTGCTGTTTCATTAAATTTCACGATTTTTATTTTTATTTTTATTTTTAATTTTTGGCAGATGCTGTATTTGATTTGTTGACAGATTGTTTTTTTCTTCTTTTGAGAGATGATCTAAATAAATAAATATATGATCTAAGCTTGACAGGTCTGTACTAAGGTACTGTGTAATTTGAAGTCTCACAAGTTGAGTTAAGATATATTTTGTCCAGAGTGCAAAATAAAGTGGAATAATAGCTGATACTGAACAAGTAACTGAATAAGTAAAGTCCAATATAACAAAAAATATTCTATGATATAAATAATATTATAAAAAGAATATTATGTTTTAAATGCATTTCCTTGTCAGTAAGGTAGAAAATAAGGTCCCACTTTATATTGTCGCTTATACCTGTGAACTTACATGGTAATTAGATGTGTAAGTAGTATGTAACTACAGTGTATGTACACACGTTTACATAGTATTTACTTTTGTATTACTGGTGTAACTACACTCATGTAACAACCCACTGAATAGTATGTGTAAGTACAAATGTGTAACAGGACATTGGTAACAACAGTAGGAAAGTACACACACATCTGTAACAAGAATTATGTAAGTGCATTGTGTAACAACAATATGAACTTGCAGATGTTTTCCCACTTCCACACCTGTTTGCAGATCATGCACTTGTGAACACTGTATGGCAGAACTAATGCTGCATTAGAAGGTTTCACCTTGTGATACCAGTGTACTTACATGGTAACTCCACAGGAACTGTCCACTTAATATAAAGTGTAAAATGGTCACAAATTACTGTGTAACTTGTAGAAATATCTTCTATGCAACACTTTAATAACAGTGTAGTTACATGGTAACTCCACAGGAACAGTCCACAATATAAAGTTTAAAATAAAATTCATTTTCATTTCGGCCTAGTCCCTTTATTAATCTGGGGTCGCCACAGCGGAATGAACCGCCAACTTATCCAGCATATGTTTTACACAGTGAATGTTCTTCCAGCTGCAACCCATCTAAGCCGAAAAGAAAATTAATGAATGTATGAACAGTAATTTGTGATCATTTTACACTTTATATTGAGTGGATCCTGTGGATTTACCATGTAAGTACACTGGTATCACAAGGTGAAACCTTCTAATGCAGCCATACAGTGTTCACAAGTACATGATCTGCAAACAGGTGTGGAAGTGGGAAAACATCTGCAAGTACATATTGTTGTTACACAATGCACTTACATAATTCTTGTTACAGATGTGTACTTTCCTACTGTTGTTACCAATGTCCTGTTACACATTTGTACTTACACATACTATTCAGTGGGTTGTTACATGAGTGTAGTTACACCAGTAATACAAAAGTAAATACTATGTAAACGTGTGTACATACACTGTAGTTACATACTACTTACACATATAATTACCATGTAAGTTCACAGGTATAAGCGACAATATAAAGTGGGACCGAAAAGAAACATCCACCAACAACAAAATTAAAGTGATTTGCCTTATGGCAGCAGCTGGCTTTAAACTGCCTAGAAGTCTCAAAAAATTGTATTTAACTTTAATACATTAATTCATTCATCACTCATTGATTTATCAGGGGTCACCACAGCGGAATGTACCACCAATTACTCTGGCATATGTTTTACACAGAAGATGCCCTTCCAGCCACAACCCAGTGCTGGGAAAGACTTTAAATCAAACAGGAAAGTTAAGTTGGTGAAGTTCATCACAAAAGAGTGCAGTTTTACTCTGGTAAAAGTTTCTTACCTGACTTTGATGATAAAAGTTTTTAAGGATCTAGCAATGGGACCTTTTAATTGATCAAAAAATAGAAATGTACTTACTATTTACTTTACATTAACTTTAAAATATCTTATTTTGTGTTGAACAAAAAAAAAGAAACTCACGCAGGTTTGTGACAAGTGAGAATAAATTATTTTTGAGTGATCTATCCCTTTAAACTGTACTTCAGTTTAAACCAACAACAATACCAACCCAGAGATTTATTTTTCACTTTTTCATGCGTAATTTGATGTAATTTTTCTTATCAAAACAAATCAGTTAAATTTATTCATCTAGCTTATTTGTCTAGAGCTTTTCTATCTAACTATCATACCTAAGCAGCTTTACAAAATGCACACATTATTGAATTACAGTCAAGATCAGAAAGAGTTAAGGTGTTGAGTAGATAGTGGACAGTACATTGGTCAAGCATACATAGTGAAAAGGGATAAAATAAGTGATGTCTAGTGATGTATATAATACCTTTTCAACAAAGTGACCTGACCAACAAAATATTTAAGAACAATTTGGTATCAGAAGCCAACAGGGCTAAGAATCAACCCATTCTTCATTATTTTCTGAAAGTATTGGTGAATTAAAGAAAATTGCAGGCTGCACTGTATATGGTGATGGAGTTTTTTGTATAGCGGTAGACGTAAATTAAAAAAGCCATAACAAAGGGAAAGCTGTGAAAGCCGCAGCTGATTGTGTGTTTGACCGTTTTGTGGATGTGTACAGGGATCCTCCTTCAGGACTCCAATCGGACTCTCAGCATTCAGCGAGTGCGAGAGGAAGACGCCGGTCTGTACACCTGCTCTGCCTGCAACCAGAAGGGCTGCGTTCAGTCCTCCGCCACCGTGTCAGTGATCGGTGAGAACCTCTCCTCTGCGTTAGGTGGCGCTGTAGTACACAGTTCACTCTCCTTACTTCACAATTGTGCTTTGCCCTTTAGTTTATCTAGTTGAACATAGGCAGTGGTAAAAGCTCACAGACTAACACACACACTCATTTGTTTTTCTAGTGAGGGACTTACACACTGACTTAGCATATATTCTTGAACTAACTTTGAAACCTAACACTACCCTAACTAAAACTACAAGTTTAGAATCTTTAAATAAGTATGTGTTTGTTGTGATTATACGGAGAAGGGATGTGATGGTGGGGAAAAAATGCGTGGAAGAAAAAAACTGAGTGATAGGAAAATATATATTTTTAAATTTTTGTGTTCCCTCGCAAAGATGTTTTGCTTTATCTCACAAAACTGTTGTTCCACAAACACTTCCTGTTCACTTCATACATGTCAACCCTCACATTTTTCCCTTGATTCTCCTGGATTTTACCATTCTATCCTGCTATCATCCTATCATTAAGTCTTATGCCATATTTCTAATCTTAAAAGCACATTGAAATTAATATAAAAATCTCTGCATTCACACTGCATTCAATAACAGTATTCAGCTTAAAGTGCAATTTAAATTTAGTCACAATTAGGTTAATTAGCTTAACTAAGTTACTAGGTTAATTAGTAGGGCTGGGGTGTTTTTCCCAAAACCATGGTTAGCCAACTAAGTTCCATCGTTACAAACATAGTTTGTTGATTTGGTTTGTTGGTTGTTGGTTTGATTTTTCAAATCCATTGCTCCAACGAACATTCGCAAACTGCATTACAAACTTTTACGCTTGCAACTACTAGCTGAAATTAAAAGCATAGTTTCTGGCTGTTTTCTATTCCCAGTTATGCCCCCTATGCCATGTTCTTTTAGAACGTTCTAACATTTAAACTTGGAATGCTAAAAAAAAATTAAAGTCACCTCTTTTAGGTGTAATTTGCTTTCCAAGTATTTTTTACAGTTCAGTTTTAGGGATCATCATTTTGACAATTGCGCTCCCTTCGTGGTGCATTTTGAGAACATTTATGCCATTTTAACCGCAGCCGTGGCTCATGATAGAAGCTATAGGTGACCTATTATTTAAAAAACAAAATTTACCTTACATCTCCAAAGCTTGTGAAAACAAAAATATATAGCATATGTTAATGGTTTTTATTTATAGTGGGTTATTTATTAAGAAATGTGTCTGTAGCCTACTGTATATGACATGTACATTACATTTCTGCAGTGGTTTGAATGTGTCAAAGTTGTTAAAAAGCAGACTTTTCAAAAAACATTTTAAAAATAATAAATATCCTACTTAATAATAATAATATTAATAATAACAACCATAATAATAATAAATATTATTATTACTACTATTATTACTTTTCTTAATAAACAGCCTACTATAAAATTACAACCATTAACAATTTATATAACTTATATTTGAGATTGGAATTTTAGATTTAGCATGGAATATGGAATATTCTCAATAATATTTGTAAAGCAAACATTTGCCCTATATGTGCCATTTACATATATTTCAGTTTATATAGAAAACGAGTGCATGTTTTTACCAAAACTAGTACTTGATTTTTTTGAAGTGCATGTGTGTAAAACAATATAATTTTATACAAAAAATGATGGGCATTTTCTCTTTTGGAGCGTCATTATGAAGGTTTTACGTTATAACTAACGTGGTTCAAACGATGGATCTGCAACAAACTACGGTTTTGGGGAAACACTTGTCACTACTTTGTTCATTTCCCAAATTATGCATCATACTATGATAGTTCAGCCGTGAGTTGTTTGGGAAATGCACCCCTGGGTGGTTAATCGAAAAGTAATCTAAATTGACATTTAGAACCTATAATCGATCTAATTTTTCCAGGTCAATTTTTTCAATTACTTTCCCTACCGCATGTGGTCACGTGACCTCGCTCTGTTAGGGCTGATTTATACTTTTGCGTCCGATCACCTTTCACAAAATGTAACTACTGTAGATGTCACACGTTTGCACTACATTTACCATGATTGGAAGCTGTGCCAGAGATGCCTTGAGACTGCATATTTTCTATTACAAAATATTTTTATTTACATTAAAATATTTGTTAACAGAAGATGCAAGAAATGCACTGTTTGAAGTATTATTTACAGGATAACAAGAATTAATTTATTTACAAGAGATACAGCTTATTTTCTAGTTTTAATATGAAAAACATAATTAATTTTGTTTCCAAAAGTGTAAGTTATTTATTTTCACTTTTTATAAGAATAAAAGTCACTGTTGGTTTTAGGCAGTGTGTGTTTTAATTTCAGTCGTTCAATGTTGATGTTCAATAAATAATCAGAAATAGAAGTTTGTGTATGTTTCCTTCAATTATTTTATAATCAAATGATGCTCCCTTTATTCAAAAATCTCTCACTTGTAATATGTGAGCATATTAACTGTACAACACTTATCAATGAACTATGAGGGCAAAAAAAAAATAATAATAAAAAAATAAAAATGAAATAATCGTTAATTAATCATAATCGAGTTAAAATGTTCAATTATTCGCGATTTTGATTTTAGGCCAAATCACCCAGCCCTATTAATTAGGCAGGTCATTAGGCAACAGTGGTTATTTCTGTAGCCATCCACACACACACTGGAATTTTTCATAGTATTTCACATTCTTTTTGGACTTTTGGAAGTGGATAAAAGCATCTGCTGAATGATTGAATGTAAATTAAATGTGTATTCAATAAAAAAAAAAATTACAATAATTTTCTTGAGAAAAACAATCTACAAACTGGCAGGAAACCATCAAACGTATGACACTAGGCTATATCATAAGAATGACATCTAAATTGTGATCGGCTCTACAACATGATAAGATGATCATAGAGTTCATGTTCAATTCTAACAGAAAACTTGTTGAACTTTTTATCTTTCAGGCTCTGATGACAAAACCAATGTAGAAATAGTGATCCTTATCGGCACCGGAGTCATCGCCATCTTTTTCTGGGTCCTTCTTCTTGTCATCTTCTGCAATGTCAAGCGAGTCAGTACAACACACTTCTCTATTAAAGAATACAATGATTCGAGGAATGTTCATAAATACAATAATACAACGATGATATCTGCAAGGCTTACAATATGCAGTCACATCAACAATGCCTTGCTTTTAGCACCACATTTGAATAAATCAGCACTTTAATGCTGAGCAGCAGTGTCAGCAATTCTACAAGATGATTTGCTCGCTGTTTCTGCGATCTTATAGACGGCAGGATCATCCAGCACTGATTGTAATGATGTTGTCCTGCAGGTGAACCCAGCTGATATCAAGACAGGCTATCTGTCCATCATCATGGACCCGGGGGAAGTGCCGCTGGAGGAGCAGTGTGAATACCTGCCGTACGACTCCAGCCAGTGGGAGATTTCCAGAGACAGACTGTGCCTCGGTACTGTAGCAGATGCTTTAGTTTAACAGCTTGATAGAAGATTTAACATTCATGGCTTGTATCCCAGAAGTAAAGCATATTTATGGTATAGACATTTTCAGGGGGGTTAATTTATTATTAGCCTTGACAAATGGTTTATACAATCGGATTTTCAGTTGCGACGTAATATCATTGCGCCTTCTGCAGCAATGGTACAGGAGCAAAGTTTCTTGATTGTTACGCCAGAATGAGAATATAGTTCCTAGCCATATTAGCCTACAAAATAGCGACTTTTCATTTTCTGTTCAGCTGAATGGATTAAAAAATGTTAAAACTCAACTGTTTAACTATAGGAGATTTGTAAAATGAGCTTAACTACCATAGATATATACACCAGATATCACATACAGACTGTGAGAATGCGTAAATACCGCTGCCATATTTGCACAGTGCTCCCAGGACTAAAGTAATTTCTTTTTGTTTTGTAACTACAGAAGTGTCTAAATTATTGAAACTCTTTTTGAAATTGTTGAGCGAGATCTTAATGATCTAATCCGATTCAGTGATCTATGCTAAGTTAGGCTAAGCTAAAAGTTCTCGTGCTAGACCCTGAGATCGGCTGAATGGATTCAAAAATGTTAAAACTCAAATGTTTACCTATAGGGGATTTGTAAAATGAGCTTAACTACCATAGATATATACACTAGATCTCGCATATGGACCATGAGAATGCGTAAATACCGCTGCAGTATTTGCACAGTGCTCTCAGGACTAAAGTAATTTCTTTTTGTTTTGTAACTACAGAAGTGTCTAAATTATTGAAACTCTTTTTTAAATTGTTGAGCGAGATCTTAATGATCTTATCCGATTCAATGACCTATGCTAAGTTAGGCTAAGCTAAAAGTGCTCATGCTAGATCCTGAGATTGGCTGAATGGATTCAAAAATGTTAAAACTCAACTGTTTAACTATGGGGGATTTGTAAAATAAGCTTATTTACAAAAAAAAAATTGAGTGTTCCTTTAATACTGGAACTAACGGACTTATATAACTACCATAGATATATAAACTAGATATTGCATACAGACCCTGAGCATGTGTCCATACTGCCGCCATATTTGTACAGTGCTCCCAGGACAAAAGTCATTCATACACACTAGTCAAGACTAAAACTAATCTGAAAATGTTGGACTTTTGCTCTTCGTATGGATGTAGTAATGAGCAAACAAAGAAAACAAAGCATAAAGGCATAGCATTTCATCAGGTAAGACGTTTTTTCTGATTTTGTATGTTACAAACTTATGTGCTTAACAAGTAACGCTAATGATGATAATACAGTCACTTACTGCATTGACCATAAGGCAAAGTAGCACCAACTTGCACTATAATTCTAGGCTTATGCTAGTTTTGTTGAATAAAATCTGCAAACAGTGTAAATAAAACATGACAGCAAGATGATGCGGTGCCAGAAACTTGTATTATTGTCAGCTAAGTGAAGTAATGGCTAGTTTTTGAAGTAACTTTAATTACAAATATTATATACCATTTAAATCAGAAAGGTGCATATGCACATTTAAACATAGGGATATCGATGGTTCACACGAATCGTTCATAATGGAGATTCATTCACAAACAAATTGCTCCCTCCGTTAGAATTAGAAGTGTTTCAGGACATGGATTAGATCAAATTTAAGAGGGAGGGTGGATAATACTATCCATCAATGTAGAAAAGTAATGTAAAATTATTTCTTTTGGTAATTTAAAACAATATTTGCATACTGAACACTGGGAAAACTCCTGATCATAGATATATGTATATATGTGATTATATCTCTGGCTCCGGATGGCCAGTCCTCCACTGCACCTTGGTCCCACATTCATTTCAAAGGAGCACTAGCCTGTATCAAAATGGCGGCTCTATTGACGCATTCCTTCCAATAGACAACAATAGCGCAGGCGACATCTAATGTAAATATCTATGTATAACTACTAGCAGTCATTCTGGCCGTTGTTACTACTAAAATTGCTGTTACCAAATAGATTTATTGTCATGTCATTTTAACATTCGAATCTTCTATTGAGATTTTAGAATTAAGCTTTGAATGACTGCCGTCATATTTTTTGAAGTCATTACCCTAAAAATACAATTGTTTTTGTAATATATCCTATAATCATGTAAGAGCCCTGCTGAAAAAACCAGCTTAAACCAGCCTAAACTGGTTGGCTAGTTTTAGCTGGTCGACCAGCCTGGTTTTAGAGGGGTTTTGGTCATTTCAAGGCTGGTTTCCAGCTGGTTCGACCAGCTAAAACCAGCCAACCAGCTTAGGCTGGTCTAAGCTGGATTTTTCAGCAGGGAGTTGCTTAACCATCCACAAAACAAAGGTCTATACCTCACTTCACTCTATCCAGCAAGTGGAAGAGCAAAGTTTTTTCACCGCAGTGAATTTGATATTCATGTCTGAAGTGAAATTATGTTCTTTGCTTTCAAACTGTCACAGTGTACGTTTTTGTTAGCAGAAAGTTTCTAGGCAACAGAGGCATGCAAATTTAAAGGCACATGGAAAATTAGCTGTTGATGCTTAGATGCGTCAATTTAACCCTTATCAATTCAAATTAGAAATACTAGACCTTTTTTTTTTTTTTTTTTTTGATTTTTAAAGAAATAACAGTGTTAGAAAGAAATATACACAAATTTAGGAAACATCAGGGTGCTACAGTTATTGGTACAAAGTTATTAAATTGCAAAACACAAAATGACTGCCTCTGTAGTTCTAGTATAAAGAAATTAATCTAAATACATTTAGAATAAAGATATATAAGAATATAATGATTATTAATTTAACTTATAATTCATTTAGTTTAGTTTATTGGGCTGTGTGTGTTGTTCATAGTTGAAATAAGCACTTTTATGCCTACAGTTGATTGAGCTGCATTTCAATTATTAGTAAATAGTAAAAAATAACCATCATGAGGTCCATTTCTGCAAGTATCCAGAATTGAATATGTCTTTAGGAAAAAACATGTGCTAAGTTTACCCTATTTACACTCACATTTTTATCATTTTCAACATTTTTGTAGACAGATGTTTAGAACATTTCAGCGACATCAATTTAAACCTAGAGAGTTTAAATGTGTGAAACAGAAGGAAGTGTGTGTTGTTATTGATAGCCTAGTGGGCAGCATTTTATCATGTAGCGTGGTTATGCTTCAGGCGACATGAGAATTTTTCAATCTTTTTCCCTCTCTCTCAACCAGTTTGGTTTCATCTCAGTTTTTTTATTCTATTTTATCTCAGTAAAACACAACAGATAAAGCCATAATAAAATCAAGCACTGTAGACATCAATATATGGATTGTAACTTAGGTAATTACATCTTGTAACTTGTGCCTACAAGTGCGAACATCTTTAAAAGTAACCATTTTGTTGTAATTAATTATTAATGTATTTAATAATAATAATAATAATAATAATAATTCCTTACATTTATATAGTGCTTTTCTGGGCACTCAAAGCGCTTTACATATTGGGGGGAATCTACTCATCCACCACCAGTGTGCAGCATCCACCTAGATGACGCGACGGCAGCCATTTTGCACCAGACCGCACATCACACACCAGCTGGAGAGGAGACAGAGTGATTAAGCCAATTATGATACGGGGTTAAACCCCTACTCTTTTTCAAAGGACATTCTGGGATTTTTAATGACCACAGAGAGTCAGGCCTCCGTTTAACATCTCATCCGAAAGACGGCGCTCACTGAGCAGTATAGAGTCCACGTCACTATACTTGGGGCATTAGGACCCACACAGACCGCAGGTTGGGCGCCCCCTGCTGGCCTCACTAACACCACAGTCAGTACCATCCAGGTATTGACTGCTTAGCTTCAGTGGGCGACCATGTGAGAGTTGCAACTAGCTGCCGCCATTTACTCTTTCTCAGCAGAAACAAAATAAGACATTTTCATAATTTCAGTTTAATTTTAAATTTAAATATGCCATACAATAGTCAAAATAGAATTTACTGTATCAAAGTAAAATAAATATATCATTCTGAAATTGTTTTGATTTGTTGTCACACATCAGATGTGTTGTTAAATTATTAACTTTATCGGCCAAGTGTAAGACTTGTATGGCATGATTTGTTGCTATTTTCAGACCAGCGCAACCCTAATTTTCACGTTTTGCGCCACATTGTTTAAAAAGCAAATCCATTTGTGCCACTTTGTGGACTCATTGGTGTGCTGGTCTAAAAAGAGGTGCATTAAGGCTCAATGTTGGCGCGTTGCTATTTTGAGAAACTGAAATAGACTGTGCTATCGACCAACTGAAAGCTGGTCTAAAGTCCAGTGCAGAGTGCATTAGTTATGCGCCTATGCGGGTCCAAACGCTTACATATTGCTTAATACACACAGGATGTACAGCAATATGCAAATATTTTTACATATGACAAAAAAAATATAAGAATTTAAATGTTACAAAAATTGTTATTTTCAACATAGATATAAAAACCACTACCTTCATGACTTCTTCATCTCAGGGGGGGGGGGGGGGGGGGGGGTGGAATTCATGACAATTTGCATATGTATAATGTTATCATTATTGGCAATATTATTTATTATATGCATATTTATATTTGTTTTAATAAAAACAAGTTTAGATTTGTCAATCTGTCGGGTTTTGGAAACGTATGCATCACCATATGGGGCATAAGAATAGGACGTGTTTGGATGTAACTGTTTTTTGACCACACTTCATTATTATTGTTCATTTATTCATTTGCTGGAAATTAGAACTGAATTTAGAAATAGTTTTGAAACAAATCTTTGCACTTAACAAGCAAAATTAAACATGTAGGCTAATGGATGTCTTCAGTGGAGTGCGTACAACACCGTTTCCTTATCCATGAAAGTAAAGGAGTAAAATAAAGAGTAAAAGTAAAATAAAGAGAAAGTAAAGAGACTGAATGGAGGAGGCTCATTCTTTATCCTCATGTTGTTTAACTGTTTTCTTGCTAGTGAAGCATTCAGTTTTTCCACTTACAAAGTACACCATGTAAATAGCCATGGCGTGACACAACTGACTCTTAAAGGGAATTGGAGATGAGACTCAAAACACACCCATAACTCATTAAAAGAATAAGCACAACCCTGTGCTGGGGTGCAAACTATATTTTTCCCTAAAATAGCAAAAGTGGATTCAGACATACCCCTAATGCTATTGCACCATGCGCTTTAGACTTTGCGCTTAGATCGTTAAAATAGAGCCCAAATTCTCACATGGGCTTCATTTAAATAGTTTACATCCAAGGAGTTTGGCTGACAAAAAAAAACTTGGACCACCCCTGATATGTTAGCTTTAGCACTAGAATCTTAAGTTAACAAGAAGATCACTGCACTTTCACTGAGTAAACCTCTTGAGTAAACTTTTTACAGAAGCTCTGACCTTGTGTTTTTGTCTGTGTCATAAAAAGCAATGTGTCCAACTGTGTCCAATCCATATTCCATATTATTAAAAAATTATTTAATGGTGAAAGAACTAGCTTGTACTGTATGCAATTAAACAATGTTGAAATCAGTTGAAAGTTTTTAGATGAAATTGGTATCAGCAAACAAAAACAAAAACATCCCATCAGTACATGGCATTCTAAGTATGATGGATGTTCCGTCTTTTTGTTTGTAGGTAAGGTGCTCGGCCATGGAGCTTTCGGGAAGGTGATTGAAGCCTCAATCTTCGGTCATGACAAGAAATCCTCTGCAAACACAGTGGCTGTCAAGATGTTGAAAGGTTCAGTCTTACTCGTAAACTGTGGTGAACACTAAAAGCCCTATTCCCTTTCACATACATTTACTGAACTCTTTTGTATCACAGAGGGAGCAACAGCCAGCGAGCACAAAGCCCTGATGTCAGAGCTGAAGATCCTCATTCATATTGGAAACCATCTCAATGTTGTCAACCTTCTTGGAGCTTGTACCAAACCCAACGGTATGGATGGAGCATTAGGAAAAGGATGTTTTTATTCCCTGTTACTAAATATTGACATGAATTGGTTTGTCGACAGCCTATTTTTAAACCTTTTTTCTATATCTTTTCATCAGGTCCTCTCATGGTTATAGTGGAATATTGTAAATATGGAAATCTGTCCAACTTCCTGCGTGCCAAGAGGGAGTTTTTCTTACCATACAGGGTGAGAGAGACTGAAATGTTCATTTATGTAACCTGATGTTATACAGACAGTAGGCTGCACCCTCAATACCCACAATAAATTATAACTCAATATGAGATGTGCTTGTGTTTGCAGGATCGTTCTCCTAAAACCCAGAGTCAGGTGCGACGGATGATAGAAGCGGGTCAGGCGGGCCAGAGTGAACATCAGCCATCCACTTCCTCCACCAACCCTCCACTGCAGTCTCGTGGTAAGAGAGAGATCAGCAGACCAACTATTAAAGGGACAGTTCACCTAAAAATGACCACTCTAGTGGTTTTAAACCTTTATGAATGTATTTGTTCTGCTGAATGCAAAACAAGTTATTCTGAATGAATCTTGGGAAAAATGGCTGCTGCTTCCCCCCCCCCAAAAAAAATTCTTCAATAAATCTTACAAAAATTAAGTATACTCCAAGTTCATTTTATTAAGTATACTTAAGTAATATAGAAGTATACCTCATGTATTAACATCTACTGTATGTATTAGTACTATAGGAGTACAAGTAAACTACTTGAATACATCTTGGGACACAATTGACCCACTTTTAGTATTTAAAAGTTTGCTTTTAAGTGTACTATAGTGCACAACATATTTAGTGAGAAAGTGTGACATGCTTTTTTCTGTGTATTGAACTTCATTTAGCCAATAAAATGCAACAGTAATGCAAAAATATGACTTTAAAGTGCACTCATGTGCCGTTTTAAAGTAGGAACTTAGCACGACAGAGAAGAGCATGCCATGGTTTATCTAGTAAATTATAGGTTTTAAAGGGATAATTCACTCAAAAATAGACATTCTGTCATCCTTTACTTGTCATTCGAAGTGGCAGGCAATAAAAAAACAAGTCAGGTTTGTCATTTCAGCCATGTATATCAAGTATAGCACTGACAGTTTGATGTATGTTATACATTTTTACAAAGAGATAATGGCATATATTTGAATTTAAAACATGCTACAGTGCAATAAACCTGGGCTTCCATAATATTTAAATAAGGTAAAATAGGGTATTTCTGAAATATGAATGTAAATGAAGAGTGCTGTGTAAAATTTTCATCGAAAATGAACATTTTTTTCAGTCTCCTTTGTTTATGTTGAGATATTTCACTTTAAAGACCAGGAAAAGGACTTATTCTTTGCCATAAAAGTACTAAACATTCACACACAGGAGCCTGATAAAAAAATGCTAATTTTAGAGGAAAATATCAGATGAAATTTAGAGGTTTTTGCATCTAAACTCTTTAAATGAATGTAGAATCAATCATGCTGATAAAAAACCCAGAGATTATGAAGGTTTTCCTGGTTGAGACTGGGATGCATTTAAAAACCAGAACATCATAAAGACTTTTTGGGGTCTTTAGATTTGCCACAGTCTTTCTGACAACGTTCTGATTTAAAGATCTCGTGAAGTTCTTTGAAAAGTGCATTTTTATTTGACTGAAACCGGAAGAGAGGTTAGGACAGGGATGGGCAAACTTGATCCTGGAGGGCCGGTGTCCTTGCAGACTTTTGCTCCAACACTAAGTAAACACACCTGAACACACTAATCAATGTCTTCAAGATCACTAGAAAGCTAAAGGCAGGTGTGTTTGATAAGGGTTGGAGCAAAAGTCTGCAGAGACACCGGCCCTCCAGGATCAAGTTTGCCCATCCCTGGGTTAGGACATAAAGTAGCTCCTCCCCTAAGAAACAGCCAATAGCCTTTTGTTTTTTTTTACAGCTCTGCCAGTGAGAGTGGTTGAGTTCAATCAAATAACAAGCATCTCGAAAGGGGCAGGACATGTCAGATACTAGAGAGCATTTGATTGATCAAGTTTGTGGTGACATGAAAAAAAATTGTGGATCTATTTAGGCCACAGGTGTCAAACTCTTCCTGGAGGGCTGCAGCTCTGCACAGTTTAGTTCCAACCCTAATTAAGCACACCTGATCATTCCAATTGAGTGCTTTAGTCTTGTTTGATACCTGCAGATAGGTGTGTTGAAGCAGGGGTGCAGCCCTCCAGTAATTGAGTTTGACACCCCTGATTGAGACGGAAGTGACAAACTACAAGCTTTTGATGTTTATACAATTTAAATGCAAATGTTGTGACTGTTTTGTAACACACTAGCTTATAGATATCCCTAAGATTAACATACTGATACCAACATCTAAAAAAACGTTATTTTAATTTAACTGGACCTTTAAATGTGCACTTGTACTGAAGTTAATAGCAACTATAACAATATAACAATTTCTCCTTCACCAGTTGCAGTGGATGATCTCTGGAAAACTCCACTCACAATAGAGGATCTGATATGCTACAGTTTTCAGGTTGCACGAGGAATGGAGTTTTTGGCATCTCGTAAGGTAATTTTCAAACATTTATTTAATCTCAACCTCTGTGAAAAATCCTTTATTCAGTTTGTATGTTATTGCTGAACTTTAGATCTGTTTTAACACTTTTATTGTCATCGTAAATGGTTTACCTTTTGTCTGTGAGATATCATTTAAAAAAAAACTCAAAATGAGTTTGATTTGGTGTCTGGAACACAATTTAACCAAAGAAAGTGGTCAAAAAAATTCATATAGTTAAATTGATTATGAAAGAAGGCCATGATGTTAAAAAACAGGGGTATTGTAAAGCTGGAAGCATTTTGTTACAAATGGCAACAAGTAGCCCAGTGTTGCCAGTGTTTTGCAACCTTGCACCTTTCACCTCACAAAAGTGTCTTCAGTTTCATCATCCTAGAACAGTTTTTATCATTAGTAGAATACACGTTGGTAGAGTAAAATATTTCAACACAGTCATATAAACATAATGATGCAATGTATTAAACCATTAACCCTTGGAATAAATAACAACACTTTACAAGTGGTTAAGAAGTACATTAGCTTAGTTCTACAAGAAAACCAACTGGCAGCACTGAAATACCCAGGTCACACACATATTTATATATATATTACAACATTTCAGCAAAATGTTTTAAATATTTTTGTTATGTGTTGACTTTACCTGTTTATTAAAAGTTGATTTAAAATTTGGGTGTGCACATTTTTGGACTGTGATTTTTTTTTTTTTTGTTAGATTAGTTCCAGTTTCAACTAATATATAGTATTTATTGTATTGTAAAGCATACTATATAAAATATGAATTTAAAAGAGATCTGTGAGGAGTGTACTCATTTATGCTGAGCACTGTAAATATACATACAGTACAGTGCTCAGCATAATTGAGTACACCCCATTTTGAAAAAGAATAGTTTTATCCATTTCTCAATAAATATAGGCAATGTATTTTGGTGCATTTAAACACAACAGATTTATTCAACAGTTATATATTTATTAAAATATTATTTAAGTCACCAAACATATTTAGAAATTGAAAGGTAATACAATTAAACTCAAGCAAAATATTGAAAAAAACAACAATTACAACCTACAAAATTTCAACTAAATTGTTTACATTTTTTTTGCTTCTCTTGACTTTTCCTCTTTGTTAAATTTGTATTTAATATTTTTCTCTAACATATAAATTTGGGTGTACTAGTTTTTAGACCATTATCGTAAGTTATTTTGTTAGATAAGCTTCAGATTTGGCTTCAGTACAGACTAATCTAATGCATATGCACAAATATAATATTGTATAGCTTCCTATTAAAAATATGAATTTAAAAGGTATATTTGTGAGGGATGTACTTATATATGCTGAGCATATATACAGATATGTTCTGAAATAATCTTGATTTCTGTATGTATTTCAGTGTATCCATCGAGATCTAGCAGCCCGAAACATCCTTCTGTCCGAGAACAATGTGGTGAAGATCTGTGACTTTGGTTTAGCGCGGGACATCTATAAAGACCCTGACTATGTGCGCAAAGGAAATGTAAGAGAAACCCTTCTACTAAAAACACCATCAAGATCAACAAAGATCACCAGAGAATAATATCTGGATGAATCTGATAGAAACTGTTAAGAATTTCCTAGTCACCACAAAATTATACCCCAAAATTTAGTCTATGTTTTTCAAGATTTTTTAAAAGGTGATAAAAAGTGGAAGACAAAATGATTAGCCCTCCTGGGAAATTTACATTTTTGCAGATATTTGTTTAGCAATGACATTATCCATAGTATTTCTTATAACATTTTCTTCTGGAGGAAGTTTTTTTTTTGTTTGACCTAATTTCCCTACTTAACACAGATAACCTAGTTAAGCCTTTAAGTTGCACTTTATCAGATTGTATTGCACAGTGTCTTGCAAAATAACTAGTAAAATGTACTGTCATCATGGCAAAGACAAAATAAATTGATTATTCAAGCTATTGTTTAAAAAAAGTGTTGGAAAAGTATTTGAATAATAATTAAGTTTCTTAGGAGGGCTAATAATTTTGCTTTCAACTGTTTGTTGAATTCATAAAACCTTAAAAATGCTTACATACAGTTAGGTCCAAAAATATTTGGACATTGACACAATTCTAACATTTTTGGCTCTATACATCAAAACAATGGATTTGAAATTAAATGAAATGAAATTACTTTTGGACCCTTAACAAGTGGGAGGCACATATGCAAACTGTTGTAGTTCCTTCACAGTTTATCTGATTTGAATGTAAATACCCTCAAATTAAAACTGACAGTATGCAGTTAAAGCACATCTTGTTCATTTCATTTCAAATCCATTGTGTTGGTGTATAGAACCAATTTTTTTTAGAATTGTGCCAATGTCCAAATATTCATGGACCTGCATGGGTTTGTTTACCTCCTGCATGGGTTTGTTTCATATTTATATTATATTATATGCTATAAGAAATATAATGTGAGCAAATGGTACATCACATCACATGAGTGCAAATGTGATATTGGTTTAAACCCTGATTAAAAATGAAAAAACTTCACTTATCAAGACCTTTATGGTTACTGATTGTCATTTAAAATATGAGTGTTCTCTTGTACCTTTTTGTTATTTAGATTTCTACATAAAATATGACCTGAACAAACCCCAGCGGAGATTTACCCAGCATTTCAGTAAAGGCCAACGGTCAAAAATGAATGCCATTTACGTCATGGAATAAAGAGATCAGAAATCATATGAAAGGTTGCCAAAACATTTAAAACATCAAATAAAAATCACCTTAAAGCAAAAGTAAGAAGAGCAGGAGTATCACTGCATGACATCCTCATAATGAAGCAGAAAGGTTATGTTTCTGAGACTGAAGCGCTGGAGAATGGCTGCAGATCAGATCAGCTGCAGGATCATGATAAGAGTATTCTCTGTTATAGGTGAAGTGTTATCTGTCTTTGCAGGCCAGGCTGCCGCTGAAGTGGATGGCTCCAGAGAGCATCTTTGATAAGGTTTACACCAGTCAGAGTGACGTCTGGTCTTTTGGAGTTCTGCTCTGGGAGATTTTCTCACTAGGTAACAGTTAACCGGGGCAGCTGCAATTAAAGCAATGGAGCTCAAGGGAGCACAATGCACTAAAATAAATACTGTTTTAAAATGCTAAAATAAAATAAAATAAAATAAAATAATAAATAAAAAATGTAAATAGAAATAATTCTCTCTGTTTAATTTTCAAGATTTTGGGATGTTGTGTTTGAAACTGATTTTAGAACAAACCCTTTGCTGTCTCAATCCCACCAGCAGGACACCTAATTTAATTCACTATATTGCAACCAAGGAGACGCGGTGGCGCAGTAGGTAGTGCTGTCGCCTCACAGTAAGAAGGTTGCTGGTTCGAGCCTCGGCTGGGTCAGTTGGCTTTTCTGTGTGGAGTTTGCATGTTCTCCCCGTGTTCGCGTGGGTTTCCTCCGGGTGCTCCGGTACCCCCCACAGTCCAAAGACATGTGGTACAGGTGAATTGGGTAGGCTAAATTGTCCGTAGTGTATGAGTGTGTATGGATGTTTGCCAGAGATGGGTTGCAGCTGGAAGGGCATCCGCTGCGTAAAACATATGCTGGATAAGTTGGCGGTTCATTCCGCTGTGGTGACTCCAGATTAATAAAGGGACTAAGCCGAAAAAAAAATGAATGAATGAATGAAAGAATATTGCAATCAAATCAAATTGTAAAGTCTATTTAATTAAATTATATATCATTGGACAGGTCTAAGACTTCTAAATACATATTTTGTTTTGTTTTTGTTTTTTTGTTACGAAGTAAGAGTAATACATTAAAATCCACTTACTGTCACCCGACAACCTGTGGGACCTGTTGCACTCACATTTTTAAACCATAATATTGTTCCTGATATACAATATAATTTGAAAACTTATAATTTCCATATCTGTTGATTTTGATTTACTGAGAAGTTATTTATTAATTTGTAACAAGAATACTCCGTCATAATGCATTACTTTGCTATAGCAATCCACAAGTAAAATCATAATAAACAGTTAGAAACCTCTAAAGATACCATCCATTTTGTATTTTAAAAAAATGGTCTGAACATGTATTAAAAATTATGAAAAAACTAAAGATTCTCAGATTGTAATGTAGCGCCACCTATAACACACATCCTGGTTTCTTGTTTTTCTTTAAAAAAATTCTTTTAGAGGCTAAAGTCAAATCTAATGGCACCAAACTGTATATACTACTTTAGAATTTCATATTTTACAAAAATTGTCAAAAGTATGAAAAAACGTGGTTCATCATACTGCTCAAAGCATACACAGAAATAGGGGAAACCCTTATATGGTCATAAATGAAAACTGTATGTAGTATGATGGTGATGTTTGGTACTGCGGTCAAACAAAACCTTACTGAAAGCTCATTTTTTTGAGATATCAATTTTAAATTTGTAATATAGTTTGTTCAAATATATCACTTGGATTTGCTGTCAATTTTAGGCTAAAACACATTTTGTATAATGCCTATTTTATATAGTAATGAAATGTACATTTATTATTATTATTAGTTTCATAAATTTTAGGCACAAGACGTTTATTTTATTTAACTTTTGGAACTTTTTTCACTTCTAGTTAAATCTGACAAGTGTCTTCTTTAAAATGAGACCAAACTTAAATCTATCCACCAAAGCGTGGAAAAAATTGGAAGTTATTTAAGTTAAACAAGGGATTTTCATGTTTATGTTCAAAAAGTACTGACAGTAAGGGAAAGTGACTCAATATTGTAATTTTTTTTCCATTTTTTGTGTTTTTTTGTGATACAGCCAGCATGAGACCCAGAGCATGTGGTTATATATATATACATATATATACATTATATACACACATATATATATATATTCATTCATTCATTCATTCATTCAATCATTCATTCATTTTCTTTTCGGCTCAGTCCCTTTATTAACCCGGGGTCGCCACAGTAGAATGAACCGCCAACTTATCCAGCACTTGTTTACACAGCGGATGCCCTTTCAGCCGCAACCCATCTCTGGGAAACACCCATACACTCCCATTCACACATATACAGTACACTACGGCCAATTTAGCCTACCCAATTCACCTATACCGCATGTCTTTAAACATGTGGTGGAAACCAGAGCACCTGGAGGAAACCCACGTGAACACGGGGAGAACATGCAAACTCAACAGCCATAATCATTACAGTATTATTCTAACATGAGACTCGACCAATGGACTGGACCTAAATATTGCAGGTGTTGAAACACTCTCTTCATGGTCTATTTCTATAGAATTTACTTATCTTATCCTTACTTTACTTATCTACCATCCCACATCCCCCAGGCGGTTATGGTATGGATCGACCGTGAGTGCAGAACAAGCACACACACACGCACTAAAAAATAACTTAAAAAAACACCTTTTTAAAGCTTGTTCTTAAAAAAATCTGACTGGAATGCAATAATCCAAACTCGAAAAATTAAACAGAGAGACAATTACCTGTTGGTGAGGCATTCCAAAGAAATGGAGAAGAAACATTTGAAGAAAAAATTTCATGCTTAATTCTGACAATGCAAATTAAACAAAGAACTGAAAACATTTCACAGACAAAGATTGCAAAAATTACTGTCAAATGTCAAGTTCAAGTCAGGTCAGTTTTATTTTTATAAGTGCTTTAGACCAGTGTTTCTCAACCATGTTCCTGGAGCACCACCAACACTGCATGTTTTGGATGTCTCCTTTTTCTGTCACACTTATTAAAGGTCTTTCAGTGTCTGCTAATGATCTGAATCAGGTGTGTTTGGTTAAGGAGACATGGAAAATGTGCAGAGCTGGTGATCATCTAGGAATGTGGTTGAGAAACACTGCATTAGACAATATAGGTTGTGAAAAAAATGTATTAAATCACTATTAACTGTTTAGCTATAATATAGCTTACTGTATGTAAGTATTAACCAATTAACTAGGATAGCCAAAATTCTATTAAAATAAATATTTACCCGTTTGACTGAATCAAAGTAATTACTATTACTTAGAATAAAATGAGTAAGAAAATAAATGTGTAAATAAATGAATAAGTACACTAAAAATATCTGTTAATTAACCAACTTTCAATTATTAAAAATATTCATAAAAGTCGCTTTTTCCACCTTCAAGGTTAAAAGTTGCTGGAAGAAAGATCAAGATCCCTTAATCCCATAATTCAAAAGTATAAAGAAATTTGTGAAAATAAGAAAAAAAATAACCACATAAATCATAAAATATGGAAAACTGCTAATTTACTAATATATTTACAGTGTACAGTATTAAAATATTCAACGTCACAAAGGAAAAAGTATTTTTTTTCATACATTTTAGAATATTACCTATTTAGAATGTTTTTCACAGGATAAATTGGAATTAAGTTTATTTATGATACGTTTTATCATATTTGCATGTTCTTGTCATCTAAAAGTGTTGAAACAGAATTATTAAACCCCCTTTGATTTTTGATTTTTTTTTTTTTTTTTTTTCCCCAAAAAGATGTTTCACAGAGCAAGGAAATTGTCACAGTATGTCTGATAATATGTTTTCTTCTGGAGAAAGTCTTATTTGTTTTATTTTGGCCAGAATAAAAGCAGTTTTTAATTTTTTAAAAGCAAGTTTAGGGTCAATATTACTAGCCCCTTTAAGCTAGTCTACAGAACAAACCATCGTTATACAAGAACTTGCCTAATTACCCTAACCTGCCTAGTTAACCTAATTATCCTTGTTACGCTTTTAAATGTCACTTTAAGCTGTATAGAAGTGTCTTGAAAAATATCTAGTCAAATATTATTTACTGTCATCATGGCAAAGATAAAATAAATCAGTTATTAGAAATGAGTTATTAAAACTATTATGTTTAGAAATGTGTTGAACAAATCTCTCCATTAAACAGAAATTGGGGGGGGGGGGGGTGCTAATAATTCAGGGGGTTAATAATTCTGACTTCAACTGTATTTGAGCATAATAGACTCATATACTTATAAACAATATACATTATTTTATATTTCTTAAATGATTAAAAAGTTGAGTGAACAACATTGATTTAAAATGTGTGTATTTTTTTTTTAACATTTACCATTTGTAACACTTTACTAACAGTTTAGTGTATATATTGATATAATTTATATCCAACTTCAGAGTGCTTGATGACGGACTGAATTGTATTCTATGCCATCAGGAGCGTCTCCGTACCCCGGCATCCAGATCGATGAAGATTTCTGCAAACGACTCAAAGACGGTACCAGGATGAGAGCACCAGACAATGCGTCCCCTGAAATGTGAGCAAAGTCCTGACTGCATTGCATGTGTGTATGTGTTTGACTGACGGCTAATCAGACTGATGACGTCAGCCGGTGATGAAACTCTGTGAGCTACGTGTTCATGTGTTGTCCATGTGTTCTGACAGATATGGCATCATGTTGGCCTGCTGGCAGGGCGAGCCCAGGGAGAGACCCACATTTCCAGCTCTGGTGGAGATACTTGGAGATCTACTGCAGGAAAACAGTCTACCAGTGAGGAGATGCACACACACACACACTTTCTGAACATTACACAGACACTGGCTTCTGGATGATAACAAGACAGCTGTTTATTAGGTCACACTTTATTTTGATGGTCCGTTTGTTGAATTTAAATTACATTGCAACTAATTCTCATTAGATTATAAGTAGACTGTTAGGTTGGGGTTAGGGTTAGTGTAAGTTGACATGTACTGTACTTGCAAAGTTTCTTATAGTCAGTTAAATGTCTGTTAAAGGAGCAGCATCAACAGATATTAAGCAGACAGTCTACTAATACTCAAATGGACCATCAAAAAAAAAAAGTGTAACCGTTTATTATACTGTATAATATAGTATATAATACAATACTATAATATAATATATAGTATGATATTCAGTACCTGAATTGAGGGGGACGCGAGGGGATGGCATCCCCTTATGGAAAAACAATGACAAAAAGCATCCCCTTTGTAAAATCATCATTCCCCCTTACCATCCATTTTAGATTAACAACAGTGTGTGCAATATAAAACTTATCAGGCAAATTAAATATTAAAATTCTCTATTTATGGTAATTTATTACTATAAACATCAACGATTGACCAATCAGAACTCAGTATTGCAATAAGGCGCCACGATACAGTTCATTGCGTCATTTCGCGCGATTTCCTAAATGTCAAAAATGTTCTAAATGTTTCTAAAAGAGCAGTTCAGACGCAACTTTTTACATTCTTTAAAAATAAGAGAACAGAAGATATGATATTTAGCTGTTTAATATTATTATATATGTAACTGCATTTTAGAACAGTTTAGGCGGCTTGACGCGAGTGTAACTTAAGCTGTTCTATATTCACTGTAAAACACAGTTAACAGGGCTTGCTAACATTTACTTTAGCGACCCACGTTTCGCCGTTAATATCTAAGTTTCTAGGTTCCAGCATATTCTAGGTTCCCTGTTTCTAAAATGAACCGGTATTATTATCCCTAAAATCAGAACGCAAATGATGTGATGCATTTTTAGAATCGCTGTAATGCACATAATTTTTTGTATAAATTGTGTATTGTTTTACACACATGCACTTCAAAAAAATCCAATATTAGTTTTGGTAAAAACATGCACTCGTTTTCTATATTAATTGAAATATATATAAATGGCACATATAGGGCCTATGTTTCCTTTCCAAATATTATTGAGAAAATTCCATATTCTATTCTAAAACATAAAACCACTTAGCTAACACGTATTCTAATCTCATATATAAATCATATAAATTGTTAATGGTTGTAATTTACAGTAGGCTATTTATTAAGAAAATTATTATTAATTATTAATTAATAATAATAAAAATAATAATAATAATTATTATTATTAAGTAGGATATTGTTTACTTATTTTTTATTTATTTTTGTATTTTTTGAAAAGTCTTTTACTTTTACAACTGTGATGCATTCACTGCAGAAATGTTCTAACCAACAGACCCATGTTATATACAGTAGGCTACAGACACATTTCTTAATAAATAACCTACTATAAATTAAATGCATTAACATATGCTATATATTTTTGTTTTCACAAGCTTTGGAGACGTAAGGTAAATTCCGCTTTTAAATAATAGGTCACCTATAGCTTTCGTCATGAGCCACGGCTGCATTCAAAATGATATAAATGTTTTCAAAGTGCACTACAAAGGGAGCTTCAATATGAAGATCACTAAAACTGAACTGTAAAAATACTTTGAAAGCAAATTAAACCTAAGAGAGATGAGTTTAATGTTTTTTTTTTTTTAATATTCCAAGTTTAAATGTTGGAACATTCTAAATGAATAGGGCATAGGGGGCATAACTGGGACTAGAACACAGCCAGGAAGTATGCTTCTAACTACAGAGGTGTAGTTGCAAGCGTAAAAGCTTGCGACGCAGTTTGCGAATGTTCGCTGAAACGATGGATTTGGGAAATGGCAAATCATGAACTTTGTCTGTAAGGACGGAACTTGCGACCTTAGTTGGCTAACAATGGATTTGGGAAATGCACCCCAGCTTAGCTGCTGTACATCTCCATACCATGTTTTGTTTATGAATGAATACAAAAAGACATTTGTGAATAAATCAGTGATTCGAACAACTCAATTAAATGAATCATTCAGTGACAAAGACAGAGACTTGACTCCACCTACTGGTGGTTTTAGTTTCAAATCTCATGACTGATTGATTTTTATTATTAATTTCATTGCATTCATGCCACCTCCTACGCCTTGTTAAACAGTCAGTTTGAAAAGAAACAGTATATTTATCTAAATGCTAACTTAGTTTTTTCTTTGCCATCTCTGTTGTTTCAGTTGAATTCTGTTGATTTAATATGATTGTAAGATATTCTTCCTGATATTATTTCAGTTTATGTAAAAAACTCATGTTGTTGGGCCACATAAGGTAAGCAAAGTGTTGTAAATAAAAAGGTAAATTTATATTTAGTCAATCAAACAGTTGCTGGTAGTCAAAGACTTACATTGTCAATAAATTAATTGTCCGTCTTAATTTTCTTAAAAATGACATGCTTAAGATTGTTAATGGTTGGTGGTTATTTAAAAAAGCTTTTTCTCAAATTAAAAAAAAATTATTTAGACCTATTTGTTTATCACTGTGTGTGTGTAGCTACAGGACACCACTTAACCTCCCCTCCAATCCTGTACCATTCATTCATTCATTCATTTTCTTTTTCGGCTTAGTCCCTTTATTGATCTGGGGTTGCCACAGCAGAATGAACCGCCACGCGAACGCAGGGAGTACATGCAAACTCCACACAGAAACGGCAACTGACCCAGCCGAGGCTCGAACCAGCGACCTTCTTGCTGGGAGGCGACAGCACTACCTACTGCGCCACTGCGTCGCCACCCTGTACCATCCCCCTTGAAAAATTTTTTACAATTCGACCACTGATTATACTATAATATACTATATATTATAATAAAGGTTCTATTGTTACACTAAGATGGCAATGCAGTACGTCTCGATTTTGAAATTCACAACTAATAGTAAACTTGTTGGTTTTTATAATTCTCTGTAGACACACTTGATAACTAAGTTTTGGAATGGAACTATTTTCGGGAGAAAAAAAAATGTAGATCAGTGGTTTTCAACCTGTAAAACCTGCTCCCTAGTGGGTCGTACTGGTATTGCAGGGGGCCACCATCTGTTATTAAGAGAAATAATATTGTTAATATATGTAAAAATGGCTTGTCATAATCTGATGTATAATTAAAAAAATGAGAAATAAATAATAAATTATTACTTTTTGATTTTGCTAATTAGTTTAATAACAACCCGCTAATTTAAAATATAGCATGCTGGATATATGTCTGTCAATAGGTCCAGTGCTACAGTTTTCTGTTGGTTTTGACTGCTCTTCTGACCTAGAGACATGTACTCAATGCAGATTTGATTGGTGAATACTGGTGTGGGCGTTAAGATTGTGTGGGTTCTTCAGAACACCCACATATAAATGGATATACCGTGGCGGAAAAAGTATTCAACACGTCATGTTTTTTTCCTGTGAATAATGTTTCTAAAGGAGCTGTTGACATGGAATTAAACCAGATTTTGATAAAAACCCAAAACAATAAACAAATAAAATTTATCAAAACAAAAACTATCTGAAAATATTGTTATGTATAATAACAATGTAATGACACAAGGAGAACTGCTGAACTACTCAAATGTATTTAATACTTTATATAATCGGCTTTTTTGGTGATGGCAGCTTAAGACACCTCTCATATGGAGAATGAAGTCACATGAATTGCTTCAACAGTGTGTACAAATCTTGATGCTTCTGTGGGATTGGCTGGGCCATCCTACAGCTTGATTTTCTTTCTCTGAAAGCATTTGAGGATTTCCTTGACTGTGTTTTGGATTGTTTTCTTGCTGAAATGTCCACCCTGGTTTCATCTTCATCGTCCTGCTAATGTAGATGTTGAATTGAAGCATTTACAAATGGCAAAGAACAAAGGGTTGCTAAAGAACTACTGAGAGATTTCAGCTGCTGTCTGGGCTTTCACTGCCTTTCTACACCTCCCTTTCTTCATGTGTTCAATACTTTTTTACTGTGTCATTTTATTTTATTACACATAATTTAATTTGTAAACTAATTAGAATAGTTGTCTTTGCATATATGAATTCCGTTGGTTGTTACCAACATCTGTTAAAAATTTCAAGTCAACAGCACCTTTATAAGTATGTTTTCTGAGAAAAATGGTGACGTGTTAAATACTTATTTCCCCCACTGTATGTAAAAAATAATAAAAGGCAAATAAATCAGTATTTATTTAACTTATGAAGCAACAATGATGCATTATTAAGGCCCTTTTACTCAGCAAGTGGAAAGTGATGAATCTTAGCACCCTTGCCCACTTGTTTCTGTGTGGTGGAAGTGTTTTGTTCACTCGAGTGTCGCGGTTTCTGTCAACAAGGTCACATATGTATTTGCTCAACTCTAACACAAATGCTGCACAGGAGCAGGGCAAACCTGACCTGTTTATTTGGTTTAAGGTGAGTGGTTTGCTGGTCTCAGTGATCTGTACAGCAAGCTTTGCCTTTTCATAGTCGTATATCTGAAATGTTCCAAAAGAAAGCGTACCCTAAGTAACATATTTCAGATTTACAAAATGTAGACAGAACCATCTAGTAGGTTTGTCACCTGAAACGTATTTTACGTTTCGCAATACTGTAGGCTGAAGCACATATTTCAAATGAGCCTGGCCTCTAACACATACATGCTGAGCTAATAAACCTTCACCTGAAATCTTTGGTACAAATATGCCGATCGTACATGTTTTTGTTTAATTGAAATCAATTGTGTGTATTTATAGGAAATCCCATTCAATGTATCTCAGAGCTCAGAAGATGACGGCTTCTCACAAGCTTCTTCCAGACCACCATCACAAGAGGAGATCAGACTGGCCTGCAACACAATGCCAACACGGTACAGCAACATTTACATCACCTTACGTTTACTTCAAGATTTCTCAACATTGTACATCACCTTACGTTCACTTCGTCTTTCGTATGAGACGTTAAACCGAGGTCCTGACTCTCTGTGGTTATTAAAAATTCTATGGCTCTTCTTGTAAAGAGAGTGTAACCCCAGTGTCCTGGCCGAATTCTCTATATCGGTCCTTACCGATCATGGCCTTCTAATCATACCCATCCACTGAATTGGCTGTATCACTCTCTCTACACTCCCCCTAGCTAGTGTGTGGTGAGCGCACTGGTGCCGCTGTCCTGTGGCTACCGTCACATCATCCAAGTGGATGCTGCACACTGGTGGTGGTGTGGAGAGACCCCCCTCATGATTGTGAAGCGCTTTGGGTGTATGGCCATACACAATAAATGTACTATATAAACACACATTACTTGCTTACTTCTAGATTTCTCAACATTGTACATCAGCATTTACATCCCCTTACACTCACTTCTAGACTTCTCAGCTATGTAAGCAGGATATATGTTATTATATTTGGAAAAGAAACAGTTTATGGAATCTTTAGACAAAATATATCTTTTTAATATAATACAGTTGAAACCAGAAGTTTACATACACTGTATAAAAAGGCACATAACCATTTTTAAAAAAAAAAAAGTCAGATGTTAATGTGACTAAACTTTTTCTCTTTTAGGTAAGTTAGGATTATCAAATTTGTTTCTGTTATGCTTAATAGTAGAATAATGAGGGAGATATTTTTGAGAAATTGTTATAACTCGAAAGTCAAGTTTACATACAATAAGATTATTATGCCTCTGAAAAAGCTCAGATGATGGTGTCAAGGTTTTGGAAGTTTCTGATTGGATAATTGACAACATTTGAGTTAATTGGAGGCACAACTGTAGAATAGGATTTAAGAAAAACCTCAAACACACTGCTTCCTTGTGTGACAACATGGGAAAATCAACAAGCCAGAATCAGCAAAATTACACTGGGAAAAATAATAACTTTAATAATTTTTGGAGACATGTCCTGTGGTCTGATGGAACTAAGATTAAACTGTTCGGCCAAAATGACCAGTGTTACATTTGGAGGACAAAGGGGAAAGCTTACAAGCTTAGGAACACCATCACAACTTTGAAGTATGGGGGTGGCAGCATCATGTTGTGGGGCTGTTTTGCTGCAGGAGGGACTGGTCCACTTCACAGCATAGATGGCATCATGAAGAAAGAACATTATGTAGAAATACTGCAGCAACATCTCAAGACATCAGCCAGGAAATTAAAACTTGGCCACAAATGGGTCTTCCAAAGACAGACCATGACCCCAAGCATACTGCCAAATTAGTTAAAATGTGCTTTGAGGACAACAGAGTGAATGTTTTAGAGTGGCCATCACAAAGCCCTGAACTCTATCCTATAGAAAATTTGTGGGCAGAGTTGAAAAAGCTTGTGCGAGAAACAAATTTGATTCAGTTACACCAATTTTGTCAGGAGGAATGGGCCAAAATTCCTGCAAACTATTGTGAGAAGCTTGTGGAAGGATACCCAAAACACTTGACTAAAGTTATACAGTTTAAAAGCAAAGCTAAAAAAAACAAGGAAATGTATCTAAACGTTTGACTGTCTAGTAATAAATAAAAAATTCTCTAAAAACAAAATTCTCTCATTATTCTGGCATTTAGCAAATGTAAATGATTTAGGTAATCCTAACGGACCTAAAATAGTAAACGTTTAGTATGATTTACCATCAGACATTTTTTTAAAAATGGTTACGTTCCTTTTTTTAGTGCATGTAAACTTCTGGTTTCAATTGTAAGTGTCATATGTGATACATTAGGCTTTTATGGCTGATATTGTATTGTATAAAATAATATGCCACAGGTGATGTTATTTATGTGGCCAAAATAATAAATGAAATTATGTTAATTAATGTTGAGTAAATCGGTGAGATCTAAATATAAAATGCATCAGTTATAAATATCAGATATAATCCTCAATCATGTTTCTTAGTAAGATGACATTTTAGAGCTTAGTTATATAAAGCTACATAGCTTTAAAAATAAACACTGCAGTAATGCAAAGACTTGTTAAGATTAATTAAATGAACCTTCTTCAAAAGTCTGACATATTTTATTTCATATTAACATTTCAATAGGATCTTCTAAAAGAGTGAATCATAATTCATTATATTGAAATATTATTTATAATATAAACGTTATTCTCTGTCTTGTAGTTGCTAAAAAGTGTAAATTATCAGTCAGGTGAGATTTTCATTGAGTAGAATTACATTTTAGTCATATTTATGTGTTAAAACATTAATTAAATCTTTAAAAATAATGAATTTAAAATATCTTACAATTTTTTTGAGAAAGGGTGACGCGGTGGCACAGTGGGTAGAGCTCTCGCCTCACAGCAAGAAGGTCACTGGTTCGACCCTCGGCTGGGTCAGTTGGCATTTCTGTGTGGAGTTTGCATGTTCTCGCCGTGTTCGTGTGGGTTTCCTCCCGGTGCTCCGGTTTCCCCCACAGTCCAAAGACATGCGATACAGGTGAATTGTGTAAGCTAAATTGTCCGTAGTGTACTGTATGTGTGTGAATGGGAATGCATGGGTGTTTCCCAGTGATGGGTTGCAGCCGGAAGGGCATCCGCTGTGTAAAACATATTCTGGATAAGTTAGCGTGTTTTTTCCGCTGTGGCGACCCCAGATTAATAAAGGGATTAAGCAGAAATTTTTTTTGAGAAAAAAAAAGATTGTGTTTGCAGATGTGTAATTGATTTAAACAAATCTATAACATTAACACAGTGTCTTAACTAAATGCGATGTGAAACCTTAACACCTTTTCCATGTTAATCTGAGTTTTTGTCCTAACTAGCCACGACAGCGACATGCACAGTGTCTAATTTGGAAAGTAGTTTTATTTTTGCGACATTGCAGCATAAAGGACTAGAACAATGATCATCACTAGTACTGATTATGTGCATTATTAAGTGCAGAATGATTTTAATGTGAGTTTAAATACAATTTTGCGGGATCTTTGAAACCGTATGGAAAAAAGCAGCAACAGAAACTTTACCTCAGATCTTGAAAATAACTAGCATATAGTTTAAACATGAACATTAGAACTAAGAGCCAACAAGTCAACAGTCACTCAGTATGTACTTTTAACAATATCAAAGATGTTTAATATTCATTACTTAGATTATTGCTGTTGGAGTGCAGTGCAATGCTCTATGCTTATGAAGGGGTCTGGTATTTCAAGGGAAGGTTCGCACAAAAATTTAAATCTTCTTTCAAACTTTCATTTCCACACTATTTTTTGTTTCTACTATGGATGTCGGTGGCTGCTTTTCTTCCAACATTCTATAGAATATCTGTTTTGTGTTCAGATATAAATAAATATTTAAAGTGTGAGTAAATAGTGTTAAGTGTGAATAAATATTGAAGAGATTTTGGTTGAGATGTGCCTTTAATTTTTTTTCTGTGATGTAGCATCTGATGTGGACAGACAATTTGTTTGTCACTGGAATCTTGCTGTATCTCTTCTGCTTAGGAGATGGTGTTATTATTCATATTTATATTTGAATAAAGTCGACAATAAAGCAGTCAGAATTACCTCACAGACAGTCCAGCAGGCACAGGATGTCAACATGAGATCAGATTGATGTTGTACAATACCCCAACGTCAGGAGGATGTCGCTTTTTGTTTGGAAATGAAAATCGGGTTGACGTCAGAACCCAATGTCAGGCTGATGTTAATGTCCAGGGTCCAACCTAAAATCAACCAAAAATCAATTCAATTAAATTCATCTTTATTTCTATAGCGCTTTTACAGTGTAGATTGTGTCAAAGCAGCTTAACAGAAGTTCTAGTGAATTGAAATGGCAACAGTGTCAGTCCAGCTTTCAGAGATGAAGTTCAGTTTAGTTCAGTTCAGTCTGGTTTATTTTTCACTGCTGAAAGTTCAAACACTGAAGAGCAGCTCCACAAGTCCCGAACCATGCAAACCAGTGGCGACAGGCAAGTAGCAATACTGTATCAAGGTCTAATGATGTTACAGCTTGACGTTGTGTGGATGTTAGCACTATGATGTCTATCAGACTTTGGAATTTGTTTGCCGTACCTGACGAATAATGTCAGAATTTGACGTCAATATAACTTTTGATTAGGATGTTAGCTCGACGTTGGATTTTGGTCACTTTTCAACACAACCTAAAATTAAGCAAACTTCAACGTCAATTAATGTCGTTATTGGACATCAAAATAACGTTGTCCCTAGATGCTGGCTAGACATTACATTTTGGTCACCTGACGTCACGACCTAAATCTAACCTAATATTAACATCTTAAGAGGTTGTGTGTCTGCTGGGAATGAAACATTACAAAAATATAATGCATTTTGCAAATCTTGTTTACATGATAGGACAAACATGGACTGGCAACTCCGGTATTGAGCCAGTGTGTAAACATAGCACCAAATGCTTCTCAATTAGTAAGAAGTGATGATTGTTTAGTCCCTTCAAGAAAGTGTGTATTTAGTCAAAGAATGCTTTCAGTTAACGCTTATACCTCTTCTAAGTTTTATTTAAAGTAGTTGTCAACGTTAATATTACCAAACTAAATGATATTGACTTCTTGTCTTGTTACACAAGGTTGTTTTATTGTATACTAAATGGTTAATGCTACTTTTGCTTCTTCTATACTCATGCATTATGATATACACTTACCGGCCACTTTATTAGGTACACCTGTCTAACTTCTCATTAACGCAAATTTCTAACTCATGCATTAGGCATGTAGACATGGTCAAGACGATCTGCTGCAGTTCAAACCGAGCATCAGAATAGAGAAGAAAAGTGATTTAAGTGACAACGTAGTTGTTGGTGCCAGACGAGCTGATCTGAGTATTTCAGAAACTGCTGATCTGCTGATCGAGATTACAGAGAATGGTCCAAAAAAATATCCAGTAAGCGGCAGTTCTGTGGGTGCAAATGCCTTGTTGATGCCAGAGGTCAGAGGAGAATGGCCAGACTGTTTTGAGCTGATAGAAAGACAACAGTAACTCAAATAACCACTCATTACAACTGAGGTATTCAGAACGTCCACACGTCCAACCTTGAGGCGGATGGGCTACAGCAGCAGAAGACCACACCGAGTGCCACTCCTGTCAGCTAAGAATAGGAAACTGAGGCTACAATTGGCACAGGCTCACCAAAATTGGACAATAGAAGATTGGAAAAAGGTTGCCTAGTCTGATGAATCTCCATTTCTGCTGCAACATTCGTATGGGAGGGTCAGAATTTGGCGTCAACAACATAAAAAAACATAGATCTATCCTGCTTTGTATCAAAAGTTCAGGCTGGTGGTGGTGGTGTAATGGTGTGGGGTATATTTCCTTGGCACACTTTGTTAACCCATTATTAATAACCCATTATTACCAATTGAGTATTGTGTCAATGCCACAGCCTACCTGTTGCTGACCATGTCCATCCCCTTATCACCACAGTGCACCCATCTTCTGATGGCTACTTCCAGCAGGATAACACGCCATGTCATAAAGCGCAAATCATCTCAGACTGGTTTCTTGAACATGACAATGAGTTCACTGTACTCAAATGGCCTCCACAGTCACCAGAACTCAATTCAATAGAGCACATTTGGGATGTGGTGGAACAGGAAATTCGCATCATTGATGTGCAGCCGACAAATCTGCAGTAACTACGTGATGCTATCATGTCAATATGGATCTGAGGAATATTTCCAGTACCTTATTAAATCTTTGGCATAGAGGATTAAAGCAGTTCTGAAAGCAAAAGAGGGTCCAACCCGGTACTTGTAAGTTGTACCTAATAAAGTGGCCGGTAAAGATATATTGACTGTTTTGTCTTTGTCTGTCAGTTTAAGGTATAGTATAGTAGCGAGGTGTAGTTTATAGGAATGTTGTATAGGTTTTGAAGAATTTTTAAGCTTTTTTACCTTCAGTCCAGATGGAAAAAGTCTGGCACATTGTACATGTTTTTGTATTATTGATGTGCATTGTCTCTGTCAAATAAACCTGAAATGAAAAGAGCAAAAACATCTTGACGGTTACATAACAGGATGTTGCTGGACTCTTGACTGCACTTCTGTTGAATATATTCTTCTCTTGTCTCTGGCCAGATATTACAACTGTGTGCCGTTTGCTGGCTGTGTGATGGTCGGGCCCTCCAGCACGTGTCACTCTCGAGTGAAGACCTTTGAGGAACTTCCTATGGAAATGACATCACACAAGACACAGCATGTACGATTACGTCCTCCAACATACTTGTATATATACTGCACTGTATATGTTATTGTTCATATTCACTGAAATGTGTATATGTGTTGTTGAGATGCATTTTTACTGTCACACTTGACAGAACTGAATATACACTACCGGTCAAGAGTTTGGGGTCAGTAAGATTTTTAAATGTTTTAAAATAAGCTTCTCCTGCTCACCAAGACTGCTTTTGTTTCATCTACAAATTGTAAAATTGTGAAATGTTATTGCACTTTAAAATAACTGTTCAAAAGTAGTTCATCATTTAGTTTAATCATTTATTCCAGGGATTTTAAAGATGAATTTACAGCTTCATTACTCTAGTCAGAGTAACATGATACTTCAGAAATCAATCTAATGTTTATTATTATTATTATTATTATTATTATTATTATTATTATTATTATTAATGGATGGTAATAGTAATAAAAGCAATAATGACTGGAGTAATAATTTTATTTGAAACGACTTACAATAAGAAAGCAGTTATTTAAAATTGTAATAAATATTTAACAGTTGAACCTTTTTTTTTTACATTCAGTAAATGCCGTCTTGATGTAATGTAATGTAATGTGTATTTATATATAGCGCATTTATTGTGTATGGCCATACACCCAAAGCGCTTCACAATCATGAGGGGAGTCTCTTTACACCACCACCAGTGTGTAGCATCCACTTGGATGAAGCAACGGCAGCCACAGGACAACGGCGCCAGTGCGCTCACTACACACCTGCTATAGGTGGAGTGAAGAGACTGTGATAGAGCCAATTCGGTGGATGGGGATGATTAGGAGGCCATGATGGGAAAGTGTCGATTAAGGGACTTTGGCCAGGACTTACACCTCTACTCTTTATGAGAAGTGCCATGGGATTTTTAATGACCACAGAGAGTCAGGACCTCGGTTTAACGTCTCATCTGAAAGATGGTGATGAACAGAATAATTTTCGGTAACACTTTATAATAACTACACACTATGAATAATTTACTAAGCATTAGCAAATAGTGAATTCATTATCTGTTAAGCATTAATTCTACATTAATAAACGTTAGTAAGCAGTTTATAACTGCAGCTACAAATGCTGTGTTCTTGACCTACAACCACATTTATAATGTGCTTAATAACTGTACTTTCATACTTTGTTAATGGTTTATTTTTTATTACTAAATTAAGTAATGCATTATTTACAAACCAGTTATTGAAGCATAGTTGGTGTTTTTTTAAGATCCTTCAGAATGAGTTAGTAAATGATTAATAAACTATTGAAATTAACATTTATAATTCTTATTATTCAGCCATATACTAATAGTTAATTTGTATGTTAATAAATGATTTATTAAATCAACTTCATCCAGTTTTGTGACCTAATCTAAAGCGAGGACTATTTAGGCTTTATAAATCCCTTATAAATGACAATTAAAGGCTCGGTTAAATTCTAAACAGGAAAAAAAGAACACAAACGACATTATTCATTCCTATTCATTTGAAGATACACAAATGAAACTGTATCAAATGAAAAATAAATCTTAGCAACCTTGTCTAAAATTAAATGACTGTGCAGTTTGAACATTGCATCCTATTATATTGTTAAATTGTTGTTGTTTTATCCAATTTGATGTCATATTTTGACACTCCTGTTATTCAGCAATGTTTAATGTTCACAGTAATTTTACTTTTTAGATAAGATTGTAAAGATTATTGTTCATTTGATCCTGAGTCTTTAATTGTCATTTATAAGGGATTTATAAAGCATAAATAGTCCTCACTTTAGATTAGGTCACAAAACTGCATGAAGTTGAGTTAATAAAGCATTTACTAACATACACAGTAACCATTACTATCCCCCGGTTTCACAAACAAGGTTTAAGGCTAGTCGTGGATTAAATTGCATGTTTGAGCTGTCTCAACTGAAAATAACTTGCAGTGAGATGTCTTAAAATATGTCAGTGTCATTTTTTGTCTACAGGTGCACACCAGTAATATATTTTTCTAAGGCTGTTTTTAAAAATGTGACTTAAATAGCTAAATTTAACTCAGGTCTAGTCCTGGCTTAAGCTAAGCCCTGTTTGTGAAACTGGGCCTATATGTCTGAATAATAAGAATTATAAATGTTGGTTTCAATAGTTTGTTAATCATTTATTAACTCATTCTGAATGATCTTAAAAACCCCAACTACTCTTAAATACAAGTGGTTTGTAAATAATGCAATACTTAATTTAGTAATAAAAAATAAATCATTAACAAAGTATAAAGGAACAATTATTAAGCCCATTATAATGTGCTTATAAGTCAAGAATAGAGTATTTGTATCTGCAGTTATAAACTGCTTACTTACGCTTATTAATGTAGAATTAATGCTTAACAAATGATGAATTCACTATTTGCTAATGCTTAATAAATTGTTCATAGTGTGTAGTTATAAAGTGTTACCTAATTGTCTTAAAAAAAACATGAAAAAAAAAAAAAAAACTGAGCCCAAACTTTTGAGCTGTAGTGTAGTTAGTATGGTCCTCATTTAAAATCCAGTAAATGGTTAAACATTTCGTTGTCTTTCTTAGACCTCGTCATTAAACTGCATGCTGTTATTTTTTACATTTTGAGCCAAATCTCAAAACTGTTCTATTGTGTGACTGTCTCAGGCATATTTCAATGAATTCATAAATCTAAAAAGTCATAAATTAAAAAAAAAACAATAATCATAAAATCATTTATAAATACCTCAGGTCTAATTTTGCTACTGTTTATTTTAGTAAATTGCAAAAAAAAAGATTTATTTATTTTTCAAAACTTAAGAACTTGATATAGTTTGCCACTAAAAACCATGTTCTCTGGTGGGACACTGCTTATTTTAAGCCAGCAATTCTGTGGAAAAAGTGTTCACAATTTATGATAAGGTTTCATTAGTTCATGTATTTACTAACATGAGCTAATAATGAACAATACTAGTAAAGCATTTCTCAATCATAGTTCAACATTTACTAATGCATTATTAACGTTCAAATTTATGCTTGTTAACATTAATGTATCGTGAGTAACATGAACATGAACAACTTTATTCTAAAATTATGTTAACTAACATGATCAAATATTGTAATTAATGAATTGTTCATTGTTTGTTAGTAAATGCATTAACTAACATGAAATAATACAACCTTATTGTAAAGTGTTACCAAAAAATTGAATTGGCTGATTTACCCTATTCAAGAGGCGACGCAGTGGTGCAGTAGGTAGGGCTGTCGCCTCACAGCAAGAAGGTCGCTGGTTCGAGCCTCGGCTGGGTCAGTTGGCGTTTCTGTGTGCAGTTTGCATGTTCTCCCTGCATTTGTGTGGGTTTCCTTTGGGTGCTCCGGTTTCCCCCACAGTGCGATCATGCAGTACAGGTGAATTGGGTAGGCTAAACTGTCCGTAGAGTATGAGTGTGAATGAGTGTGTATGGATGTTTCCAAGAGATGGGTTGCAGCTGGAAGGGCATCCGCTGCGTAAAAAAACATATGCTGGATAAGTTGGCGGTTGATTCCGCTGTGGTGACCCCGGATTTATAAAGGGACTAAGCCTAAAAGAAAATGAATGAATGAATGAATGAATGACCCCATTTAAGATCGTCACATTCACATATTTAACTTTTGTGAAACCACTTTAAAATTGTTTTGTTGTGGTTTGACAGCCCTGGTAATTAAAAATACCCAACAAGTCCGACAAGTCATGGAGAAAAAAAAAAATGATTTGTTAATGAAAGGATTTCAAATAAAATAAATAACAGTATATGAAGATGTCCAGCAAATGAAGATGAATCCCTCTTATGCTATTTGTATATTACTGAGTCGTTTTTCTTTAATAAAGAATAATAAAGTTAGAGAGCCCATATACCCTTTTCTCAAACATCAGACATCATAAATATAACTTTTTTCTTTTTAAAAATGTGTTTTGCTAAAAAAAAAAAAAAAGAACATTTTACTGCCTATTTGTCAACTATCATCATACAGTAGTCAAAATCTGAAGTGGATTGAAATGTTTTTGAAAATTGTCCAAACGAAGAGAACGGGTGTTGTTGAATACTTTTAGTACAGCTTAGAAAGGTTGTGATCCACTTTAGATGTTGACTACTGTACACAGACGCACAGTTTCTAACAGTTGCAGTGTTTCTACAGGACAGTCAGACAGACAGTGGAATGGTTTTGGCATCAGATGAACTGGAGAGGTTTGAACACAAGCACAGAGGAGCCATGCTGACAAAGTAGGTGAAAACTGTACAAGAGTCATGAATTATTCATACGAGCAATGTTAATCATTGTGTGTGAACTGTGCAGCGCGTCGTCGGGCCGAAGCACCGAGCGCCTCATCAGTTGTCCGTCGGTGAGCAGCAGCGGCAGCGGTGGTGGTTTGCTCCGTCCAGCGTTCTTCACTCAACTCTCAGGCCAGACCTTCTACAACAACGAGTACGGTCATCTGTCAGAGGAGGGCGTCAGTGACTACTTCTCCTCCTCAGACCAGGCCGTTTATAAGGAAACCTGCCCGGCAACCTCCAACCTGTAACAGCACTGATCGGCCAGTCATATCCAGGTCCCGACCCCCCTCTCCCGCTCACAGCTAACTTACTGAACTGACTGTAGCTTTGTAAAGTTCTCTCAGCAGCCACTGGGTGGCACCATTACGTCAATTTTAAAACCAACAAAGTATTTTATCACTTTAGTTCCATATATCTTTATATAAAGAGTAAACAGCTTTTTATTTGTACAAAAAAATGAGAAATGAAGCAGAATGGAGAAAAAAATAATAAAATAAAGGAATATATCTTATTTTGACTGGTGAGTTCTTGATATTTGATACTCAGTAGTTTTTAGATTGTGTTCAATTTTGTATGTATTTTATGGATTTACAGATTTTTTTTTTTATTAGTGGAAACATTATTATTAAACACAAACTTATGAAGTAAACCAACTAAGAAAACAAATGCCTTTTTGTTAGATGTTTATTTAGATTGCTACACTGTAAAAACACTGGTTCCCTTAAATTTTAAGCTGAATCAACCATATGAGTCTATTGAACTTACATTATGTTAACCTGATTAAAACAGTTTGCGTAACTTATAAAGTTAGAACATCATTAACTTGGTTTAATAGGTTACAGTGAACTAAAACATATGTAGTCATGATTAATTGATCATATAATTTTTAGTGTATTCAACAGTATGGTATAGTTTTTATAATCCATGAAATAAAGTTTTTGAAAGGATAAACATTTGAAATGTTGTAGTATTATTTAATATTAGTACTTTTTTTATAATACATTTCAAAAACGATATTGTCTTATAGTTCAAATGCATTTAATTCAACAATTACATTCTCACCCTAAAGTATTAAAAACAATAAAAAAGGGCTAAAAATACTAATTTAATAACCCAACTAAACTCAATAAACAATAAACCAGAGCCATCATAAGCACAATTAGGTCATTTTACATACACACAAACACACAGCTTTTTCACTGGCATGCACTAATGTTCCGTCACATAATTCACAGAACAGCCTTTGTTCAGTTGCAGAAGTCATGGGATAACATTAGCCTTCAGAGTTCAGTATTGAAAGAAAAAAAATCTTCCTGCACTTTAAAAAAAAATCCGCTTTACTTCAGCTGGAGGGCTGGGAAAAAAAGTTAAATAATGGCCGGAACAGAAACTTACAGTCAAATAGCAGATGTTAAATTACAGAAATGTACTGTAATTCAATTCGGCATAAAATATCTGTAATTTAACATCTGTTATTTTACTGTTCGCTATTTTACAGTAAATTTCTGTTATTTAACGTCCGTTATTTTACAGTAAATTTGTTATTTACCATTCGTTATTTTACAGCAAATTTCTGTTATTTAACGTCCGTTATTTTACAGTAAATTTGTTATTTACCATTCGTTATTTTACAGCAAATTTCTGTTATTTAACGTCCGCTATTTTACAGTACATTTCTGTAATTTAACATGCGTTATTTTACAGTAAATTTCTGTAAGTTATGTCCATTATTTTACAGTAAATTTCTAAAATGTAACGTTCTCTATTTTACAGAAATATCTGTTATTTAACAACTGTTTTTACAGTAAATTTCTGTTATCTAACGGTCGTTTTTTCACATTAAATTTCTGTGATTTAATGTCTATTATTTCACAGTAAATTTCTGTGATTTAACATCCGCTACTTTACAATAAATGTCTGTTATTTAACGGCCATTATTTTACAGTAAATTTCTGTTATTTAACGTCCATTATTTCACAGTAAATGTCTGTTATTTAAGGGCCGTTATTTTACAGTAAATTTCTGTCATTTAACGTCCATTATTTCACAGTAAATGTCTGTTATTTAACGGCTGTTTTTTTACAGTAAATTTCTGTTATTTAACGGTCGTTATTTCACAGTAAATTTCTGTTATTTAATGTCCATTATTTCACAGTAAATTTCTGTGATTTAATATCCGCTACTTTACAATAAATGTCTGTTATTTAACGGCCATTATTTCACAGTAAATTTCTGTGATTTAACATCCGCTACTTTACAATAAATGTCTGTTATTTAACGGCCATTATTTTACAGTAAATTTCTGTTATTTAACGTCCATTATTTCACAGTAAATGTCTGTTATTTAAGGGCCGTTATTTTACAGTAAATTTCTGTCATTTAACGTCCATTATTTCACAGTAAATGTCTGTTATTTAACGGCTGTTTTTTTACAGTAAATTTCTGTTATTTAACGGTCGTTATTTCACAGTAAATTTCTGTTATTTAATGTCCATTATTTCACAGTAAATTTCTGTGATTTAATATCCGCTACTTTACAATAAATGTCTGTTATTTAACGGCCATTATTTTACAGTAAATTTCTGTTATTTAACGTCCATTATTTCACAGTAAATGTCTGTTATGTAACGGCCGTTATTTTACAGTAAATTTCTGTTATTTAACGTCCATTATTTCACAGTAAATGTCTGTTATTTAAGGGCCGTTATTTTACAGTAAATTTCTGTCATTTAACGTCCATTATTTCACAGTAAATGTCTGTTATTTAACGGCTGTTTTTTTACAGTAAATTTCTGTTATTTAACGGTCGTTATTTCACAGTAAATTTCTGTGATTTAATATCCGCTACTTTACAATAAATGTCTGTTATTTAACGGCCATTATTTTACAGTAAATTTCTGTTATTTATCGTCCATTATTTCAAAGTAAATGTCTGTTATTTAACGGCCGTTATTTTACAGTAAATTTCTGTTATTTATTGTCCATTATTTCACAGTTAATGTCTGTTATTTAACGGCTGTTTTTTTACAGTAAATTTCTGTTATTTAACGGTTGTTATTTCACAGTAAATTTCTGTGATTTAATGTCTATTATTTCAGAGTAAATTTCTGTGATTTAACATCCGCTACTTTACAGTAAATGTCTTGTTATTTAACGGCCATTATTTTACAGAAAAATTCTGTTATTTAACGACCGTTATTTTAAAGTAAATTTCTGTAATTTAACGTGTGCTATTTTACAGCAAATTTCTGTTATTTATAATAATTTATCTAGTATTTTATCTATATAATAATTTTTCATTAAGATAATATTAAGATATTAATAATATTAAGATATATTACATTAAACTTTATATACAGATAAAAAATGTAGTTGAATCCTGATTTAATTAATAAAGTAACATAAAAAAACATTTGTTGTCATGACACTTTGTCATAACTTTTAGTGTACCAGAGATATGTGCTTCTGTAATTACTGTAAAAGATGGACATACCAAATATTAAGGCTGTGCTCAGAGCAGCCATTATCAAATGAAATCAATGTTTTAGAAGTAAAAAGGTTAAAGTGTTCAGATCTGTCAGCTGTTCTAATAACTTTGGCCACCACTATACGTGTGTGCTGTTCTGCAAAGTTAAAATGCAGTCTCTGTGCAAAAATGCCTTTACCAGTTTTTTACGTCAGCTTGGCTTTTGTAATTACTGCAAATACAACACACTTGCTTTTCCAAAATGGGACAAAACTGAATCTGGAGACAGAACAGTCACAAAACCTATTCTAGACATTTACTGTTTTAACCAAATGTGTAGTTACTGCACTTTGCCATGGTAGTGTGGAATGTATGTTTGAAATACACATTTTATTAGTAGAAATGATTATTATCTAACAATTAGACTGAAAGAAATCAAATAATAACTCAAATAAGAAAACAACTTCACTCTTTTGATTTACATGTCCCTATAATTTATTTAGATTGTTTTTCGACATTATGGCAAACCTTTCTTAACATTTTGAAAAAAATTGAAGTAAAAAATAATTAATAACCCACATTTTGAAAAGACGTACAAAGACGAACAAACAAGCAACAATGTAACTGGCTGTTGTTGTGGTTTAACCATGATAAACAAAGGCAAAAAAGGTGCAACCAGGAAGTTGAGATTCACCATGCAGATAAAAACGAGAACAACAAAGATGAACTCTGCAGTTTCAGAGTCCTTAGATTAAAACAATAACAAACGACTGGTCAGGTTGAAATGTAGTGTTGTGGTTTCTGTTTCTTATTGAATGAAAATATACCCCAGTTGCTATGTCTACCGGCAACAGCGCATCACAGATTCGAACCATTGTTTACTTTCATAAGGAACGGTCCAGTGTAACCAGCTCAACCAGATCTGCGGTCATAACACTGACAGGAAATGATTTTTACGGCAGGGCTTGACGAGACATAAACAACACGTTTCCAGCATAATCTCCAAAACAATAAAGGCTAACCAATAAACCATTATGGGCTATGGAAATAAAAGTATCATTAAGCCACAAAGTACCCTTGAATGACACGGAAATAAGCTTAAAAACATTCCTTCAATATAACCTTTTGGATACAAAATAAAAAAAATACAACACATTCATAAATTTCCCTTCAGTTGAACACTTTAAAAGTGAATAAAATAAACCAAAATTGAGGCCTATAATCAGAGAGCCACTCGAGTGCAAGAAAACCCAATGTACCATGGAAAAACAATCAGAGAATACACACTGCATAACAAAAACACTGCTTTAAATGATGCACAAGTTAATCTCATGAAACACTCCGCTCACAGAAAAATAAATATTGTGGAGGAAATAAATTTAATGTGAGAACTTTAAAACTGTGTTGGCGTTTTCATGAAAATGTACATTTAACTAGGATATTCAATCTATTACTCTGATGTGTTTAAAATGTATCTAATAAAATGAGAATTGGGTTTAGGGGTACAATGTATTAAAGCGATTACTTGATTTCACTTTAAAAAAATCAGCTGCCTTAAAATTAAGCAAATAAACGATGTACTTATTTAACTTAAGTCAACATATAAAATTGAGTCAATTTAAAAGTTCCTAGTTACAATGGGTTTACTCACTTTTTTTAAGCAAAGTCAACTAAATGCTTTTTACAGTGTACGATTTAAATCCCGGACGAGCCCCCGTTTTTGTTAAACAACAAAAGAGTTTAAGTGTTAACAATCCATTTATTTTCACTTTCGAATTGCATTATGGGACCTTGATTTCTGCTCTGACAACATTAGAGGGTGAAAAGATGAACTTTTAAGTCATTTTTATTGACATTTTTAGTAGCTTGAAATTATATATTATCTGAGTTCATCACATAAATTACGGGTAATAAGCTGCCGGTACATTTTCTGTAGTTTTTGTATATATATTATTTCTTATGTAACATATAGTTTCAAAAGTACTACACAAAAATGTCAGTAACACTTTAATTTAAGGTGACGTAATACACCACACATTTACTATAGTAATTACAATCAGTAGTGGCGCAAGCTTAACTGGCGCTCTAGGCAAACGATGGTCGTGCCACCCTCAAGGTGGTCATGCCGCCTTTTCGCGGACGAAAGTAGGGGGAGGGCGGGATGGGGTGTTGTTGTCATGGATGAAATTAAATAGCAGGGGGGATGAGGGGTTGTCTCCATGTCACCCTGCCCATGCCTAAATAGCCCACTGATTACTATGAATTTTGCATAATAACATGTAACTAAGTCACATTTTAAACCCAAGCATATAGTAAGTACATATAACTAATAAATATTACTCAATAGTCAAATGAGTAGTGTAACTACATCATGTTAAAATAACCAAAATGTTCATAAAATACACTTACGCTTTCATTTTTACCAGTCAGCAGATGAGATATCAGAAAACCAAAACACAATTCTAATGTGTAAATAAACAGACAATAAAAAACATGAAATAATCAAAAGTAAAACACATTTCATTATTAATTACAGCCAACACGGAATTTTGTTTCCGTCTGTTTCATTTTATGGTGCAATTTTCATTAAGAGGTTTCATCAGATTAACTTCAATTAAAATTAGTTTAATGCTGTTCAGTACCAATGAAGGTAAAAATCTACTCAATGTAGTGGAATTCTGTTCAAGCGGCTTCACAATGACCTCTCAATATGACACTACACCACTTGTTACACTAAACAGTATTAAATGAGAAAAGCCAGGTGTCCTTCCTACGAGTAAAAAAACAGGTTCTTTCCACAGCAGTTCTCTAAACGCAAGGCTGCATTAAGAAGTGCACATGAATTCGGTATGGCAGTGAAATAAGGAAACCACCTTCCTCCCCCAAATGAAAGCTCTGGAATTATTCATATTAAACGTGACTCTGAATGAGCGTACAGAAAGGCGATCTGGCATGACACGACATTATTCTGGTTGTGGTTGGTGTGGGTCATAACGGGGTGTGAAGATGGGTGGACAGAGGTTTGGCTGGCATAAATAAAAGGCGTGATTGACATGCAAATACGACTCATGACATTTTGCCGATCTGGACTTTCTTCCAGGCCTCAGAGGCTGTGAATATGCAGGAGTCGATGATACCGGCCACGGTGAACGTCCCGCCGATGATGGCACAGATCTGATGATGGACAGAAAGACGCGGCTGATGTAAATCATTAGAATTAGTCTGGTCATTTTAAAGGCAGATTACAGTGCATCAACTACATGAAAATGAAAGGATAGCTTCCTACAAATACACATGCTTATGAAGACAGAGAGAGGCTCACGGTAGTGATGAAGCGGTAGAAAGGCTGTCTTCTCTCGGTGTACTTGACTGTGATTGGACTCAGATCATATCGAAACCAGATAGCCGGTATGATGCGGCCCGTATGACTGTACGCCACATACTCCTAGAAAACAACACAACAAACAAACAAACACATTTTCATTTTCCATGGTTCATACACATTTTACTACTAAAATTCCATGACTTTTTCAAAACTTTCAAGTACATTTTCAAGACGTAATGTTTAATGTAATGTCTACTTATACATGATAAATAATAAGAAAAACAATGACGTTCAAATTTATTACAGCCAACATAGAACACACAACAATCTATTCTGTTTAAATTAGTTTTTATATCGATTGTAAAATTGATTTTGATAATGCTTACACAGCACTAACAATGTGAGAGCAAGATTTTGGCCAAGGACAGAAAATGAGTAAAGACAACTAACCTATATTCAAGTTAGGGCTGCGCAATATATCGTTTCAGCATCGATATCGCAATGTGTGCATCCGCAATAGTCACATTATAGTTTAATATAGAGTTTAATCATAATGGAGTAAAAGTTCATCATCTGCATGCATTTTTATAAAGATAGTTCACCCAAAAATGACTTACCATTTTCATTACACCATTCACTTGTTTCAAAGATTTATGAATTCATTCATTCATTCATCCATTTTCTTTTCGGCTTAGTCCCTTTATTAATCCGGGGTCGCCACAGCGGAATGAACAGTCAACTTATCCAGCACGTTTTTACGCAGCGGATGCCCTTCCAGCCGCAACCCATCACTGGGAAAAAACATTTATGAGTTTTCTTTTTTTTTTTTTTTTATGAACACAAAAAGAATATAATTTAATAACTCCTATAGTATTGAGGCAAGTGAAGTGTGAGTAAATAGTGAGTACATTTTAACCTTTGAGTGAACTGTCCCTTTAAGGCCCGTGACTGTGTGAACATTTCAACATTTCAGAGTTTAAAACAACCGGCCACAAGTAATTTTTTGTAACGTTAATAAAGATTAAATAATATACAATGAAGACTACGCAGTGTTGATTATTCAATATCTGTACCTGAATAGTGAACACCTGAAAACTAGAATTCACTTTTATCTTTACTATATTTTATCTATCTATGCTTGTAATTAGTTGTTATATATTATTCGAGATTCACTTCTCTACAAAATCCCACCAATCAATCCAAATAAACCTGTTAAATCACCGGCTGAAATTGTATTCACATGGCTATATATATCACAAAAATACAAAATATCATAATGTCAGATTTTTCCAATATCGTGCAGCCCTAACTCAAGTATACAGATATTTGTTAAACTAATTTCCCCTACTTTTCCAAAACTATGTGGCTTTTTCTGTTTTTTCAAAACTTTTCCAGGCCTGGAAAATGCCATGTCAAAATGTCATCACTTTTCCAGTTTTTCCATGACCGTATTAACCGTTATTTTCACACACGATCACAAATCCAGAATTAAATTTACAATAATATACAACACTAAATCACATAAATGACCACTTAATAATTGGCAGATGCACAGTATTATTCAATAGTATAGTTGTTATGAGGAATTGTATATCAATTAACTGTACATATCATTTTATACAACAGTTCTGTCTGGTTCTTGAATCTGATTGGCTGACAGCCGTGCAATATTCTGCATTTGTACAGTCTCCTCACTCTTCTGTATTACTCTGCCCACATACAGCTACAAGAGGACACTCTACAGTTGGCCAAATATTGCAGCTATTGGTCAACATAATGTACTTTTGGGGCTTTTTTAGTCGAGAATGTAGTTGTTTAGATTCCAACTATTCAGTTTATTTATAAGGATAGTGCCTATTTCAAAATATTTAGAATTTCTGAGAGAAAGCGCATCAGCGTCCATTAGCCAAAGATAGTTGACGTTGTCTAACCACAAGATGGTGCCAGGACTGCAAAATAAGCCCTTGCTTAGAGCGTGATTTCTAACTACAGCTGATCAAATCATTATTGAACTGATATTCTAAGTCGTTCTCTCTCTTTTGCATAGATTGCAACTATGCAGTTTATTGCAGTTAAGGACAGTGCCTATTTTAATACAGTTACTTTCCTATCCCAGTCCTATAACAGTGTTATTCAGAGACCTCACCCCCGAACACCCCCCTCCTAATCGCAAACACAACAGCAGTCTGGTAGTGATTGCGCTGCTTTTTTTAAGGGTTAATTATTGTGATATCCCGATTGCAACAGAGAAATACTGTAGACTGTAACACTTTAAGAAGATATCTCTATGTAGATGCAGGGCATTTCATGTCAAGTTTAGCCTCAGTTATTCTCATGCATTACGCTTGAGAATCACTCAAATACTAGCTCTAAAGTGACGTTGGTGAATTAGTAACGGCTTCTGCTGTTTTGCATCAGCTTTTGCAAAAAGATTTTCTTTTTTTATATACACGATTGTGCCGTAGAACTGTTGTATAAACAAAATATCACACGAGTAGCAGTGCGATATGGCTGTATATCAGCACTGGAAGGACACTTATGGCCCGTTTCCAATAAGTGGTATGGTACGGTACGGTTTTTATGGCCGTTTCCACTGTCAAAAGGCATACTGTACCACTTTGTCTGCACCCTTTCGAAAGGGTACCAAACTCGAGAAAGGGTACCAAAAGGTGGAGCTACACGTGCAGCTGAACGCTGATTGGCTACAAAGATACATCACGATCTCGTGGAGCTAGCCAGAATGAAAACAAAGGAACCGCCATGTTTTAAATACACAGCCGAGACATTACATCGGAATACTATATGCATATAATAACGAGCCATGGATGACCCGAGCTCAGACAAACCTTGTCGTTGTCTTGATGTACAGCCACAAAGCCAAGAAGAACAAAATCTGCCGTGTCCTGTTGTTTTACGAGCCCGTCTAAGAGTGCGAGCGGTTTTCTCCTTTCTCCAAGGAGCTTGCAATCGCGTCTGTATTTGACATAACGAACTTCTTGAGCTGATGATAATAACGTGTGGGTGATTATTGAAGCGTCTTCGACATCTGATCCTTTCAAAAAAGAAAAGGACAAACGCGAGAGTGAAGCACGAAAAAAGGAGAAGCCGGACAAAACACAGGAGCAAATTGTTTCAGCAACCTGAACAAACTGCCACATCGCCTTTTGGACTGTTATGAAGTCGGAATGACAGAATTCCTCTAACAGAGGTTACATGTGCTGGTGAGGATTACAGACACAGATGAGAGGTTAGCTCTGACTGTGGGCTACTATATATGTTGCTTGTTTTTGAACTCAAATAAGGACTTAATGTTTGCTGTGTGTAGTTTTTCTGTAATTGGTAACATATTGGAGACTAAGTGTCTGTATGTGTTCGTATATGCTGCATTTATTTATTTATTTTTTATAATTGCAGACGTTACAGTAGCCTATTTCACACTGTCATTGATCTGCAGTTATAATCAAATCATGTTCATAGAAAAGTTAGTAATAAACATTTATATACAAGTATTTATATGTTTAAAGCATCTGTTTTGTGAGAAGTGCTTCTCATATGATTTGTGAACGGCCTGTATGGCTTTACTGTAGACATTTATTCGAGCGAGAATGACGTCGACTGAAACTCTCTGCCGTACATCACGCCCACCAAAAGGGTTCCCTTGGTAGTGGAAACGCAAGCCTGATAAAGGTGACCCGTACTGTACCGTACTGTACCAGTCAGTGGAAACGGGCCATAAGGCACTTGGCCTGTGGCCTGGTGCCAACACACGCCTCCCACCAGTGCTGATATACAGCCATATCCCACTGCTACTCGTGTGATATTGCTCATATAATCAATAATACCAGTGTGGTATTACAGAAAATAAATACAAATATTGGCTAATGCAGTTGTAATAAAACGTGAGATCATTCATACTCTGTGGTTAAACATTTACAGATTGTGTAAATGGACTGTGATGTAACTCTTATTTAAAATGGCATTCATATAAAATACTACATAAATTCTGTTTTCCTTATAATACTTTATTTTGACATGTCAATTTAAGGCCTGACACAATCTGTGGACTTTCTTTTTCTATTCCTGCACAGAATTTTGTAAAAAGAAAAAAAGATCTGAATTTATATGGAAAGATGAAATCCTAAATAAAAGAAATAATAAATCCACAAATGCAAATTCACTTGTTTGTAAACAAAGCTACAATAGATCTCATGTAATACATCCACTAAAAGACACAAATATTACACTAAAAATTGTAATGAATCAAATCAATATTCGCATAATAACAATTTAATTTAAATAAAAAAAGAATATTTTTAAAAAAGGAATAAACATATTTATATTTTCACACATCTACATAAGTAAATGGACTGAATGACATGACACATGTCCAATAGACTTTGTTGGACATGTGATGATGGTGACAATCCCTCAGTAAACACAAACTCATACAAACGTTACATTTTCAGGTAACGGTTTTCAGCTTCACATCCAGTGTTTTCTAGAGCCTTTCAAAGCCAGGAGACAAACATTTGATACTCTGAGTCAGTTTCTCAGAACTCCATACCCTTTGGATAAAAACAACCTGACATCACATTAACTCTCTCCAGTCACGTACACACACACACACACGCACACACGCACACACGCACACACGCACACACGCACACACGCACACACACACACACACACACACACACACACACACACACACACACACACACACACACACACACACACACAATGCCGCCAGCTGTCACTGCAAATGTCCCCTAAGTGTCTTTAGAGGTGATAAATGGTTGCTGGTGCTTAATAAAAGAGAAGCATAATTGAAGCCGAGTCTCTGGAAAGCACAGGCTGGATTTGGGAGCCGTCACCACAGCACACTCATATATTTAGACTCAGAAGCTTCTCAGTGTCGTGCGTGAGTGCATCTCAGATTACCTTGTTTGCTACGGTGTACTGATAGGAGAACCTCTGCTTTCCTCCCAGATCCTCGTAGACTGTAGGAACGATCTTGAGAATGTAATCGTGTGACGCTAAAGCTGCAGAAAGTAAAAAAAAGAAAAAGAAATGATACATAGTTAGGGTACAGTTGAAGTCAGAATTATTAGCCCCCCTGCATTTTTTTTTCTCCAATTTCTGATTAATGGAATAGTTTTTTCAGTTTAGTGGGAAAAGTTTTTTCAACACATTTGTAAACATAATAGTTTCTAATTTCTAACTGATTTCTTTTATCTTTGCCATGATGACAGTACATAATATTTTACTAGATGTTTTTCAAGATATTAGTATTCAGCTTAAAGTGACGTTTAAAGGCTTAATTACTGTAGGTTAACTAGGCAGGTTAGGGTAATTAGGCAAGTCATTATATAACACTGGTTTGTTCTGTAGACTATTGAAAAAAAAATGCTTAAGGGGGCTAATAATATTGACCTTAAAATGTTATTATTATTTTTTATTTATTAAAAACTGCTTTTTTTCTAGCCAAAATAAAACAAATAAGACTTTCTCCAAAAGAAAATATTATAGCAAATACTGTGAACAATTCCTTGCTGTGTTAAACATCATTTGGGAAATATTTGAATAAAATAGTAATAGTAATAACTTTGAATTCAACTGTATATTTTAAGGTATGTGCTGATACTTAATAAAAAAATATATCTCGATAATGAACATGTATGATGATGCTATCATGGGCACTTCAAAATACTTTGAATAATGATTCAAATTTTTCGAGTGGCTTTTAAGAATATTCTGATTGTTTTATTAGTTCATCAAAAAAACCAAAAGAATTGATGGGTGATTTATTTTCAGAGTTCACTTAGTTCATGCCAAATAACTTATTAAAAACAAAAAGTCATAATTGTTACATTAAACAAGTTAATAACTAATAAAAATGATGTTGTGCATATTTGTTTTACTAACATTAACATATTAATATCTGTAATAAAACTATTTCTCAATGATGATTTTAATGCACTATTTATTAATGAGACTATTAAAATAATCGATTAATGAGATTTAGCATGTACTATTGTAATTTATGATCTTATTTGTTTTTTTTTTTAACATTTGTGGGCTAAATAAAGGGTGCTAATTTAAGTTCGCATACAGGCTTTCAAAATGATCTATCTGTCTGTCTGTATGTATGTATGTATGTATGTATGTATGTGTGTGTGTGTGTATATATATATATATATATATATATATATATATATATATATATATATATATATATATATATATATATATATATATATGTATACACAAACACAGTTGAAGTCAAAATTATTAGCCCTGCTGAAATATTAAGACCCCTGTTCATTTTTTCCCCAATTTCTGTTTAACAGAGAGAAGATTATTTTTTTCAACACATTTCTGAAGATAATAGTTTTAATAACTCATTTCTAATAACTGATTCATTTTATCTTTGCTATGATGACAGCACATAATATTTAACTAAATATTTTTCAAGACACTTCTATACAGCCTAAAGTGACATTTAAAGGCTTAACTAGGTTAATTAGGTTAACTAGGCAGGTTAGGGTACTTAGGCAAGTTATTGTATAATGATGGTTTGTTCTATAGACAGTCGAAAAAAAATATAGCTTAAAGGGGCTAATAATTTTGTCCGTAAAATGTTTTTAAAAAAATTAAAAACTGCTTTTATTCTAGATAAAATAAAACAAATAAGTCTTTCTCTAGAAGAAGAAATATTATCATACATACAGTGAAAATTTTCTTGCTCTGTTAAACATAATTTGGGAAATATTAAAAAAAGAAGAAAAAGTTCAAAGGGGGGCTAATAATTCTGACTTCAACTGTATATTGTGATATGAACACAATTTGACCAGATGGCTTGAAATTACAATAGAGCAAATAAAAAAGCACAATAATTAATAATAAACAAGTATTGAGGTACATAAATTGAATAAATAAATGCCAAATATAAAACAATACTGTGTAGTCATCCTTGTATTAATATTTTAGTTAAATTATTCTTCATTAGTTACAAATGTTGTGCTTCTTGTGCCCGAATGCTCTTGAAATGCCTTTAAAACGTATGCTAATGATAAACTTTCACTCTGTTATGGTTATAATTTGATGATATTGATCAATAATATCTCCAACTCAACATTGCATATCCTGCGATGTGACTATTGCGGACCAACACATTGTGATATTGATGCTGAAACAATATATTGTGGAGCCCTATTCCAAAACTTTATGAGTTTCTTTCTTCTGAACATAAAAAAAGACATTTAGATGAAAGCTGAAAACCTGTAACTACTGACATGCAAGCTAGGAAAAACAAATACAATGGAAGTCAATGGTTACAGGTTTGCAACATTTTTTCAAAATATCTTCTTTTGTGTTCAACTGAACAAAGAAACAAGTTAAGGAGGAGTAAATGATGACAGAATTGTAATTTTAGGGGGAACTATCCCTTTATTTACAAGCAATACACATAGATGAGGCTTTAGGTGATGCTATTGTTTATTAACTCATTAAAAACAAATGTTATGACAGTTTTATTTAATATAGCTAAGTAAAATTAGTAACAAACATTAACATAACATCTTTAACAAAAGCAGCCATATCTCACTGTTAAAAGCTATTATATTCTTTTTGCAATTGGATATTATTTGAAACACATAAGAATGATCATATATTTACAATAAATACAGCAAAATGGAGAGTTATTTTTGTTATTATGCCTGTTTAAAGTAACTCTTTTTGTAGCTTATGTCAACACTGTTGATAACTAAATAACTAAATCTTTAGAAATGATCGAAATAAAGAAATCTGATACCAACATATACCTAGTATGTCTTTCTGCAGGTCTGGACAGATTTAAAGTCTCAGACAGGATGGGAGCTTATTTCATTTAAGTGACGTACGCCTTCTCTCCCGTTTCTACAGTCTATTTCTGTGCTGTTTTGTAATTTTATCTGTGAGACTTGTGTCCGCTGTGACGTTTTCGAGCTCTTATTGCCACTCAATGTCTGTTACTAGTCTGCAAGAGTAAGCAGTGTGTGTGTGTGTAGTAGTAACATGGCAATAACACGGTTGTTCTATGCATTTGCTTATACTTAAGGTTTGAAAACTGACTGCACTGCAATATTTATGACAGACACAAATGATGTTTATATGATTATTCCCAGCAATCAATTGTGTGTTAAAAGATGTCTAATAGACATCTAAACATAGACAGCTTGGCTAAAACAAGGCGAAACTTGGGCTGTCGGTGAAAATCTAATAGACATTTAAGAATAGGTCAAAACTAGACAGAAATAGACAGATTAGACAGACTTTATGTGTGTAGTCATTCATTTCTGTTTATTTGATGACTAGAGTAGTTTTGGCCTATTTTCTTTTTCATTCTTTAAACCTGTTTTAACACATTTTAATCTGTTTTTACCCGTTTTAATTATTTTTTATTCTTTTAATCATTTTCTTGTTTCTTTTATTCTTGTTTATGTAAAGCACTTTGAATTACCATTGTGTATGAAATGTGCTATATAAATAAACTTGCCTTGCCTATTCTTAGACGTCTACTGAATTTTCACTGACAGCCCAAATTTAGCCTTGTTTAAGCCAAGACAACCATGTTAGCCATCTTTTAAAAACAAAAAAATGCTTGCTGGTTTTGGAGTTCCTGGTGAAAAATATTTGAGAATTTAGTTGGCATGACAGTTAAGGCCAGTTGACACAAGGATGATTATTAAGATTTAGCAAAAAGTAATAATAATGAATATAAAAAAGTATAAGTTATAGAGTGGAAGTCCACATTTAAGCTATAATGATAACGTCTCACAGTCGTAATGGCAAAGAGGGATGATATTGCTGGAGTCGCTTTCAAAGCATTATCTTTCAACTGATAAATGCAAATAAATAAATAACATACAATCGCAATCCAGCAAGTCATTCTTCTAATGAACAGAATATCACTGTGTGCTTGGTTTTGACTTATCATTTTCACAATGGTTATCTTGATGGTTACTGCACTTGTTGAGAATGGATAATAATGACACATTCAGTTCATTAATTAGTTTTTTTTCTCGATGGTATTGGAAATAAATTAGTTTTATGTTGTTTCATAAAAATATGCAGTTTAAGATAGGTTAACCATTAAGTAAAGGATGTTTTCATCACAGCTAGAATAAATGCAAGTGTATGCATCTTAATCATTTAAAAAAAGAAAGAAAATATATTTCCTAAAAAATTGCTATTTTAATGCACAATGTCATGTTTTCTTATTATAAAACACAGAATTATTATATGGTTGTTTTGACTAAGAGTGATGGGGATCCTCTATGATGTAATTTCCTGTTTTATCATTTTTCCCTGCATATGGATTGTACCCCATGACTGACTTTCTTAGTCACACTAAACAATTAATCTGGCAGACAAAAGTTTTCCAAATATTAACAAACAGTAATGCAGTTATTATGTTATTTAATATATACAGTTGAGGTCAGAATTATTAGCCCCCCCTTTGATTTTTTCATTTTTTTTTTTTTTATATTTTCCAAATGATGTTTAACAGAGCAAGGAAATTTTCACAGTATGTCTGATAATGTTTTTTCTTCTGGAGAAAGCCTTATTTGTTTTATTTCAATTAGAATAAAAGCAGATTTTAATTTTATTTAAAACCAATTTACGGTCAATATTATTAGCCCCTTTAAGCTAGATTTTTTTTCAATTGTCTACAGAACAAACCATCATTATACAATAACTTTCCTAATTACCCTTACCTGCCTAGTTAACCTAATTAACCTAGTTAAGCCATTAAATGTCACTTTAAGCTGTATAGAAGTGTCTTGAAAAATATCTAATAAAATATTATTTACTGTCATCATGGCAAAGATAAAATAAATCAGTTATTAGAGATAAGTTATTAAAACTATTATGTTTAGAAATGTGTTGAAAAAACATTAATCAATAACTGTTTTTATCAAGATTATTTAATAGACATCAACAGTTGTTTTTTTATTACCCAACATTAAAAGAATATTTCTTAAAAAATGAAAATTCTGTCATCATTAATCAATTATTCCAAGCCATTTTTAGTTTATTTCTTCTTTTTTGTTTCCACTATGTTTGTGAAAGGCTACCGGTTTTCAATGTACTTAAAAATATCTTCATTTTTGTTCAAGGTTGGTGGTTTTGGGTGGATAAACGGCCAGTAAATAGTCAATATTGGGTGAATTATCCCTTTAACAACCATTTACAAATAATAAAAATGATGGTTATTGATTTAACCAACAACGCAAAATCTGTTACTGACTACAATAACTAACTAATGTTATAAAGCATATCTAGTAAGGTTTAGTATTAATTATAAGTATTTAGTATTAAGTATATCTAGTAAAGTTTTCTTTTTCCTATTTAAATGATATTCATTATAATAGCAGTAAGGTTAAAAAACTCATACATTTGTTTTATAATAAAAAAATTGAAAATGTTCATCTTAGAAGCGTGTATTTAAAGTGTGTGTACACAGTGCAAATTCTGATAGTCGAAAGACACTGCTGGTTGAAAGTTTGGGGTCAGTAAGATTTTTTAATGTTTTAAAATAAGCTTCTCCTGCTCACAAAGGCTGCATTTATTTCATCAAAAATACAGTACAAATTGTACAATTGTGAAATGTTATTGCACTTTAAAATAACTGTTCAAAAGTAGTTTGTAATTTCCTTTAATCATTTATTCCAGTGACTTTAATGATGCATTTTCAGCTTCATTACTCCAGTCTTCAGAGTCACATGATCCTCCAGAAATCACTCTAACATTAAATATTAATTATTATTATTATTGTTATGATTAATATTATCATTATTAAGCATTAAAAGCAATAATGAATGGAGTAATAATTTTAATAAATATTTAACAATTTAACTTTTTTTACATTTAATAAATGCCACCTTGATGAACAGAATAATTTTCTTCCAAAAACAAAAACTGACCCCAAACTTTTGACCGGTAGTGTATGCCCACGCACACGTCACGGTTGAGTTTATCTGAAAACCGTTAAGTAGTAGTAATATACAACATGATTATATGACCCTGCGAACTACAAATTTACTTCATATTACTGTTTCTTGTGGAAATCGTGTGAATAACTGCATTTTTTTTTGGCGCGGACAAAGGAAAACACTGCTTTCATTTCTTTCAGAGGGTAAGTTCCTCTCACACAATATTAGCCACAACCATACGAACATCGGCGATTACCACGCGACTTCTCCCAATGGGAAAAAAAATGCGTACAAGCATGTATGACAGCAAGAACTGCATTTTTAATGTACGAAGCATCACTTTAGTGACCCATAAAGTTCCCATAAATATTTTCCTATATAGTATCCTATATACATCTATATAGTAGGTAGGCAGTGTAAAAAGCTAAAACAAAATAAAAACATACCATTGGACTGAAGTCTGTTAGCTCCACCCAATGCATTAAAAGCCCCCTGGACATGCTGCACCTGAAACAGAATGATAAACATATTATTCATTCACTATTGCAATTTATAATACAAATATTCCTTTTTATATCATTGACATTTTTACATGGACATCAGTAATCAAATTATTTGACCTAAGTAGTGCAATAATATGATTAAGGTGTTTATATGAGTTGCTTTTAAAATGTTCCTTTCATTTTCCCATTTAAATGTTAAAATACATACAGTACAGTTGAAGTCAGAATTATTAGCCCCCCTGAACTATTAGCCCCCCTGTTTATTTTTTTCCCCAATTTCTGTTTAACGGAGAGAAGATTTTTTCAACACTTCTATACAGCTTAAAGTGACATTTAAAGGCTTAACTAGGTTAATTAGGTTAACTAGGCAGGTTAGGGTAATTAGGCAAGTTATTGTATAACAAAGAAAAAAAAATTCAAAGGCGGACTAATAATTCTGACTTCAACTGTAGATTCATTAACACCATTGCGTCACAATGCTATCCAATGTTTCCTCCTTAGTTTTTAAATATGAATTGATTTATTTGACAGGGACATGAACAACAATACATTGTCCTCTCTGGACAAGTAGAAACCTCAAATTTAGAAAATATTACAATTTAAAACATGCAGGCTCTCTCAAATACCATACAAACAATCAAACACAAACATTAGCGTGTACATATTTGTTTTGACAGAAGCCATACAATCCAGTTTCATGTATTTTCAGGCGTTTCATTTTTAAAGAGCCCCTATTATGGGTTTTTGAAAATGACCTTCCATGCAGTGGGTAACACAGCACTAAGTGAATGAAAACATCCAGCTGAGGTTTAAATCAGAAAGTGCACCGTGTTTAGTACTAAAAATAGTCGACTCAGAGTCTAATAAATGAATCGTGTTGGGTTCGGATCTTTTGCCTGAACGCATTGACGTCGATAAAGTACATCACCAAAAATGAAGTGCTGGATCCGGTAAAACGTGAACGCGCCTTTCTCTTCAGACACTAGCAGAGCGCGGGGATCACGGGACTGATCATGACACGAAGATCACTGACAGATGGAGATTCGGCTGTGGGGAATAAAGTGTTAAAGTTCATTTTTACAACAATACCACAGTATAGCCAACCTAGTGCTGTGTTTGTTTCTGTCGTTTTTTCTGATGATTGATACAATAACCTACGCTGCAACGCAGGATTCGTCAGCTGTTTGTTATTAAAGGAAGGAGCAGCAGAAACTATTATATATGGGATTTTGTCAGACTTTGACAGGGACTTTGTCAGTAATTGTTACGGTTCATATGGACCAGTTTCTTCTTCCTCCGGATCATAACATGTAAGTGTACTTAAAGTTGTTGCCTCGTTTTCTGAAGTTTGCAAAATATGTGTTTAATTGTGTGTTGTAAGTTGTAATCGCTCCGTGCGGCTTGTAATCACTTATCTATTCTTAATTAGTGGTTGTACTGTGTTTCTGCAGGTTAAATCTTTATAGGCTATTCACATATTGCGTTTAAAACCACGTTGAAAATGCGACACGTGCTCTCCTTTACCGATTTAAATGGGTTTCTGAACTTGCGATCTTCTGCCATCTGTCTTTGCTATGGCCACCATCAGCTGTCCCTACATACGTGCAGCGTGGTAGAGATGCGCGGATCAGCTCAAATGTCATCCGAATCCGCTCCTTCATTCTAATTATCCACCCGCCACCGGCCCGCACATATTATTTCATCTGATATATTTATCCGCACCCGATCGCCACTTTAATAATTCTAATTCTTTGTTTTAAGCATGATGATAGGTGTAACTTTCTCCGCAATGTCCGGCGGCAGAGTAACAGCTCGTTAATTCATGCTCGAGCAAATGAGACGGACAAAAGTACTCGATGCATGCCCTTCTTTTACTTATTTCAGAGTTTTCAGGTTCACAGTGCAAAACAGCTCCCGGGTGGAATTACTGAAGTAAACATAAAACAAAACCGGATAAAACTTCCTCCCTCTAATTCACCGCACGCACAGCACACAGCGAGAGCTCACATCACACAGCATGCGTGTCGAACTACACTACCCACAATGCTATGGACTACAACTCCCGTAAAAGCAGGTAAGCGGCCACACTATTTCCCCTCTCTTGCAACTTAGGTCACAGTGGATCGTTCGTTATTAACAGCAGATTCAGCTTTTACATATACAGGAAAAAGAGAACAAAAACAGCGTCCCTTCAGCCTAAACAGCAGCTATGTTGTGTGTACTTGGCCCTTTTCTTAACACTGTGCAAAAACAGAATAGCATCTACTGTGCCTGGATTCGGGCGATTCCGCCTCGCCTCCAAAACACGGCTGGCTGCACAAAATGAGCGTTCGCGCGAACCGCTTGTTGCAGGAATGCACAAGCTTCTCCTTGCAAGGCGCTGCAGTCGTGTAAATGGTAAATAAGCGATCTTGTTTCTCCCAGAATGATAGCAGATTTCCCTCTGATGACTCCTTTAACTGAAGTTAGCACAGTACTCTTGCACTTCATCCATTATTTTGGGCGTCTCTCATCTTCACATTCTGCGAAGTCCACTCTCTGCTTTTTTGCTGGTCAACTGCTATGACCCGCTACATCCACCCGCGACCCACCCGCAATTAATCATAATGTATTTTTTTATTACCCGACCCGCGGATTATCCGCAGCGCCCGCGGATTTAACCGCCATCCGCGCATCACTACAGCGTGGTCAATTTTCAAAATAGTTCAGATTTTGCCAGTGTGTGGATTAATACTGAATGTGTGTCATTGTTACTAATTGGGGTTAGGTTTAAGAGTAGCGTAATATGCTGGTGTTTAGGGTTAGGGTTACTGCATTGCTTTATTGCAGTCCTGCATTGGGCTCTCACATACTCTGTGCTACTTCATAGCCATCGTGGACTTTTCTCTGTCTCACGTTGAACCCAGTCGACCAATCACAACAAACTGGGTCCTCGGACCTATCACAGCAGATAAGCCTCACGCAAAGCAGGAGTTTGGGAATAAATGAATCTCTGAACAAATCATATGGGAGTCATTGGGATAATTGGGCAAAATTAAATGTTTATTATAAGACAATGAAACCTTGCATGCATATCAGCCTGTTGTTGGAGACCGCCAGAACCAAAATATGACCCTTTTATATCGCATAATAGGGGCTCTTTAATTTTTCAACATCAACTGCAGTTTAGATTCACTTTCGTTTAGCAACATTTCATTCATGCCCCCGTGACAAACTCTGAGGTACTGGATGAGAGCATGCAGTAGGAAATGATAGGAGAGAGTGGTTTTAATAGAATTTGACACCGCACACCGAATGGAAAGAAAAACACTGTGGTCCTGGATTGACACGGTAGGTGTGGAGAATACACCGTAAAACACAAGTGTGTGTACGGATATCCTGTCACAAAAGACACACTTCAAATGCTCTTCAATAATGCAACTAAAAAAGAAATCTCTACATGTCATAAATTGATTTTAATTAATTAATAATTAAGTATTGTCATAATTGTATTAAACTCAAGAGTATTGGTGTCCATGTGAACATACTGACTGAGTGTATAACGGAAGACCTAACCTGAAGCTTCGCCCCAAAGGCCAATTTGTGGATGATGTGGGTCATATCAGGGCTCTGGGGCTGAGCAGTAGCACTGTGTGTCGACACATGAAAGTTTCCTGGAACCTACAGAAAACGGATCAAGTCAACACTGTAATAAAACAGGCAAACACACCAGGGGCAATCTTCATTTAGTTTGTCCAACAGGCACGCTGTGAAAAAATGATATATGAGATATGTGATACTTGAGGTTTTCAGTCAGTTTACTGTTAGTTGTAATTACTGATTAAGTTAATTTGATTCAACTTAAATTAAAAAGGCAACGTATTATTTTTTGTAAGCGTATCATGTGAATTCTCTACAAAGACAGTAAGGACACATCATATGATGGGCATTTCCACAAGAAACATTCTAAACCCGACAAGTTGAAAAGAGTTCAAGTGACGATGGCAAGCATTTCTTACTTTATTAATACTAAACTCCCCTTCAAAGCGGCAGCCGTGGCCATTATTAAGAGGCACCTTCATTGAATTCTCTATGTGGCCCACTTCATGACGTCCCATCTCATCCTGGATGTCCAAACCCACCACTATGTGAAAACAAAAAACAAAGCAGAACATAGAAAAGTGTGATTGAAAGAGCTTAAAACACTTTCATTTACATGAGGACACTTTTACATGAAGATGTTTAGTTTTCTTGAAAGTACTGGGACACTTAAAGTGAGTTCACTGAAAAATAAAAATGTACACACCATTTACTTGCTATCAAGTGGTTACACGTTTTTGTTCTTCTAAAGACACACAAAAAAAGATATTTTGAAGAATGCTGGAAACTGGGGAAAATACATATAGTATGGAAGTCAATGGTTACCGGTTTCCAACATTTTTTCATCAACCAAAGAAGGAAACTCAAGCAAGTTTGGAACAGGTGATGGGTAAGTAAGGTGACAGAATTGATATTTTTGGGTGAACGATTGCTTTAAAACATTTTATTTAATAAAAGAGCATATTAGAAGTAATGACTATAACAGTTCATTGGTCTTTTTTTTTTGTGGATGTAAAAAAATTACCTATTTTAAGATCTTATAATCTCCTGTAATAACATTCAGTAATTTTTTTACTTGACTAAAGTGTCCAAATACTTTCAAGGCTGTTTGTTATTAATAATAAGAAAAAGTACATCCATAATAACTCCTGGTAGACATTAAAACGTCTGTATAAAGCTGGAAATACACTAAATTTAACATCATAAAATAAGAAAATGGATAAAAAACAACTTATAAATAAAAACACAGCAGTGGCATTTTGGGGGTCTGAAAAGTATAAAATTACAAAATTATGTATGTGAGTACTTGATAGTATTACTGTATTCACATCTATGCATAATGTGATATCACTCAGCTTTTACTGTTCTTCTTCGAAATAAAAGGATGCCAATGAGCTTAATAAAACTCATCTGTTTTCATAGAGGTTGATGTTAATTGCTGCCAATGTTTTCCATATGTGATTAAACCACAAAATATAACTCAAAATACGTCTCTGTCATCTCTGCCTATCCCCTTTGAGGGTATGTCAGTATAATTATTATTTAGCCTAGATTTCATGCACAACACAACTCAGGAGCAAACTAGGTTACACTGGTGGCATAAATAGAAATAGAAAAGTACTATGGAATGCAATGGGTCCAAGCAAACAGCATTTTTACAAGTTTCCTGTGTTCAACAGAAGAAAGAATCTGAAATAGGTTTTAAACAAGTGAAGGGCGAGTAATTGATGACAGACAATTTTGGGTGAACTATCATGTTAAAGGTAAATGTGCATTTAATGTTTGACGTAATCTCAACTGAAACACGAAGAGAGGGTAGGACATAGTGTAGCTCCTCTCCTTTTTAAAAAAAAACAGCCAATTGTGTTTTATCACCGCTCTGCCAGTGAGAGTGGTTGAGCTCAAGTGCATGAAATCAAAAGCAAATGAGAAGCGTATTGAAGGGGGCGGGGCATGTCAGACACTAGAGAGGATTTGATTGGTCAAGATTTGATGGGAAACTGTAGTATGGATTGACGTGAATAAAACTGTTGCTCTGTTTAGGCGGCAGTGACAAACTACTACATTTATATGTCGATATCAGTTTTGTATCTTCTAAATGTGAATTGTCACTGTTTTGGAGCACACTATAGCTTACAGGTCTCTTAAAACCGAACAATACTAAACTTGATTTATTAGTAGCACCAACTGCTGGCTTTTGATCGAAATAGTGTTTTAGTTATTTGCACAGATATGTGATGATGTGGATATGGATAACATTACTTTTTTTTTTTTTTGAAGTTTCACATATAAATTACAAAAAGAAGCTTTTAATTTTTAGCACAACTCTTGTGGAAATGCATTCTGAATCAGTTTGAGATGATGCTGTCCCCAAGCTTGATGAACTATGGTCTTTAATGGAATTATAGTGACTAAGCTTGACAGTTAATTTTTTGATGTCAATCCCACACAAAATCTTTATAAAAATGCATCACATTTAAATTAATTACTTAATTAATTAAACCAATTAATAAGCAACCAACCCTTTAAACAACCTTTTATACCCAAGAACTAAAAAAACAAACTTGGGTGTGTGTGTAGCAGAACTTCTGACACTCTGGTGGTGAATTACACTGAGAACATGTGGCTCAAAGCTATTTTAAGATAACTTTCTTAAATGGACAAGAAAGCAACACTAGCTCTTTACTTTAATAATGCTGGGTATCATTTCAAAAGAAGAGCTAAAAATGTAATAGAAAAGGAAGAAAGTTATTCATTTTCCAGAGAGTTTGGCTAATTCCAATGACCTAAACAATGATGTCTCTCAACTCGCTCATTAATGATTTGACATTTTAAGGCCTTCAACCACATCTACTTTTTTTTTTTTGCTTAAACCCCATTCAGTAAGCTGCAAACACGCAATCTCCACTCATTAAAGAGTAAATGTGCAAATGGAAACATTTAAGTGTAATCTGACGTGTGCCCAGAATACTAAAGGTCTTGCATACTGTTGTTTTCTCGGCAAGCACAGAAAGGAAAAAAGTGAAGGAAAGTGTTGAAAAGTGACGTTGTAAAGGTTACCTCAAGGGAACATCATGTATGCTTCCAGAAATAATTTATGTAAGACAGTAACATAATGGAAAAAACATGGAATTTTGTGTAAATCATTCTTTTTCTGAAGATGGCATGATATATACAGTGACATATATCAGTGACTATGGAACAAATATGAATGTCTTATTAATACTGAAGAAAAAAGATGTGCTGTGTCGATGTGTGGTCAAATAAAATAGTAAAAAAATTACATTTGGAAAAAATTAAATATAAAAACCCCTTAAAGGGCACCTATGATGAAAATCATCTTTTGTAAGCTGTTTGGAGAGAACTGTGTGTAGGTATAGTGTATCCACAGTTATATTGGGGTGATATAAAGACAATAAGGGTCTTTTTTAAAATTTCCTAATGTTAAAATAGTTTCCAAATCCTTCCCATTTTGATGCCCACCGCAACGTGATGTAGGAGTGCGGCTTCCCCGCCCACCGAGTTGATTGACAGCCACGTATTAACATGTCTCCGTAGCAACTTGTATAATCACATCAACAAGACAGGACGTACACAAAGCAACTAAGATTAAAAGATCTGTTCAGCTCTCTGTGATCATCAATCATCATCAAATGTGATCAAGAGTGGGTTTTACAAGTTTAAAATGTTTTTAAAACAGGGCATTTTACTGTCTTTATCACCACAGTCGCATGTCAGTACAATTATAAAAGAAGACGTTTCAATCCTGGTTTGTGGACGTTAAATCAGGTTTATTTTGTACATTAACATAACGGATATCCATACAGCAGTGGATATTAACGTGTATCCTGTCACATTTGCCGTGCAAAAACAGTGCAAAGTTAAATGCGCGCGCTGTGTGTGTGTCTGCTGTGCCTGAACTGTGTAACGACATTGTGTGTGACTCATCGAAACGCTTGAATTAACTCCACAACAAATACACCAAATAATAATTGGGACAATTCTTACTGTAGTATTTCTCACAAACGTTACGCAAGATCTGCCTTCTTCATGTCTGTCACTGTGCTGTTTATCTGACGCAGCCAGAGATTGAGGCACACTCTGACAGGCACGTGGGAATGGTGGGCAGGGAAAACCAATATTAAAGGCACAGGCTACAAAAACAGCTACAAGATGCTCAGAGCTGAAAATTACAAACTTCTGAAAGGTATAATAAATAATCTGGTTGGTGTTTTGAGCTGAAGCTTTACAGACACATTCTGGAGACACATTCTCTTAAATCTTGAAAAGGGGGTAAAATAGGTGTCCTTTAATAGAGGGACTTGAACCATATCCAGAGAGTAGAATTTCAGAGAAACTTAATAGTGGCAGTAAATGAACACCTACTGTAGTAACCAATCCACAGCACCTCAGCAACCAATCAAGAATACTTCACTAAGCTTATATCCATGCCCTAGCAACCATCCTAAACACCTTATCATTAAGGCAACATTTACATGGGAAATACACTTTTGCATATTTTTTTCAGAAAAGGTAAAACTTGACATCTACTTGCATTTCTGAAGGCTGTTGAAAACAGAACAGTAAATGAGGTCATACTGAGATCACAGCGGGCCTCTTCTTCATGACTCATGATACAGGCAGAAACTCGGGTTCCATTAAAAAGAAAACAAATGTCTTCCATAATAGGCATAACCTCAATTTCTTGCCCATGAGAACAGCTCAAGATGTTCAGACTGAGCATAGTTTGGTCTTTGTGTAATGTGTGTGAAATAACTAGCTGCAAAAGATTTAGCAAATATTTGATGGAAAGTGACATCAGAGTGACCACAATTGCCCTGAGGTTTCTGACATGTACAAATCACAATTTTTAAAGTCACTTTTGAAACATTATATAACTTGTTTAAGTGGACAAAAAATACCAAATATGATAGCAAGGCAAGGGTTATGTTAGTTAAAATTATTGAATTTTGTCATTGGAGCTTGGTGATACAGCAAAAAAATAAAATAAAGTCAAATAAAAAAATTACAATATTCAATATGTTCCAGTAATCTTGATGAATGAATGAATGTATGAATGAATGAATGAATGAATGAATGAATGAATGAATGAATGTAGCACTTTGCTGCGATATGTCATGGTATGTCATTTGTCTGATATGTCATGTTTGTGTAAATAATTCAATCATACTTTTTTCTTTGTGACTGTTTTTCCTATTGTGACTATAGAGATCACTTTCTCGCTTTGCTTGCTGTATCTATCTATCTATCTATCTATCTATCTATCTATCTATCTATCTATCTATCTATCTATCTATCTATCTATCTATCTATCTATCTATCTATCTATCTATCTATCTATCTATCTATCTATCTATCTATCTATCTATATAATTATACAACAGTTCTGTCTGGTTCTTGAATTTGATTGGCTGATAGCAGTGATATTCTGCAAATAAAAGCCTCTTCACCCTTGTGTATTACTCCGCCCACATACAGCGACAAGCAGAGGACACTCTACAGTTTGACAAATATTGCTGCTGTTGGACGACAATGTACTTTTGAGGCTTTTTTAGTCGAGAATGTAGTTGTTTAGACTGCAACTATGTAGTTTATTTATAAGGATAGTGCCTATTTTAAAATATTTATAATTTCTGAGCATTGGATTCAGTGCATCGACCGCCATTAGCCTGTGTGAGCAGACCAAAGAAAGTGACGATTGATGTTCCACCACAAGATGGTGACAGAGACGCATAATAAATTCTTGAAGGATGAAAATGAAGGAATGGAGGAAGAAAGATGTTCCTTATACAAAAGGGTTTTTAGACATTCCATGTTTGATATTCTTTTTTATACACACGATTATGCCGTCGAACTAGGGCTGGGCGATTTGGCCTAAAATCAAAATCTTGTTTAATTGAACATTTTAACTCGATTACAATTAATGAATGATTATTTGATTTATTTAACAAGTTTTGTACTGTAAATATGCTCACATATTACAAGTGCACGGGTATGCAACCACATGAAGGCTGCACCAGACCATACCCGTGTGTTCGATGCAGAAGTATAAAGGGTGCATTACTTGATTTTAAAATAATTGAAAGAAACATGCAGTATGATTATAACATCTTGAACAAATGAAATTAAAACACACATTGCCTAAAACTGTCACTTTTTTCTTATAAAATTCTTATGAAATATTTTTTATCATTTTTAATGTTACATTTTTATGTTAAAAAGCAGAAAATAAGTAGTATCTCTTCTAAATAAAATAACTTGTAGATCTTGTAAATAATATTTTAAATAGTGAGTTTCTTGAATCTTCTGTAAACAAATATTTTAACGTAAAATATACATTTATTGTAATGGAAAATACGCCGTCTCTGGTGCAGCTTCCAATCATCATCAATGTAGTGCAAATTTGCAACGTGTAGTTACATTTTTTGAGAGGTGCACAGGTATGTGAGTGCATGAAGGCTGCGCCAGACCATACCCATGCGTTCAATGCAGAAGTATAAAGTAGCCTTAACAGAGAGGGGTCACGTGACTCCACACGCGGTAGTGAAAGTAAGTGAAAAAATTACAGGTTACAAGTTTTTGAATGTCGATTTCGATTCCTTTTCGATTAATTGCCCAGCCCTACGTTGAACTGTTGTTTAAATGCATTATCACACTCGTAGCAGTACGATATGGCTATATATCCTTGTCACTGGTGGAACACTAAGGCACTCTGCCTGCACCTCGTGCCAATGCACGCCTCCCAACAGTGCCAATATACAGCCATATCGCACTGCTACTCGTGTGATATTGCTCATATCTATCTATCTATCTATCTATCTATCTATCTATCTATCTATCCACATAACCAGCAGCAAAGTGGTTTCTGTCACAATAGGAATGAGTGACATGATTGAATCATTTACACAAACATGCCATATCAAGTATTAATTAACAAATCCAAAGCAACCATATATGAAGCAACATTTCCTCATACACTTGCTCACATACAGCATAACCGTATGATTTCCGGATCAGTTTCAAAAGATTACGTCTGACTGAGGGAAAGGGTTAGCCTAATGCTTCTGTGAGAAAGCCCACACAACCTCTGTCTCAAATCGAGACTTTCAATGATGGTAAACTGTGTGGGAAGTCAAAACTCTGCATCGTTTCCTATCATACTCTACGTCAAGAATGCTGCTAAATGTATTAAGACTTCATGCTAACGGTAACGTCACTGCTGCGAACACATCACACACAAAAACGTCCATAAGTTAAAGGAATAGTTCCCCAAAAAATTACATTTCAGTCATCATTTACCCACCCTTGGCTTGCTCTATTCCAATAGGACTTTTTTTTGTTCTGCTGAACACAAAAAAAGATATTTTGAAGAATATTGGAAATTTTTAACCACATGCATTCATAGTAAAAAAAAACATACCATGGAAATGAATGGTTACAGGTTACCAACATTCTTAAAAAAAAATAATAATAATAATTTTTTGAGAAAAAAAAGTTTGTCAAACAGACTTGCTCTGGCTTGGAACAAGTCAAAGGTGAACAAATCATGAGAGAAATTGGAGGTGAATTATCCCTTTACCAATGGATGAAGTGGTACACATGTGCATAGAAAAAAAACATCATTCAGAAGTATTTTATGTATATACTCACAATCACAGTGTAAGTTTGGCAAACTGATGTTTAAACTCACATCTATCTTCCCCCCACTGTCCTTATCAGGGTCATCCACATACAGTTCATTTACTCTGAAAACACACACACGCACACACAAATACAGGCATTAGCGGGGTTTCTCAACTGGTGAGAAAAAACTGGGTAACAAGCCCATTTCTTTTTGTGATTTGAAACTATTGGAAGTGAGTGTGTGAAAGCAGTTGACTTTTCTTCCTGCCTAGCTCAATTAAAGAGTGTCTGATAAAACCTGTTGTCCTAATTCAGTATCAGCAGTCAGATAAGATATTGTTTGGCTGTATGTTAGTAATGTTGTTTTTGTTAATTGATAGGAAATTTAAAAGTATCTCAACAACAGAAAAGTGAACTTTTCTAGGAGCACATTTCTAATGTTTCACCAACAGTATCAATATGATGCTTTTGTAACTTGTTATTTTCACTTTAAGTTTTGTATTTTTTTTATTTAAACAATTTCTTGGGCTTAAACCAACTTACTATAATTACTGTATTAAACAATTCTTTGGGATTTCCATTTAATAATATACTATAATATTTACTGTTTATTTGTGAGTATTATTAAGTCATATTGTTTCAATTTACTACATTAAATGGGATGGTACATGTGTGTGCAATCACTTTGTGAAGTAAATTTGCTTATTTTATGTAATATACAATTCAAGACACAATATGACTTCCAGTCAAATTTGAGTTCCTTTTCAAATATTTTCATTTACCAGAGCAAGAAAATATTTTGTGGTATTTCCTATTATATCACTCTGCTGGAGAAGAATAAAATTTATTTGACTGGAATAAAAGTAAATAACAGCAATAATAATGAAAAAACAAGATCAATATTATTGATTGGCATCAAAACAAACCACTGCTGTCCTAATTAATCTAGTTAAGCCTGTACATTTCAAAGGAAAGCTAATAATTTTGTCTTCAACTGTATTCTCTTTTAGACATTGGGATGATTTAAAAAGAAAATATAATAAAAAATAGGCCAAACCAGTCAAAAACGACTGAAGAACAGTATTGACAAGCATTAGCCATCTGTAAAGCTTATGTGTTAAAATTAAACATCTAATTAAAATCAACTCACCTTTATTCCTATTGCACTTTTTACATTTACTACATTTACATGGACATCAGTAATATAATAATGTAAATTATTTGCCTTAATCTGAATAAGACAATAATATGATTAAGGTGTTTACATAAGTTTGTTGTTTGAATGTTCCTTTCATAATCCCGTTTTACACGTTACAGCACATAATTCGATTAACGTCATTGCGTCAACACGTTATCCACATTTCCTCCAGAGTTTCATGTAATTTAAAGGTGCTTCATTTTTAATTTGTCGACTTTAACTGTAGTTTGGCACTTTCAATTTTATTCAGGAACATTTCATGCATGGCCCCTGTGACAAACGAGATATTGGATGGGAGTATGAACTCCTGGAAGAATGTTGTTTTATTGGAATTCGATACCACATGCTGTATGGGAAAAAAAACCCCTCTGCATTACACAATGCAGGTGTCTGTGGTCCTTCACTCACTCAAACAGCCATGTGTGAATAGACTATCCTGTTGCAAAATGTGGCGAAAATCCTACACGATGGTAATAGTTTAAGGTGTTTACATGTCTGTGACGCACTTCAATAGTGCGACTAAAATCAGCATACTCCTCATGTATAAATTCGATTTCTGTTTAGTTCAATTATGACCTTAATCGGATTAAATTAAACAAAAATTGCTGTTTACATGGTAGACTCGTAGCCAGAGTATTGTCTTAAGCATATTAAAATCGATTTATTGGTGTCCATGTAAACATACACAATGTAAACTGTGTCAAAGCAGCTTAACGGAGAAGAAGTTCTAGAAAATGAAAGGTGCTTCAGTTCAGTTGTCACAGTTGTAAAAAATGTCACTGCTGAAGAGATATATCCTCTTAAGGCCCAATGTGTTTTTTTTTTTCTCTCTGCTATTTGGGCTTATTGGAACCTAATTAGAATAAAAATCTAAGTATCATCTTTTGATATGATGTACTTTTAGAGAAAAATGATGTCCATATATGTAGACTCGTGGTCCGAATTTACATAAAACACTTTTTCCCGAATTTTCTTTTATGCATATTTAACATAGAATATATATTTTTTTTTTTATTTGCTTTGACTATCAGAGAGTAAAAACAAAATTTGTTCCCATTTTGGACAGTTAAAAATAGGGTTTGGGACATTTCATATGCTGCAAAACAGTTGCAGGATGACACTGTATGTCTGTAACAAAATATAAAACTTCCAAGTATTTTAAATAGCCACATAAGAGCTAAAAATGTGCTGTCCACGTATGTGGACACTCGGGCCCTAGGAGGTTAAGCCTGACAGGAAATTGCCAGAATTGAAGTAATTTCATTTCATCATGTCCCAACCCCCGGTGACACCAGAAAGAAGTTCACAAACTGACACCAGTGTCCAAGTTCTGTGTGAAAATGATCTGTCACCGAAGTTACATAAGTTTAAATGACGGGTCATAAAGTCATCTTTAGTGTCAAAAAATTGTATATGTTTACAAACAATTTCTAGACATTTCATGAGAGAGAGGGATAGGGAGGGGGGATGAGAGTGAGAGAGAGAGAGAGAGAGAGAGAGAGAGAGAGAGAGAGAGAGAGAGAGAGAGAGAGAGAGAGAGCATTCTATTCTATAAAATCACGCTTTGGCCAATTACAAATACCAACTAAAACATGGATTAAATTATATCACGCTATTATCAAACCAATCTTACTATATGGGAGTGAAATTTGGGGACCTGTATTAAAATTTGAAAATTGGAATAAAAGTTTAATTGAACGAACACAATTAGAATTTGCTAAAAATATATTACATATCCACAGAAACACCTCTAACATTGCCTGCAGGGCTGAACTGGGTTTATACCCGCTGAACTTGGAGATTCAGAAACGAGCTGTTCAGTTCTGGCTGCACCTGCATCAGTCTGACCCCCAGTCTGTGCAATATAAAGCCCTTCTGGCCAATGAAAATCCTACAGTGTCTCATCCTCTAAACATGTTCGTATCTGAACTACTGAAGAAAACTCAAACTGAACCCGTCCCCAAAGAAAACCTTCATAAACACATTGACAAAACATTAAAATATAATTATGATGAAAAACTAAAGACTGAATTCAACCTCCAAAATAAACTTCAATGTTATTCGGCCCTAAACAGAACCACACAGATGGCAAATTATTTATCATTAAAACAATTCAAAGAAAAACACATTCTTTCTAAATATCGCCTCTGTGATCATGACCTAGAAATAGAAAAGGGCAGACATAAAAAATCCTGGGCTCCTAAAGAACAGAGAATATGTAAACAGTGTGACATGAACCAAATAGAGGATGAGACGCACTTCCTTCTGTTCTGCCCCAAATACACCAAAACTAGAGAAACATTTTTCCCCCAATTTGAAACATTGACTAATTCATTTTTTAAATTAAATGACTCAGAAAAACTTTACCATGTACTCGGAGAGAATGATTTGACATGTAGACTAGCTGCAAAATATGTATACACCCTACACACCATAAGAAATGGTTAATGTAAATTCATGCGTCTTATTTAAATAATCTAGACTTTTTATTATTATTATTATAATTGTTATATTTATCAAATGTATTGTCTTTTTTTTTTTTTTTTTTTTGTCATTCATTTCTTATTTATTTTTATTATTATTTGATGATTTTAATATATTACATATTTGATGTGCTTTGGCAACACTGTATTGAATGTCATGCCAATAAAGCAACTTGAACTTGAACTTGAGAGAGAGAGAGAGAGAGAGAGAGAAGAGAGAGAGAGAGAGAGAGAAGAGAGAGAGAGAGAGAGAGAGAGAGAGAGAGAGAGAGAGAGAGAGAGAGAGAGAGAGAGAGAGAGAGAGAGAGAGAGAGAGAGAGAGAGAGAGAGAGAGAGAGAGAGAGAATGTAAACAGCACCTCAGGCTCACTAGAATGTGCTGGAGTAAGACAGATCTAAAACAGTCCTGTACTAATACACTGAAAACAAACAATACATTTTGTTAAAATTGGACGATGAATAAAGATATTTTGAAAACTAATATTTTCATATACAACAAAATAATTCCTAGCTTAACTAATGCAATAACAAATGCTAATGTGAAACCACACTTGCCTCACTGATTTCCTGTTTAAATAATCAAATCTTATTCACAATAAATTGTTATATAGAATAACTATTTATTTATTATCATGTAGAAATACATTTTTGAAATGGTAACACAAAATGTAATGTCACCGTTCAGTTAAAAGTGCCAAAAATGCTTCACTAAAAACACTTGTTTATCCTAGCATATGTTGTTATTTGAAGCACTTTTTTACTTTAGCTGAATGTATGATACACTCTGATTTTACACTTTTTCCATCCCTTTGATCTTAGGTTTGTTGTACAAATTAAATAAAAAAATATTTACCAAGATGTGAAGGGGGGGGGGGGGTGATTGGTCATGTTATGGACATACACAATTTTTGTGTGATTTCATACGTACATTTCTGTAGCAATGAATCCTGTCAGTTCCGAGAGAAAGAGGAACAACATGAAGACACAGCAGCATATTGAAACTGAGGGGATAAAAAAGGTCAAGAAAACATTACAGAGCTGTTTGCAACAAAACAAGTTTTACAAATAGGTGAAGAGTTCATTTCAAAGAAGCGTCAGCAACAATTCAGTTTAAGTAACAATTCTCACTATAGGTGGCTTTTTATCTGCCTATTATTATGCCATTGGCTGTGTATTAGCACTTAAAATGCATATATTCTTCATGATCTTATTCTACATCCCTAATCCTACTTAATCCCTAAATCCAGCTACTTCCTTAAAAACTATTAATAAGCAGCAATTTAGTCCACTGAAAAATCTGTTTGTATTACTTAAATAAATTATTTCAACTTCTTACACCTAAAAGTATAAAGTTTTTCCAACTTATTTATTACTGAAAACCATAATAAATTAAGTGGAAACTAATTTATCCATGTTATTACAAGCTGAAGTAATGAGTTTAAGTAATCACTTTTTTCACACTGTAGTTTATTGAGCCAAAAGTCAGTTAATGGTTTATTAACAGCAAGAATTATACCTTTAAAAAAAATTGTGTGATCAAAACATCGCTTTTATCATCTTATATTCTCAAAAACTAAACAATTCTTAAGATTTTTTGAGGACAACTTAAATGTTTATGTTCATTCCACTTAAATTTGTTAAGTTAACTTCCACACACTTCATTCATGTTGTCCCAGCACAAATTGATTAAGTACCAATTCCACCATTAACTAGTGGCTTATACCTGCATGTTATCAAGATATTGGCTGTTTATTAGTATTTATAAAGTGCATATTCTTCATGATCTTATTCTACATCCCTAATCCTACCCAATCCCTAAACCAAACTACTTCCTTAAAAACTACTAATAAGCAGCAAATTAGTCCACTGGAAATGCCTCATAGTATCAACTTAAATAAATTACTTCAACGTCTTACACTATTTATTACTGAAAACCATAACAAATTAAGTGGAAACTAATTCATTCATGCCGTTGTAACAAGCTGAAGTAATGGGTTTAAGTATTCACCTTTTTTTTTTACGGTGTAGTTTATTGAGCCAAAAGTCATGGTTAATGAATTGTTAACAGCAAGAATTATACCATTAAGAAAAATGTGATCAAAAAACTATTTTTGTCATTTTATGCTCTCAAAAACACAATTCTTGAGATTTTTTACACGTGCATTACAATTTTTCTATCTCTGTGATCTTAGGTTTGTTGCACAAAGTAAATAAAAAATATTTACCAAGATGTGAAAAGAAAAAACAAAATAACTTATATAACTTACTAATTTTTGCACAATCCACTTAAATTTGTTAAGTTAACTTAAACTATACACTGTAAAAAATGCAGGGTTCCACACAATTCATACATGCTGTCCCAGCACAAATTGATTAACCAATTCCATCATTAACTAGTGGCTTGCCTGTTGAGATATTGGTCGTTTATTAGTATTTATAAAGTGCATATTCTTCATGATCTTATTCCTCATCCCTAATCCAAACTACTTCCTTAAAAACTATTCATAAGTGGAAATTTAGTCCACTGAAAAAAGCCTCATTGCCATCAACTTAAATAAATGACTTCAACTTCTTACACCTAAAAGAATAAAGATTTTCCAACTTATTTTTTACAAAAAAAATAAAAATAAATTAAGTGGAAACTAATTCATTCATGTAGTTGTAACAAGCTGAAGTAATGCATTTAAATTTTCACTTTTTTATTGAGTGTAGTTTATTGAGCCAAAAGTCAGTCAATGGTTTATTAACAGTAAGAATTATACCTTTAAAATTATACCTTTTTGAGGACAACTTAATTATTTATATCTAATCCACTTAAATTTGTTAAGTTAATTTAAACTACAGGGTTCCACACAATTAATTCATGTTGTCCCAGCACAAATTGATTAAGTACCAATTCCACCATTAACTAGTGGCTTATACCTGCCTGTTATATAATAAGATATTGACTGTTTATTAATATTTATAAAGTGTATATTCTTCATGATCTGACATCCGATTCACACAGGGCTTCAGCGTCAATGCTTGACGGAGAGTGTGTCTGAAGTTAGGGTTGACACGATCGTCATCCAATGAAATAAGTCCGCAATCAGCCACTTAATAGTTTATTGAGCCAAAGTCTTAATGGTTTATTGACAGTAAGAATTATACCTTTAAGAAAATGTGTGATTAAAACATCACCTTTATCATTTTATACTCTCAAAACAACACAATTCTTGAAATTTTTTGAGGACAACCTAATAATTTATGCATAACTTAAACTTTAAATTAACTTAAACATTAAAAAAATGCAGGGTTCCACACAATTAATTCATGTTGTTCCAGCACAAATTAATTTCACCATTAGCGGCTTATAACTGCCTATTATTAAGATATTGGCTGTTTATTAGTATTTCTAAAGTGCATATTCTTCATGGATCTTCTACATTCCTAACGCAATCCCTAAACCAAACTACTTAATTAACTTTGTTTTTGTAATTGTGCTTATTGTGTTTTTATCATGTCATACATCACTATTCATTTGTTGTGTTTGTTGGACCAAAGACCATTTTCCACTCAGGTGGACAATAAAGTAAAACAAACTAACTATTAATAAGCAGCAAATTATGAGTTTACCAAGACAAAAGTCCTAGTTAGTAGTTTATTAATAGAAAGAGTCATACCTTAAAATAAATTGTGACCCCTAAAATGTATTTATTAACACAAAGTAAACAGAAAAGTGTTCAGCAACAGCTTGTGTGCCTTTAACTCGGAGAGTGTGAGAATCATTTTCAGCTCATGTTTGCCCGAAATGAAATAATTTTCTAATATTAGTAATGACGTCTCTAAATTGTGCCTGACTATGCAAAATGATTAAACCGTGTGCAGCATATAAAAAGTCACAGGGCCATTACATAAGCTCGTTCGACAGGCAAATGATTGTGCGTGGCTTTATGGCTCTGGTAAACGTAATCGTTACCAAGTTCAACATGTGATCAGATGAGTCAAACTGCAAGGCTGGCCGCAGAAGCTAGTGCATATTTACATGGAGACAGTTTCCAGTGAGTCGTCTGTGGTCACGTGACATTGTGGTCGGCACGTCAGACTCTGACTCTGGTTTGTTCCAGTTTGCTCAAGCTAATGTTTAGCTATAACACAAACAATAAGGCGTGTCGCTATGACACATACCTCATGGACTCGGGTTTAAAATGGGTTATAGCACTCGTTCCCTTTTAATGAAGATAACACTGGAAGAGAACTATTAACACGTTGAAGATGTTACTATTATATGTAAATGACTTTTCTTTCAGAAAACTGTAGTTAAATATATTAAAACAATAAATTAGGTCAGACAAATGACGTAATCCTCTTTGAAGACAAGGCTGATTAAATCATAGAGATAATGCTATCTTTAAAAACCTTTACATTAGGTAATGTCAGTTAATATATAATTACTAACATGAACTATTAATGCTTCTTCTTGTACTTTATTAATCATAGTTCACCATTTAGTAATTCACTGTTAAAACCCAGTTACTTGGTAAAGAGATAGTTCACCAAAAATGGTGAAAAAAATGTTTTTTTGTTTGTTTTTAAAAAAAATAAATCACCAGATAAATGAGAGATCCTACATCTGAATACACTTTTATGCATAAGCACAATTACATCCACTTTCTTTTTTAGCTACATGTACATTTCTATTTGTGCGCATGCAGACAGTTGAAGTCAGAATTATTAAACTCCCTGAATTATTATCTTCCCCGTTTTATTTTTTTTCCCCAATTTCTGTTTTACTGAGAGAAGATTTTTTCAGCACATTTCTGAACATAATAGTTTTAATACCTCATTTCTAATAACTGATTTATTTTATCTTTGCCATGATGACAGTACATAATATTTGACTAGATATTTATCAAGACACTTCTATACAGCTTAAAGTGACATTTAAAGGCTTAACTAGGTTAATTAGGTTAACTAGGCAGGTTAGGGTAATTAGGCAAGTTATTGTATAACGATCGTTTGTTCTGTAGACTAATGAAAAAATATATAGCTTAAAGGGGCTAATAATTTTGACCATAAAATGGCTTTTATAAAAACTGCTTTTATTTTAGCCGAAATAAAACAAATAAGACTGTCTCCAGAAGAAAAAAATATTATCAGACATACTGTGAAAATTTCCTTGCTCTGTCAAACATCATTTGGGAAATATTTTTAAAAAATTAAAAAAAATTCAAAGGGGGGCTAATAATTCTGACTTCAACTGTATATTCTAACAATTAAAAGTCATCAACAGCAATAAAACATAAGATAAAATACATAAATAATAATTATATATAAGATCAAAATCTAAAACATTTCAAGGTTTACCTTTGATAAAAAATTGTGCAATTTTAGAATGATTCACATTTAAAATATTTTACTTAAAGCTTCTCCAGATAAAAATCGTTTGATTACATTAAAATTAGGGCATTCTACAAGAATATGTTTGGGATGTTGCAATCTTGACATTTGGGGGTTCTTCTCCTTTGAGTAAATGTTCATATGTGACACTTGCGTGTCCACTACGGCATCTTCTGTAAACAATCTCATCATGTCTTGTGTTAAAAATTAGTTGGGTTTTCTTCCTTTTTCAGGCTGAATTTCAAAAAGTTTCTTTTCGAGCACTGATCACATTCTGCTTGCCATATGTTGAAAATATAGCCTTTTATTAGTGGCTTTGAATCTGAAGGTGGGATTTTGCACTCCTTTATCTTTCCTGTTAGAGCCTGTTTTGCAGCTTTAAGCATAAAAAGAAAGACAAGTAAATAAATGAACATAGGAAAAAAGAAAAAAAAGAATATCAGCTACAAAACAACTTAACTTGAAAGCAAAACTATGCACATTTAGGGAGTGATCAATTACTTCAGAATTTTAACTGGTCTATGAGATATTGCCTAATTGCTAAATTTTTCCCAGTATTAAATACATTTTCCATTTTCTTATTTACAAATGCTGTAATTTGCTATTATAATTTCTATCCATGCATTCAGTGTAGACTCATGTGACAACCAATTTTGGTAATACTCTTTTTAACAGCCAACAAGATATTTACTGAATTTTTTACTTGTTTCAAACCTTCATGTGTTTCTTCTTTTCAACACAAAAGAAGATATCTCAAAAGATTTCAGAAACCTACCGAGACCCAGATAGGACATGATGGTGGGGAAATAAAAAATAATGATGGAAGAAAAAAAATGGGTGGGAGAAAAAAAAAGTGATAGGAAAATAAATCTATATTTTTAAGTTTTTGCTTTCCCTCGCAGAGTGCTGTCAAGATAAAAATTTTTGGAGGAATATGGGAAAATACTTGATAATAGGATGATAGCGGGATGGAATGGTAAAATACGAGAGAGTCCCAGCAAAAACAGAAGGGTTGACATGTATGAAGCGAACAGGAACTGTTTGTGAAACAACAAACGAGGGAATGCAAAACATCTTTGCAAGGGAACGCAAAAACTTAAAAATATATATTTTCCTATCACTCAGTTTTTTTTCACCCATTTTTCCCCCCATCATCATGTCCCTTCCGGGTCTTCATAGAAACCTGTAACTATTGACTTCCATAGTATTTGTTTTTCCTACTATGCAAGTCAATGGTTACAGGTTTAACATTCTGCAAAATATCTCCTTTTGTGAAATTTGTAAAGGTTTAAAACCGCTTGTAGGTAAGTACATTTTCTTTTTTTGTGTGAACTATCCCTTTATATTCACTGCATTAACATGAATTAACAATGAATGACTATTTTCATTTGACTCAACAAAGATGAATAAATACTGTAATAAGTGTTTTGTTCATAGTTTGTTCATGTTAGTAAATACATTAAAGGAACATTATTGTAAAGTTCAGATTTTATTTGTTTCCTTTATTATATCCTCTTTTTTGTTAACTATAAAAAAAGATTAAAAACAAAAGTGAATAAATCAAGATTTTATTGGTGGATTATAAATTTGTGCTTCATCTACTTCCATTTCTATCGTTTTCATTACCTACAAAAAGTCACCAGTCGATCAATCATTCTCATTTCCCATTTACACTTGGTGACTATAAAAAAAAGTCAATGTTACGTAATGGATCCTGTTATCTCTGTAGATGTTTTGAAAAATAAAAAGACAAGTTTGTTTAACCACAAACCTCAGATGTCCCAGCTGGGTAAGTAAGAATTTATCCACAGAACCGGTTTACAAACAAAATATTTAGGTTGTGCTTTGGGTTGGTCTAGATTTCAGCAAGCATGACTAAACGTGAAGTGATTCATCCAAGGCCAAAACAACAATGGAGAATGTTTGTAAAATGACATAGCGCCACGCATCATATCATCATGAGTCAAACAGAAACAGCTAGCATTACAAACATCCATCCTTCTGGATCATAAGGGAAGGATGAGCTATACGATGACAAGTTAGAAAATAAAAACTGAGTCAGCGAATTGGTTTGAAAAAACACAGTTGTGGATCAAAAGAGGAATGTTGATTTGAGGTTGGAAGAAATGCAAGCGCACAAAAAGTGGGCAAAATGTCAAATTCCCTGATTTTCACTGACTAAAAACTGACCTGTTCACCTTATTTTAAGAGTGGTGTGGCCTTTGTAAATTAAAATGTGACGACTTTAATCACTTTCATTCATTTTTAGCAAAACAAAACAACTTATGCTGTATGACGTTAAAAATTGTAATGTTTTTTAAATATACGTTAAAGTGAGAATTATTAGCCCACCTTTGATTTTTCTTTTTTAAATAATTCCCAAATGATGTTTAACAGAGCAAGGAAATTTTCACAGTATGTCTGATAATATTTTTTCTTCTGGAGAAAGTCTTATTTGTTTTATTTTGGCTAGAATAAAAGCAGTTTTAAAACTTTTAAAAATGATTTTAAGGTCAATATTATTAGCCCCTTTAAGCAAAATTTATTTCGATAGTCTACAGAACAAAGGGGGGCTAATAATTCAGGGGGGCTAATAATTCTGACAACACCTGTATATATTTGATTGTCTGCACTCAAAAAAAAAGGATTACTGCTGCTTGTTCAAACTACCTGTTAAAATGAGCTGAAACAATAAAATTCTTGTAATTTCTTTGACCAATTTATTTGTTTTATGTTCAGTTAAATTTGTAAACCATTCAGTTAACTTAAGCATTTTGTGTTGGACAACATTAAGAAATTGTGTTGGTCCAACTACCTGGTTAGGGGATTTGTAGTTCCCAGCACGCTTTGCGCCGGATTGAATTAAGAAAGGAAAATGTTGACAATAAAAGTAATCTTAAATGTTTAAAGTTAATAGAAAGACTTGTTAAAGTTAATTCTTCGCTTTAGTTTGAAGATTTAGAACAGTTTCAATCCTTGAGTTGAGATTACCACCTTGCAGAAGCACCCATGCTTTGGTTGTCGGCAGCTTAATTAGCAAAAATACTGTTTGTTGCTTTGCTCAGTGAGCAATAACTGCCCTAAAATTACTTCTGAGATCAGTCTCAATCAACTGTATATGATGAGTTCAGATGCAAAAACCTCTAAATGCCATCTGAAATTTTCTTCTAAAATGATCATTTTTTTCAAGCTCCTGTGTGTAAGTTCAGTAATTTCACTTGTATGGTAAAGAATAAGTTATTTTCATGGTCTTCAAAGTAAAATAACTCAACATAAACAAAGGAGGCTGCATATAATGCACTTTTTTAATTGAAATTTCAGAAGGCACTTAAATGGTTTTTGCATCTAAACTCTTTTTATGTAACTCATAAAATATGTTTAAAATGGCTCCTTTAGTTCATTTAGGATATCTTCAAATAAAACTAAAAGACATTAAAATGTATGACAGACATACATGATATTATCAGACCTTTGAGTTTAAATTAAATAAAAATACATACGTGTTTAAACCTTTATTTGATCAAATCATGTTGGACCAACTCAATTGCATTTAATTGTGTAAATAGTTTTTTTCAGTTGGTGCTAAACAAATTTATTGGATTGAAATCCTGCCCTATATTAAAGAGTTCATCCAATGAGTTATTTTTTTGAGTGTGTTGACATGTGATAAAGGAATAATGTGGCACAGAAAAAAATGGACTACCTATAAAAACAGGCAAAATATGTAAAACAACCCCCAAAAAACTATTTTGATAATATTTTAAATGACAAACAAAAAGCCATGATATTCCATGACATGGACAAAATATATCAAATTCCCTGACTTTAAATGTTTGGAATAGAACTTTTAACGTTCAATGAAAATCCAGAAATTCCATGACATCTGAGGACCTGGCAGTAAATTGAATGATTAAACTGAATGAGTGTCTATAATGACAAATAAGCATTATAAATATCGGCACTCACTGAAAGCTCCAGTATATGTTGGCTGGGTAAGATCTTTCGGCACTTTCCTGTAGATATCGAACCTGGAAGGAAAAGAAAGGAGGGAGAAAAAAGAAAGATAAACATTGTATTCTCCAGGGAAAAGTTTGTGTGAAAGCACATTGTGTTCCCAGAGTAAGGCATTACACAGGAGTTTAGGAATGTGAACTATGGCTGTGATCCATGAAACACGGACCCAGACGCAACAGTCTGGAGCAAGACCCCCGCTTCTGGAGTTACACCTCTTCCTCTGCATTCCTGCTATACAATTGCTTGCAACCTACATTTCTGCATAGGGCAGGGTGGCTAGGGTCAGAGCGGAGGCTGTCAACATTGACTAAATACACATCAATCACTGAGACCAGGGGGAATGTAGGGAAAGCAAACAACGGACATTTTAAAATGACACACTTATTGACTGAACTATTGGGTTGAAGAGGGTGCTTCAGGACACACAACAAAGCAAAATAGTTGTACATCTTTAAAATAATATATTTGCTTTAATATAATTGCTTTAATTGGGTTGTTATGCATTACTGTGTGTTTTAACCTTTCCTTCAAACTGAAACATCTGTAAATACCTACAAACCTTTACAAATATATTTTACTACACTGTAAATAAAAAAAAAAGATCTTCTATTTATACACATATTAAAACAATCCTGCAGTTTTGTATTTTTTTTTTACAGATTCAAGACCATGATTAACATCCCATGGGCTTGAAAAACATGTTGATTAAGACCATTTGTTCATTCATTCATTCATTTTCTTTTTGGCTTAGTCCCTTTATCAATCCGGGGTCGCCACAGCGGAATGAACCGCCAACTTATCCAGCACATGTTCCACGCAGCGGATGCCCTTCCAGCTGCAACCCATCTCTGGGAAACATTCATACACACTCACTCACACTCATACACTACAGACATTTTAGCTTACCCAATTCACCTGTACCGCATGTCTTTGGACTGTGCGGGAAACCGGAGCATCCAGAGGAAACCCATGCGAACGCAGGGAGAACATGCAAACTCCAGACAAAACTGCCAACTGACCCAGCCGAGCGATCTTCTTGCTTCAGCACTACCTACTGCGCCACTGTGTCGACGACCATTTGTTTATCAAGGTTATTTTTAACTATAAATTTCTGTTATATTTTTGCTGTTATATTATTGTTTTTTAGAGTGTTTGTTGTTTGTATGATTTTTGAGATGACAAATTTGGTAAACCTTACTATATAACAACCAGTGGTGAAAAGAGTACTGAAAAATCATACTTAAAGTACCATTACTTGCTTAAAAATGTTGTGCAAGTAGAGTAAAAGTATCTATTGTAAATATTACTCAAAGTAGGAGTAAAAAGTAGACCTTTCAAAAGTACTCAAAAGTAGCAAGTAGTGAGTATTACGCTGTAAAAAGCTGATGCATTTACATGTAATTTGTGGATGTGTGTAAACGTAACATTCTGTAGTGCATTTAGTTATTGCCCAGCAGGCACACAACATCATAGATGTTAATATTAGGTTATATTTAGGTTGTGACATGAGGTGACCAAAATTCAATGTCTAGCCAGTGTCTAAGGACAACATTATTTTGATCACCAATAACAACGTCAAATAAATGTTGATATTTGGTTGATTTTAGGTTGTGTTGGAAAGTGATCAAAATCCAACGTCGAGCCAACATCTTAATGATCTTAATCATTAATGTCAAAAACTGACATTTATTTGTCAGGTATAGCAACCAAAATCCAACGTCTGATAGAGGTCATATTGGTAACGTCCAGTGCTTAATTTGTGAATTGCAAGGTACCGAAACAGATCGGGGTAACGGATCCGGCATGTTACCCGAGGATGTAGAGGTGTCGCACACGAAAGTGGAGACGGGGGAATTGTTGCGGTTGTCACAAACGAAAGTGAAGAGCGGGGCACTGGATGGCGGCGGAGTGTTGCGGACAAAATTGAAGAGGGTTGGGGAGTTGCAGAAGAAAGTGAAAGTAAACTGCGATCGGGGGAGGAGGCCGGTTGCGGAGGGGGATTGGTAAAATGAGGTGCTGGATCAGATTTCAGAGGTGCCGGATTCGGCGTGTTCCGGCACAAATTAAGCCCTGGTAATGTCCACACAACATCAAGCTGTAACATCATTAGACATTGATATTTGGTTGATTTTAGGTTGGACATTGGACATTGACGTCAGGCTGATGTTGAGTTCTGATGTTAAACTGATTTTCATTTCCAAGCAAAACGCAACGTCACCACGACTTCTATTTAACGTCATGTTGACGTCTTGTGCCTGCTGGATGTTTAAGGCCATTTCAGTCATCATACAGTAAACATCCGTCATCTTCTAATCAGTGACATGAATCTAAACAGTCTCTGGGTTAAGACTTTTTAGGACTCCGCGGACACCCTGGAATAAGGTCTTCTAAGGCCGTACTCACACTATGTACAGTTGCCTTGAATCGGGCCAAAGCACGCTTGTCCCGTCTCCCGTCTCACCCGACGGCCAGCATTCACATTACATTCGGGCCTGGGCGCACTTCCGTCATCGATGACGCGCTGCTCAGTAAGCGCTCTCGCTCAGCACAGTGAAGATTTCTTTAGTTATATCGTTTTAGACGTTTGATATGCGGTGACACGCAGTCTAATATTTCGCCGAACAGATCAGCCACTTTTGACACTCATAAACAATCATAAAGTCCTCGTGCTGCAGGAATTAGGAAGTTTGCTGAAGGCGCAGCTGTTGTGCAGTGAGTCTTTAATAATCTACGACAGTTTGCTTTCATTGAACAGTACGAATGATTAATTAATCCATATTAAACAGTCCCTTAAAAGTCACGTCTCGCTTTCAGTTTCGGGCTCAAGCACGCTTGCACTCACACTGTAAGCGTACCGCGCCTGAGCCCAAGTGAACCGCGCTCTGGCCCACCTCTTCCAACTGGGTCAGGGCCACCCAAGTGTACCGTGCCTGAGCCTGATTCAGAGCACTCACACTTCTTAAACGATCTGGGAAACGGGCCTGGGCACGGTTCGGATAGCATAGTGTGAGTAAGCCCTAGATGTGGCTCAGTGGAGTCAGAGTGAAATGGAATAATAGAGAAAAATAACTGCTTGTTCACAAATGAAGAGTGATATTTTTCCAAAAAAATAGAAAAGTATTGAAAGATATTTGATATGTAAATTTCTCTGTACAAAATCCGTGATTTTATGGTTTTTATAAAATAAAGTCTGTTAAACTACAGAAATTAACTGTAAAATAATGGACGTAAAATTGCAGAATTTTCCTTAAATTTAAAATCCGTGATTTTATGTTTTTTATAAAATAAAATAACGGCCGTTAAACTACAGAAAATTACTGTAAAATAATGGACGTTAAATTACAGAAATTTCCTCAAATTTAAATTTCCAGTAAATTTGTGTTATTTAACGTGTTATTTTACAGTAAATTTCTGTAATTTAACCATCGTTATTTTTTAAATTTTTTCCAGCACCACAGCTGCCAAAAAACCCCCCGTAAATAAATTTTTCTTTTTCTTTTTTACAGTGTTACGGGTCAATTAACCTATCATCAATGTAAAATGTACAAAAAGTCTACTCTGAAAAGAAAAGATATGGTGGCAGACTTTTTATTTCCGACTTTCATTAATAATTAATTTTATTTCAGACTTTCATTATTAGTTTACATGACAACTTTTCAGCTGAAAACAATAAACTTCTTATGCACTTTACCTGTTAGTTAACATGGCAACAGCATTTTGGGGACTGACAACACATAAATCTGAAAACTGTCACTGTTTTCCTCTTCGTGTAAACACCCCAAAAAAAGAGATTGTTTGAAAACAATGACATAATGCTTGTGCATGGTACGTGTTTAGGGAGGTGTAGATTAAAGGCGTGGACAACCCAACAATAGAAGAGTATATGGTCGTGTTGTTCTTGCTCAAGTGTTTGCTAAAGATCCATCAGCAAAGTATGGATATACTTCACATTACAACCAACAGCAGAAATGCATACACGCCACATTCTACACACACAACATCGCCACTTCCCTACAGGTACTGTTTACTAACAAGGTGACAGCGCAAAATACTGACTTGACACATGCAATACAGCAGTTTTGGACATTTTTGTGAATGTACAAAAGTGAGTTTTAAAAAACTTTTGTTTTATTATCAGCTTGATCTTAGCTTGATTATTAGCAAATCATTATTAGCTTCATCTTAAAAATGACTAAAGAACACTTTAGCATCAGCAACATTTATTAATCGTTTAATAAACTAAACTAAAAATGATTAAATAAATTAATAAAATTTTCTTAATACTTTTATAATTACATTTTATTCAAATTATTATTATTATAAATTAGTTTAAAAAATAATAAAATTTAAAAAGTAATTACAAATAATTTATGGAAATCGCTTGTACACTTGGATCTTTTTAATTAATTATAAAAAAAATATATTTTTTTTTTTTTACTTTTAAGTGTCCCAATTCCTGGCGAATAAATAAGACTGACGTTTTAGCTATTTAAAACATAACATAGCTATTTGATGATAAAATGTTAGTCACAAAACATATGAGTAGCTGAAGAGTAATGAAACTTATGTCTGTATTCACTTAAAGTGGATAATAAATCTTCCCTTTAATTCTGTCATGATTTAGTCATCTTCGTGTCTTTTTAAAATCACAAGACTTATCATTGTTGTGCTGTAAAAATAGCTCAAATGTTGGGGACAGGGATGTTCAGTAGAAAATATTTACAAAAACGACATTATTTTTATAGTTTTTGGACATTAAGTAATAAAAAGGTTGAAAAAGTCATTTCACAAATCAAGTATTTTACGCACACAAGTTTGTTATTTCCAATGGAGGCAAGAGGCTTGCGCATGCAAATAGGGAGCAACACGCCTCCGATGCGCAAGCAGTGTGTATGAGGCGCAACATGCTTGCATTTTGCAGGCACACCTAGTTGAAAACATCTCAACTTTTTATAATCAGGGTATCTGCAGGGTCTTAAAATGTCTTAAATCTCATAATCAAAACTTTAGGCCTTAAAAAGTCCTAAACTCACAGAAATTTTGTGTTGTAGGTCTTAAATCTTTTTTAAAAAGGTCCAAATATTTTTTTATATATTTTTCCACATTTTTCGAGTGCCTTGGACTGATTTTCGCAGTTTAATCTGATGAATAGCTTACTCAAAGAGCACCAACACAATATTTAAGCTACCCCTGAGCACTTTTTGTTTGATTTTAGGTCTTATTTTCCTTTGTTCATGTATTGCTATACAACAATACAACAATTCATCTCAATAAAAACTTTAAACTTTTTATTTAAAAGAATTTTTTTAACTCCATTTACCATAATTTTTAAATAATTTTCCGTACAATAACATTTGTTTAAAAGTGCTCCATGTATTTACTGCTTAGAACACCAACACCTGGAGAGATTGTTGTGCGTAGATTTATTTTATTACAGTTTTTAAAACTTTTAAAACATTTGTCCCTTTTTTAAAGAACGTTTATGTTGGGGAAAAAAAAAAGTGTATGAATACAAGTAGAGCTTGCTTGTTTTTACACAATATTTAAAATATTTTGCTAAAAAATATCAAAAATATTTATTTGTTATTATTAAATTATTTTTGTATTATTAAATGTATTAAATTATAATTGTTTTTATAGGGCAAATACAAATCTTTTCCACCGGGGCCATTTGAAAAATTCCTTAGCGTTTAGCCCTTTGAGTCTAAAATTTAATTCATAATGGTCTTAAAAATGTCTTAAAGTCTTAAATTTAACTTGGTGAAACCTGCAGAAACCCTGAGAATGCCGCGAGCACACCACAAGTCATGTGACTAGAACCAACCAATCAGCTACACACTTTGTATGGAATATACAAATTTAGGTAATAACAATAGACTATTTACCTCAGACGAACACAGAGCACCCAAACACTGCAATGCTTTTTCATTTTGTCCATAAATAAAACTTGTATTAGAGCTGCAGTAATGGTTTGTTGGTTTGTCATCATCTGAGAGAACGGTTGATGGTTGCCTTGCAACCTTGCCTTGCGTCATGGGAGCCTGAGCATAAAGCTTGTTGATATTGGTGAAGAAAGCAACGCGAACGTATTTAATATTTTTCATGTGCTTTTAGACGCAATGTCTATAAAGTTACTCTTAAAAGTAAAACAACATTTTACTGATCAAAAATCAAACAAAAAGTACTCAGGGATAGCTTAAAAAAATGTGTCGGTGCTCTTTGGGTAAGGGCTTTATCAGATTAAACAGCAAAAATCAGTCCAAGGCACTCGAAAAATGTGGAAAAAATGTTAAAAAGCCTTTATTCACATGGCTAATTCTTAAAAACCTATGCGTTTCGCGAAAGAACTGCCTTCATCATCAACATTAAATTGATATCCTATTGAAATATAAATATAAATATATGACTGATTCACTGATAAAAAAATGGCTTTCTAACACAATAATAAGCATACATAATAATTAAGTATATTAATTCTTTACAGCACTGGAAAACATCAGTATTTACCATCAAAAGTACACCGTACTTAGAATTCCTATAAAAACGCATTGGTCTTTTTTGAATTTGAATATAAAACAGTATAGAGAACAATGACAAAGTACACTATTTGTCACTCTATTAAATAAGGAACACAGTTACAGTCAAGCACACTGATCATGTCATCATGTGAATTAACAGAAAAAGACTGGCTTTGTTTTAGACGACGACACCAAGAAAGAAGTAAACTCTCTATGAGTCCATGCGTAATATAACCCCATTCAGGAATGCATCCAATCCCTGACTTTTTAAGGAGCTCTCAAACTATCCAGCTCAGAGTCTTGTGCCCTTTTTCGGCTTTGAAACGTTCACAGCTACATCAGTGTTCAGGTCCACCCTTCACACCGCCTGCTCTCAAAAAAAACACTAACACTAACATCCATGCACATTTCTTGCAGTAAAATGCCCCAAAAATGACGCAATCCTGAAGGGGGGAGCAAACGCCCTGTGTGCGTTTCGCTAATATACTCCTCCTCCTCCATGACAGGAAACATATAGTTCACTATGTTCTGACAGAAAGCTGACAGGATGTAGAAGGTGAGTATATTGTGAGAAACACAAGAGAACACGTTGTTCTGAAAGCCCTGGTAACCCTGATTGATGTCTTCACTTACTGTAAAAGAGCAGATTTGGTGCAGGAGACTGAGAAAATGATATTTACACTTAATGCTTATGTTTTGTCCAAAGCGACTTACAAGTGAGGACAATAGGCATCATCAAAACAACAAAGGAACAATAAGTCCTGGTTAGTCTAATGCCATTTAAAAAAAAAAAAACAGAAATCAGAAAAGGGATTATCTGAACAAGGCAAATTATATCTAAATATTTATATTGCAGATGTATTGATGGATGGAATAGAATAGTAAATAAAATAAAAAAACAGATAAGAGAGTCTGTTAGAAAATCAAAAACAACTATATTTTTCACCAAAATAGAACATAGAAAAATAACAAATAACAAAACAGAACGCTTTAGAAGGCCAGAGCATTTAATAGAGTACTAAACATTGAATAGAGAGTGATAGAAGGTCAAGTTTTGATGTAAAATAAATTATTAGCTTGATCTTAAAAGTGACTAAAGAACACTTTAGCATCAGCAATATTTATTAATAATTTAATAAACTAAACAGAAAATGGTTAAATAAATTATTAACGTTTTCTTAATGTATTGATAATTAATTTTTATTTAAATCATTATTATTATAAATTAGTTTAAAAAATAATAATATTCAAATTAAAAAGTAATTACAAATAATTTATAGAAATCCCTTGGACACTTTCTTGGATCTTGTTAATTAATTATAAAATAAAATAAAATAAATAAATATATATATTTTCTTTTTTTTTCTTTAAGTGTCCCAATTCCTGGCGAATGAATACACCGAGAAAAATTACTCAGCGGACTAGTAACTGTAACAAACAATAATAAATATTTTTAACAAACAAATACATGTTTTTTACTTTAACATTTCAGAATTTTACTTGCTACGAATTTGTTGCAAATACATATTTTTTACAATTAACTGCTTTATGTATCATCTCGCATATGTTAACAAGAATTTTTAGATTAGTGCCTTTCCGTGAAACTTTTAAGTAGAATTTACTTAAAATTTGTAATATGTGGATGTGGCTTCCATGAAGTTTTAGCTGTTTAAAACATAACATAGCTATTTGATGATAAAATGTTAGTCACAAAACATGAGTAGCTAAAGAGTAATGAAACTTAGGTCTGTTTTCACTTAAAGTAGATAATCTAACCTTTAATTCTGTCATGATTTAGTCATCTTCACGTCTATCCAAAATCACAAGACTTATCATAACATCATAAGATGAACAAAAAATCATTCATCTTCAGTATATTAATAAAGATGTGAGAGATTTCTGCGCCTCTACTTAAAGCCTGTTGAATTCCTCTCATCTATTCTAGAGATCATTTGTAAAGAGATCCAATTTTTTTTTTTAATGGTAATACAAGGATGACAATAAGTAATACAAGTATAATACAAGTTATGGTTTTGGAATAAGTATTATAGCAGTATTGATATTGGAAAAATCTAACATCGCGATATTTTTTATTCTACGATATATAATGCTATATAAATACCATTTCATTAGATTTGCTGAATAACTATTTGGACAGAATTTATAATTTTAGATTGATTGGGATGATTCTGTAGGGGAGTGCATAAAATATAATAAATCTAAAAGCATAGATGAATTTTTTTCAGAGGAATCAAACTGTATTTAGGTACAATGAATAATCAAATGTAAAATAATACCTCATTGTCATTTGATAAAACAACTCAATAAAATCAATCGTTATTAATCTGTCAAAGTTACAAATGGTACAATTTCTTATGCCTGAATGCTTTTGAAACCCTCATACAAATTATAATCCAGCCATTGTGTATACTTGCAATGTGACCATTGATCAAATGATCACATTGCAATATTGATGCTGAAACAATATATTGTGCTGCCTTATATTATAGTATTCCTTTTAGGTATTATTATTGTTTTATTATTACTTATGATGACTTATGCATCAAACTCAAATATAGTGCTCATTAACAATAAGATTAAGTTTAGATTTGAACAATGATTAAGAAAAAGCACTGTAAAAAAAATGCTGCCTTGTTTCAACCCAACATTCAGACAAATATGGACAAACTTAACTTAACTTGACCCAACATTGAGATAAAACAAACTAGCATTTTACAGAGTGTGTTCATGCAGAACAAGCCATTAATATGTGCTTAATAAACAGCCAATATCCAAGCTAATGAGCATGTAGTAAAATGTGAGAATTCAAGATGCAACAATCTGAGATGCAACAGCGTCATATGATAAACAGATTTAACCGTGGCTTTTGTTTACATAGAAACATTAATCAGTAAACAGAGGCTCAACCAAACCTGCTTGACGCACATGAAAACAAACCACATTGGTTTTTGAGGAAGCTGGTGTGACATAAACTTCACACGTTTGAGCTTCTGTGCGCAAAGTGAAGTGCTGTAAACATCATTTGCTGATCATTGCTTCTATGCAAATAACAGCCTAAGCCTATTTGTAGCTCCACCCTCTTTTAAAAAGATCACAATCTCCTTTGAATTTAAAGCAACAGTCATTAAAATGGCACAATTTGGATAAAAGCTTAAAAGGGGCAGTTCAAAGAGTTATAAACTATTTATGGGGTATTTTGAGCTGAAACCTCACATACACACTCTAGGGGCATCATAGACTTATATCACATCTTGTAAAAAGAGGCATAATAGGTCCACTTTAAAACACCGTGAATGACTGAAATTCTGATTCTTATTGGTCCTGAATTGTCATCTTCCTCTCGTCATTTGTCATTTTCAGCTCTAGGTTCACCTACTGGAGAGTTGGAAATTAAGACAATAAAGACCCATCTGGGGTGCATTTCCCAAACAACAACGTAGCTCACGACTGAACTATCATAGTACGATGCTTCGTTTGGGAAAAAAGAACTATGTATTGACGAGTGTTTCCCAAAATCCGTAGTTTCTCCGTCGTAGATCCATCATTTGAATCACGTTAGTTATAACGTAAAATGTCCATAATGATGCTCTAAATGGGGTGGAGTAACTACTTCTTTAGTTACTTCCAAATTACCTACCACAGCTATGCCGATGACACTGATGATCTACATAGCCTTACTGCCTAATGACTACAGCCCTATTGACGCCCTCTGCCAATGCATTGATGAAATTAACAATTGGATGTGCCAAAACTTTCTTTAGTTAAACCAAGAAAAAACTGAAGTCATTGCGTTTGGGAACAGAGATGAGGTTCTCAAGGTGAATGTGTACCTTGGCACTAAGGGTCAAACAACAAAAAAAAAGGTCAAAAATCTTGGTGTGACTCTGGAGTCAGATCTGAGTTTCAATAGTTATGTGAAAGCAGTTAGTAAATCAGCATACTTTCATCTCAAAAACATCGCAAGAATTAGATGCTTTGTTTTCAGTGAGGACTTAGAGAAACTTGTTCATACTTTTATCAGCAGCAGGGTGGATTACTGTAACGGCCTCACACGGGCCTTCCCAAAAAGACAGTCAAGACAGTTGCAGTTCATCCAGAACCCTGCGGACAGGATTCTGACCAGAACCAGGAAATCAGAGCACATCACATCTGTCCTCAGGTCTTTACACTGGCTCCCAGTTACATTCAGAATAGATTTTAAAGTACTATTACTTGTCTATAAATCACTAAATGGCCTAGTACCTCAATGCATTAAAGATATGCTCACTGAATACAAACCTAACAGATCACTCAGATCTTTAGGATCACATAAACTAGAAATTCCAAGAGTTCCGTCAAAGCAGGGTGAATCGGCTTTCAACTATACGCCCCTCGCTGCTGGAATCAGCTTCCAGAAATGATCAGATGTGCTCCAACATTAGGCACATTCAAATTAAGACTGAAAACACATCTGTTTAGCTGTGTCTTTACTGAATGAGAACTGTGCTACGTCCGACAGATCACACTATTATGTTTTTCTCTTCTTTTTCATTATTTTATAACCTGTTTTTAACACATTTGAATTAGTTTTAATCTGTTTTTAATCAGTTTTATTATTTGTTTTTATTTTCTTATACTTGTCTTATACTTCTATTCCTGTTTATGTAAAGTATGTTGAATTGTCACTGTGTATAAAATGTGCTATATAAATACACTTGCCTTGCCTTGCCTTCAGAGAAGAACCCCATATTTTTTTTGTGCAAATTAAATTGTTTTACACGCACACTCGTTAAAAAATTCCAATATTAGTTTTGGTAAAAACATGCACTCGCTTTCCATATTAATTGAAATATATATAAATGGCACATATAGGACCTATGTTTCCTTTACAAATATTATTGATAACATTACATATTCTACTCTAAAACATAAAAATCACTTTAAAAAGCTAAACGTATTATAATATCATATATAAAACATAAAAATAAATAGGCTATTTATTAAGAAATGAAATTTAATATTTATTATTTATTAGGAAATGAAAAAAATCCTACTTTAATAATAATAATAATAATGATGATGATGATTATTATTATTATTAATAAGTTGAATATTGTTTATTTATTTTAAATTTTTTATAAATAGTCTACTTTTACAACTTGACACATGCAAACCACAGCAGAAAGTTCTAACCAACAGGCCCATGTCATATACAGTAGGATACATTTCTTAATAAATAACCTACTATAAAATAAAAGCATTAACGTATGCTAAGTTTTTTGTTTTCACAAGCTTTGGAGCAATGACTGTATAAATATACTTTGGAGACGTAACATAAATTCCGCTTGGCATTGTTCAAAATGACATCAATGTTTTCAAAGTGCACTGCGAAAGGAGCGCAATTCTAAACATGAAGATCGCTAAAACTGAACTGTAAAAATACTTTGAAAGCAAATTACACCAAAGAGAGATGACTTTAATGTTTTTTTTTTTATATAATTCCAAGTTTAAATGTTAGAACGTTCTAAACGAATAGGGCATAGGGGGATAATTGGGAATAGAACACTGCCAGGAACTATGCTTCTAACTACAGCTCCAGAGGTGTAGTTGCAAGTGCACAAGTTTGCAATGCAGTTTGCGAATGTTCGTTGGACTGACAGATTTGGGAAACGTCAAATCAATGAACTATGTTTGTAACGACCAAGCGGCAACCTCCCACTCTCCCTCGGGAAGCTAATACGGAAGTAACTGAAACTGCAATTCATCAAAATTCCGCTAGTCCTGGCTCCATATGGAGCAAATTTCTATTGAGCCCACTGGTAATATGGCCAACTTTACAGCAGAAAAAAAGGTGTTTACAGCCTGTTACAAAGAACGATTTTGGTTCATATAGCTAATATTACCCTTCATGACAACTGTGAGGTAGGTAAAAAAAAAATTTAGAACTCATCCGTTTCCTTTATATTAGGTTATATTAAGTTTGCATAATTAAGGGAGTGGACACTTGAGTGACAGCTAGCTCTCGCTGATCACCGTCACTTCACCTCAGCTGATTCCGGCTGATTAGCCGCTGATCTCGGCATATACATCTTATTTTTGTGTTGTTTTGTGTGGTTTTACACAGTCAGTTGCCTTTTGGAATTATTTCTTACAATTATCAGATGATATCGGCATGCTGTGTGCACTTAATTGTGCTCACAAACCATTTACGTGGCCTCCATTTTCCAGGTGAGTGAAATTATATACTTATATACCATCTCTATAAATGTATTTGTTTTATTTAAGATCATTTATCATTTATACTGTTCTTTAGACCTGTAATGCACTCCAGAATCTGACAGATTGGTTAGCTGTAGACTCTAGAACAGTCATCCGAAGCGTTGTCATACAGTTTTATGCCTGGATTTCATAAATAGCCTTGCATTTACTAACACAGACTATATCTGAAGTGTCTGGATTAGAAGTAATTCGCACTTTCCTACGATTGAAAAACGTCACAAGAACAATGCTTAGTGGCTCAATGTATTACAACAGTGTTTATAAAAGTCTAAACACTTTATTGATATAGTACACAACCAAGCACATGTGGTCAGAACACAAACGATTCGCAGGTAATAAAGTATTAAGCGTTTCTCCCATAGAAAAGCAAGTCTAAGCAGAATGCCAGCATGCGTCTGTAGCTCCGCCTCTTTGCTCTTGTGTGGTATGCCCCGGTTGGTGCGATGACACGCGAAAAAAATGGCGACGGTAGGCCACGCCTACTGGAAACTTCTTTTGGGTTCTTCATAAACCTATGGGTGACGCCACGGATAATACGTACATTCCTTTAACAGTCTATGGTAACGACGGAACCTGCGACCTTAGTTGGCTAACAATGGTTTTCGGAAACGCAGCCCTGATTGGTCAGATTTGGATAAACCTATGTAGCACACAAATGCTTGCAACATAAAATTAATTACATTTATTGCACTTCTCTGCTTTATGGACATGCCCTATACTATAATCACGATAATGATAATTTTCTGATATATTGTGTAGCCATAATGTGTCGCATGCAACCTAATCAAATTCAAAGCAAGAAAAGAAAGTGTATAGAGAATATATACACTCAGGTGGACTGTTTTGTGAATAACTGTGCTGACTAGCAATATAAGAAATCATCTGTGTCCTCTGGATACAGCTCAATACAGCTGAACAACATTTTACCTCAAAACAGTGTGCAATTAGGCAAGGCAAAACGCACATACTTTTCAGCATGTTGCATAACAAGAGTAACATTTTCACCTTCCCCCAGGCTGTTGAGGAGTTCACAGCTTACATTTCTCAGATATTTCTTTTTCCGGCATTACAACACCCACAGCTGTTCTGAAAGTCAGTACGTCAGCACACACACTCCGACTGTCAATAACAGACACAACACTGCACCACAGCAACGAAGTATCATGTAAATCATGTTTATCATATTCATGTAAAATGGTACAGACGTTAATAGGACCAGCACTTAATAATGGCAAGTCAAGCTGTGGTAAACATGTGGAGAAATGATTAGATCTGAAAGACCTTTTTAGTGTTTAAAATGTGAAATTTGTGCAAACATGCTAAATAATCCCAATAATTTGTGTGTTGTTGACATTTCTGAATGACTTTGCTATTTTACTAAAATAGTACTGTCAAGGTCAGATGCAATTCTGACTACTAAGTATTCTTGTCATGTCGCAGACAAGAAAAATGTCAGATAAGGTAAACACAACTGTTTGGTGTCTTAAGCAATGTGCACAATGGAATTGAAAAGGCGGAACTAGTGACTACTAACAAGCAATAGTTAGCTATCCAAGCTGCATGCTTTATTGACACTGTCATAATAGCCCTTTTATGACAAACTTGAACAACAAAAACCCTCACTCATCCATCAGCATAACAATTAAATTACATCTACACTAGGGCTAACAATATATAGGTTATATTGCACCTGCAAACATCACATCGCAGGACACATCAGGATTATAGTGGAGTAGAAGGCACAGTTGAAAACACATGATTTGTGGAGTCATTGCAAAGTCATTGTATTTAACCATAAATTTACCGATAAGTTTCATTTGACTGCGTTTTAAGGCCTGTGACTGTGTGAGCATTTTAAGCCAGTTTAAAGCCTTCAGGCACAAGAAATTGACCAAATTAATTGTATGTATATATATATAGATTGTTCAATTTGTGTCTGAATAGAGCTAGAATCCCTGAAAATCAGAGAATACAGTCTATTTCATTTGCAACTTTGCTCTACTGTATTTATCAGTGCTTGTGTTTGGTTTATTATATTTTGTGCAGATGCAATGCCATAAAAATCATCCAAAAATAATTTAAAATTATTAATTCTTTCTAGGGCTGGGTGATTAATCGAAAAGTAATCAAAATCGTCATTTAGAACCTATGATCAATCTAAATTTTCACAGTCAATTTTTTCAATTACTTTCACTATCGCGTCAAGTCACGTGACCCCACTTTGTTAGGGCTGATTTATACTTCTGTGTCGAGCGCACGCATATGACCCGGCACAGCCTTTGTGCGGTCACATACTCCTCGCCGTGGCTGATGCTGATACGCACCTCTCAAAAAACGTAAAATTACACTTTGCGATGACGCATATTGCAAGCTCTGTAATTGGTAAGCTTGGTATCATTGACAAGTGTGGGTGGGACCAAGAGCCACGGGAGAGCAGAAAGCCCCTCGAGATACTGAGATACAGCTTATTTTCCACTTTTAATATGAAAAACATTGAAAAAATTGTATTTTGTTTCCAAAAGTGCAAATAATTTATTTTCACTTTTTTATAAGAAAAGTGACTGTTGGTTGGACAATGTGTGTTTTAATTTCAGTTGTTCAGTGTTGATGTTCAATAAATAATCATAGATAGTAGACGGTGTGTGTTTCCTTCAATTATTTTAAAATCAAGTATTGTACCTTTCATTAAAAAATCTCCCACTTGTAATATGTGAACATATTTACTGTACAAAACTTATCAGTGAACTACGAGGGCAAAATAAATAAATAAATAAAATAATCGTTAATCATTATTCGTAATCGAGTTAAAATGTTCAATTAATCGATATTTTGATTGTAGGTTAAATCGCCCAGCCCTACTTCTTTCCAAATATCCTTTCATTTCATCTGGTGAAAATGTAGTCAATAGCCCCTTTCACATAGTAATACCGGTAAATATCCAAAAATTACCGGAACGATTTTACCGGTAAATGAAAAAAAAGTGCTGTTCACACATACAGACCTTTCCAGAAAATTGCCAATAATTTTCCAGAAAGGTCTGTATGTCTGAATGGGGTATTGCAGACAAATGAATTATATGTATAAATAATATGTAATTAATATGTAATAAGTATTGTAATAATGTAATAATATGTGTTGCAAAAAAATCAAATAATGCTTTCTCAGTTTTTTTTTCAACATCATGCAGTGCTACTACATAAAGTCCTATTTTATATTATTATGATTACGGTATCATAACTGTTAATACTCTTATAAAATCCTAGTATATTGGTTTAGTAAAATGGATTTTCACTGAATGATTGCACTATACACTTATTAAAGTTCAGGTATATGCATGCAACTACATGATTATTCATTCATTTTCATTTACTTTATTAATCAGGGGTCGCCACATCCAGCATATGTTTTACACAGCGGATGCCCTTCCAGCTGCAACCCATCACTGGGAAACACCCATATGCTCTCATTCACACACGTACACTATGGACAATTTAGCTTACCCAGTTCACCTATAGCGCTTGTCTTTTGACTTGTGGAGGAAACCGGAGCACCTGGAGGAAACCCATGCAAACACAGGGAGAACATACAAACTCCACACAGAAATGGCAAATGACCAAGCCGAGGCTCGAACCAGCGATCTTCTTGCTGTGAGGCGACAGCGCTACCCACTGCGCTTCAATTCAAATGAACAAATAAGCAATTACCAATTATCATAGAATTTATTAGCTTAATGCAGCCCTAATACTGACACACTTTGAAAAAGCTGAAAAATGGAGTCAACTGCGCAACTGTCTTACACCACAGGAAGTTTAGGAGTCTATTCTGAGACAAATGGCATCATTCCTAAACAGGACGTGATTTGTACAATGCAAAAAGCTGAGTGGTTTATTTCAGATATTATTGTCACTTTCATTGGGGTATCAGATCAGCTAAAAGGAAGTATGAGTACATACAAGGAAACCAGGCTGTGTTACTTGGCAACAAGTATTTGAATAATATGATGCAACATTACAACATCTGCACATGCTCTGTTTGACCGTGCCCAAGACAAAGACAAAAATGCTACACATTTTGAAGTACAACTGTCTAAATACAGTTGAAACCAGAAGTTTACATACACTGTACAAATAGATACATAACTATTTTTAAAAAATTCTGATGGAAATGTGACTAAACTTTTTCTTTTTTAGGTAAGTTAGGGTTATCAAATTTGTTTCTGTTATGCTTAATAGCAGAATAATGACAGAGATATTTTTTGAGAAATTGTTATAACTTTTCTTGAAAGTGAAGTTTACATACAATACGATTATTATGCCTCTGAAAAAGCTCAGATGATGGGGTCAAGGTTTTGGAAGTTTCTGATTGGCTAATTGACAACATTTGAGTTAATTTGAGGCACAACTGTAGAATAGGATTTAAGGAAAACCTCAAACACACTGCTTCCTTGTGTGACAACATGGAAAAATCAACAAGCCAGAATCAACAAAAAAAGTCAGATTACAATTTGCTAAATTACACTGGGAAAAAGACAAATTTTAAGAGACATGTCCTGTGGTCTGATGGAACTAAGATTGAACTGTTTGGCCATAAAGACCAGTGTTACATTTGGAGGACAAAGGGGAAAGCTTACAAGTCTAAACACACCATCCCAACTGTGAAGTATGGGGGTGGCAGCATCATGTTGTGGGGCTGTTTTGCTGCATGAGGGACTGTTCCACTTCACAGCATACATGGCATTATGAAGAAAGAACATTATGTAGAAATACTGAAGCAACATCTCAAGACATCAGCCAGGAAATTAAAACTTGGCCACAAATGGGTCTTCCAAAAAGACCATGACCCTAAGTATACTGCCAAATTAGTTAAGATGTGCTTTAAAGACAACAGAGTGAATGTTTTGGAGTGGCCATCACAAAGCCCTGACTCAATCCTATAGAAAATTTGTGGGCAGAGTTGAAAAAGCTTGTGCAAGCAAGAGAGTCTACAAATCTGACTCAGTTACACCAATTCTGTCAGGAGGAATGGGCCAAAATTCCTGCAAACTATTGTGAGAAGCTTGTGGAAGGATACCCAAAACACTTGACTAAAGTTATACAGTTTAAAAGCAAAGCTAAAAAAAAATACCAAGGAAATGTATCTAAACTTTTGACTGTCTAGAAATTAATAAAGAATTCTCAAAAAAAAAATTCTCTCCTTATTCTGGCATTTAGCAAATGTAAATCATTTAGGTAATCTTAACGGACCTAAAATAGTAAACGTTTAGTATGATTTACCATCAGACATTTTAAAAATGGTTATGTTCCTTTTTTTTAAGAGTGTATGTAAACTTCTGGTTTCAACTGTAGCTGATACAAAGCTCTAAACTTCACCCTCACCAAAACAGCCTCACAACTTTCAGAGCACACAAAGGCAGGAAATATACTGGCGCCAACCTCTGAAAATCCACAATCCACTTCATTCACAATCTGTCTGCAGTCATCTGGGACATTACATTATGGTCTTAAAGGTCCTGTGAAGTGCTTCAAAATTTGCTTTTTTATTTGATGTTTGAAGTCATTTCAATTGAATTATTAAGACAGAGTAGCTCCTGCCCTTTAAAAACAATTCCATTCCATTCCAAGTCAATTCCATTTTTTATTATAAAGTTTGATTTTTATCACAGCTCTGACAGTGAGAGTGGTTGAGAACAAGCTCATCAAGTGAAAAGCATACTAGAGAGCATTTGATTGGTCATAACATTTGATGAGAAACTGAAGTATGATGTGTTATCAAAAAAGGGTCTTGAGGATTGAACATTTTAACTCGATTACGATTAATGAGCGATTATTTTATTTATTTATGTTTTTGCCCTCATAGTTCACTGACAAGTTTTGCACAGTAAATATGCTCACATATTACAAATGAGAGATTTTTGAATGAAGGGTGCATTACTTTTAAAATAATTGAAAGAAACACACACTATCTACTACATAGGTCTCAAACTCAATTCCTGGAGGGCCGCAGCTCTGCACAGTTTTGCTCCAACACTGATCAAACACAGCTGATCCAACTAATGAAGGTGTGCATGACTCTTTTGAACACCTTGATTATTTGGATCAGCTGTTTTTGATAGGGTTGGAGCAAAATTGTGCAGAGATCCGGGCCTCCAGGAATTGAGTTTGAGACCTATGATCTACTATCTATGATTATTTATTGAACATCAATGCTGAACAACTGAAATTAAAACACACATTGCCTAAAACTTGGCTCTCCGCGCCACCCACCCTTGCCACCGCTACCAAACTGACCAATCACAAAGCTTATGCTACGTGTCGTCGTGTGATGTGTAGGTAAAAAGTTTTTGAGATGTGTGCGGGTATGTGAAGGCTGCGCTGGAGCCTGGACAAAGCGGAATCAAGTGACTCCACACACAGCAGGGAAAGTAATTGAAAAAATTGACCTGGAAAAATTAGATTGATTATAAGTTCTGAATGTCGATTTCGATTACTTTTCGATTAATCGCTCAAACCTATATCAAAATAAATCATTAGTCTTTTTAGGCAGAACTGACAAACTACAAGTTTGGATATTTACATCTTCTAAATGCAAATTGTGTCACTGTTTTGGAGAACATTAGCTTATAGATATCCCTAAGACTTGCATATTGATATTAACAACTAAAAAACTTTTTGTTTGTTTTCATGGGAAGTTGAAGACTTGCAAGGTCATTCTGATGTCACAGAGTTGTTTTACATATATAGATTCAGACCAAAGGAATATTAAACTAGTGGTGGATTAAAACTGATTTCATTTTTAAAAATAAAATTAAAATGTAATTTTAAAAATTTTGAAAAATGTTGCGCATAGCAATTGTAAAGACGTTTACATTCGCACTAACAACCTAGTGGGCAGTGCAATGACATACAGCACCATTTTGCTATTTTGATTAATTTTGCTATTTTTATTAATTTTGATTACCCCCTCCTGTCTCTACCCATTTTTGCTTATTGTCTAAAACACAAAAAAAACTTTTAAAAAAATGCAAAAAAAAAAAAAAAAAAACATGTCGGATCCATTTAAATTATGCAGAAAGCTGTATTTTAAATCAGAGAAACTGTTTAACTATTTACATTATTACTGTTGTTGACTGTGAAAGTTCGGATCCAGATTCTGACGGTATGATAACCTTGGATGAAAAAAATATCACGGTTTCACGTTATTGTGATTATTGCTGTAAAATATGTTCTTTTTAAATGTCTGGGTAAAAAACTTTCCTTTTTCCCTTTGAAAACAATATATTTTATTTTTTGAAAGTTTTAAAATATGTTGAAACAGTAAACATGTGAGGCTAAATAATGAAAATGAATCATTGACTTCTGCTGTCTTCATTAGTTTCAAAAACACAGATTTCTTTACAATTTAAGACGGCATCTTTGGATACTGTATCTTTTCTGCTGGAGATACTGTTGTCCAAAAAAAAAAAAAAGTAAATAAAAAGTCTTACACATACCTTAGGAATGGTATTACAGAAAATTTTGGCGGTTTTAAAACCTTGACTTTTCCAAACTGCGGTATACCTTGAAAACGGTTATCGTCCCCTGCCTAGTGACCGTCATAATTCTGATGCTCTTTAGCTCAACAACTCTGAATGGCAGAATTGTAATAAAGACTAAATGCAATTGACTGTCTTTGAAAGGTGTGAGGGGCTACTCTAGGTCCCAACCTGTCTAGTTGTTTCAATTGAGATTACATAAAACAACATACAAACATAAAACAATGCACATGTAAAAGCACTTCATGAGACCTTTAAGAACCTATTTTATTGGATCAGATCTGATGCTTTTGATGTCAAAAGTAAAATGAAAAACTGACTTGGAACTAAGCTGTGGACCAGAACCCAAACATAGAGGTAATGTTGGTTTTATATTCACACATTCGTTTAGTGACAACTTGTGACACACTCCTTATATTGTTTACCCTGGCACTTTGAATATTCGGTCTAAAATAACCTGCAAGTATGACTTGAAAACAATATTAACACTGTTTATTTGACTGTGAACAATATTGTACTTTGATAGATATTGGCTGCTAATATGATTTTGCTATATAGAGTTTGCAAATAATACTTTTATGAAATTATATTATTAAGGGGAAAGTCCGAATGTGCGAATATAAACCAACTTTACCTCTATAACCCAAACTGCCTTGCCTTGCTCAGTCAGATATCGGGAGATCACATGCCATGAGAACTGGGTGAACTATCCCTTTGAGGCAAAAGAGGGTCCAACCCAGACTCATGGTGTACATTATAAAGTGGTCATTGACCGTGTGCACTATTGTGAAAATTGAGGTCTATCTTTATATAACTACTTATATAAAATACATTATAAACTGTATAAATACTTCATATACAGTTGAGGTCAGAATTATTAGCCCCCCTGTTTATTTTTTTTCCCCGTTTTCTGTTTAACAGAGAGATTTTTTTCAACACATTTCTAAACAATAGTTTTAATAACTTATCTCTGATAACTGTTTTATTTTATCTTTGCCATGAAGACAGTAAATAATATTTTACTAGACATTTTTCAAGACACTTCTATACAGCTTAAAGTGACATTTAAAGGCTTAACTAGATTAATTAGGTTAACTTGGCAGGTTAGGGTAATTAGGCGTTATTGTATAACGATGGTTTGTTCTGTAGACAATCGAACAAAAAATTTGCCTAAAGGGGCTAATAATTTTGTCCTTAAAATGGTGTTTAAAAAAATTTAAAACTGCTTAAATTCTAGTCAAAATAAAACAAATAAGGCTTTCTCCAGAAAAAAACATTATCAGACATACCATGAAAATTTCTTTTCTGTTAAACATCATTTGGAAAATATTTAAAAAAAGAGAAAAAATTCAAAGGGGGGCTAATAATTCTGACTTTAAATGTACTTATAAAATACTGTAAAATACTTTTACTCTACAAAAATATTAACCACTACAACAGCTTTTAACACTGCTAATTGTTAATAATAACGATTCTTAAGAACCAAAGTGGTTTAACAGAATGGCTTCTTTGCCATCACAGGCACTTTATAAATATTAAAATGACATTTCTTTAAATTCAAACAAAGTAACTCTTCAAACAATTACATACCATATATGTATATGTTATACTTGGCATAGTTAGTTATTCACTGTCACACTTAAGAGATTCTAAACTTTTAAGAATGTCTTTCTTCTGTTGAACACAAAACAAGATATTTTGAAGAAGGTTAGAAAAAGCACCCATAACAGGAACAAAAAAAAAATACTATGGAAGTCAATGGCTGTCAATGCATTCTTCGGTATATGTTCTTTTGTGTTCAACAGAAAGAAACTCAAACAGATTTGGAACAAGTGGAGGACGAGTAAATGATGCCAGAATTTTAATTTAGGGCAGAACTATCTCTTTAATAGAAAACCTGCAAGCATCTAACTTAGAACTCAACATTTTATGTGTCTGTTAGAAGCAAATAAGGTGATGTGTACAATTACAAACAGAAACTTTTCAACTGCACATGAACCAAGTGATAAATTCTACAGGCAGCATCCAAGAGACAGCTGACATGGTCCTGCTCAGGTTTTTATAAACATTTACCTTATTTAAGGACAGTTTGATGCTTTTAAAGAGGGTTTACATAACATTTAGACAACAAAGAGAGACATGGTTGTAAAAGTGCTTTCCTATTACAAACTGAGCAATCTGCAGTTTATGGAACAACTGGATGTTTCTCAATATACTGTGAGCAGATTCACAGGATCCATGTAATTCTATCATGTTACGAAATGTTACGAAGGTTTGGGTTAAATAATACTGTCTCAATAGGCAGCTCACTAGGTTTTGAAACACTACCATTGTGTATCATTGGTTGACGTGTTTGATTCATGCACTAAAGAATAAAACAATCCCACGACCGACTCGTTTCGACCTCTACTCACCTGCGCACATCGAAAGTCATTGCGACTGCAGGAATAGATTTAACTCAAATGTGTTTAAAGATAAAGGACACTTGTGATGGGTTACTCCAGATTCTTCCTTCAATCCTGCCGGCTGTTCCGACCGGACGTGACATCCGCTTAGGACGCTTTGCACAATCCTATTGGTCGGAGTTTTGCGAGCTGTGTGATTCTTTTTCCGGTTAAGAAAAAAGAAGTGATGTGTAAATAGCTTAACGCGTAGCCCATGGTGATTCAAGACCGAAGTTAATTTGAATACTTTCGCTTCCGTGTATGTGGTCCAGAAGTCTAAACCTGTTTCTACCACCACAACAACAAAAGCAATAACTGACACTGCTGGGTTCTTCCTGTGGCTCTGTCAGTGAAATTTGAGAATCAAACTGTTTCATAATGGGAACTTTTGGGAATTTTCTGGAATTATGTGTATATAATTGTAAAACTTATCAAGCTATAAACGAAACTAAGAACTAAAGACTAACTTAGAATTGTCTCGATTTTACCATAATTGTTAGCCTAAAGATATTTCTTTATTTACTATTCTATTCAAAAACATTAAACAAATAAAAACAAAGTTTTTACAAACAGACATCTGTTAAACAGAAGTTGAGTCATAAAATAGGACTGATTCGAGAAACAAATGAATCAACGTAAGTGGCTCAAATAGAAGAACTTACAGTAAACTATTAAAAATGGAAACAGTTTCATCACAGTCAGTATCGACTAATATAGGGAAAAACTATGCATAAAAATTACACATTTCAATTACTGGAAATAAAACGTCTTGAGTTCTATATCAAGTTTAACACCTACATTTCTATAATTCTTATGCAGGTTTCTCACACACAGACTTTCTTAGTGTTTTTGAGAGATTAGAAGTATTTTATATTTCTTTCATAAATAATTGATGTCACGCTATATTGCAGTATATGAAAAATTAATGATTAGCTGAAAGTTTAGATAGATAGATAGATAGATAGATAGATAGATAGATAGATAGATAGATAGATAGATAGATAGATAGATAGATAGATAGATAGATAGATAGATAGATAGACAGATAGACAGACAGACAGACAGACAGACAGACAGATAGATTATTTCTTTTTCACACTCATACACTATGGACAATTTAGCCTACCCAATTCACCTGTGCCGCATGTCTTTGGACTGTGGGGGAAACCGGAGCACCCAGAGGAAACCCACGCAAACACACAGAGAACATGCAAACTCCACACAGAAACGCCATCTGACCCAGCCAAGGCTCGAACCAGCGACCTTCTTGCTGTGAGGCGACAGCACTACCTGGGCCACTGCGTCGCTAAAATAAGGACATTGTCAAATAATTTGACATTTTTGTTAGATCTAAAACAATGCAGCTCAAAATTGTGAATACAAGTAAAACACCTGTAAAGTAGTCCTAATCTACATACATATATATTCAATTATTAAGTAAATGGAATTATTAATTAAAATCTTCTCTAAATTTACAATTTATATTAATGTTTTAGTGAAACAATTTTTGTTTTATTTAGTAAAGTTCTTAAAATGCAAATGTTGTCACTTAAACATAATTTACTTTGATACAATTACAATTAAAAAATATACAATAATATTTTCCCATTTTTATATTTTAAATCGTTTATATTGACCCAATAGTTGCCATTTCTGAATGCTATGATGCATCATGCAGTGTTTCACTATGTCATTTCTGAGTGCATTCTAGAAATTTTAACAGTGAGACATTAGTACACAATCTGCAAAATTTACTATAAATGAGTTATGGAAAAGAGACCAAATGTCATGGAGTATTTTCCCAGACCTCAACAGCTGTTGCCCAAAGGCACCTCTGTCCGTAAATGACATTGATGACATTGGTATATTCTATTTGCTACACCAAGGAAATGCCTCATTCATCACACTCTTTCACTTCCTTTTTTAACAGACAGAACATGCAAGTGTGAGTAATCACAGAAATATAGCTTTAACATGTTTTTTTTTTTTAGATGTGTTATTTACTGAAGTTGAAGCACTTCTTTCTTTCATGTTTATTTGTTTGGTTTGCCAGACAACAGTCCAATCTTACATGTAAAAAGTATACAGAATTATTTTAAAATCTAAATTCAATTTAATATGAAAAGGAATTGTACATTTATGTTTAACTACACTTAATTTTTTTATTTGGATATATCTGAGAACCTTTTCTAATTTAAAACATATGAACAATGTCATGTTTCATTTGTGTCACCTTTATGCAAAGACATGTTGAAATGTTTTGTTTTGTTTTTTTCTGTGGTATAACGTTTTCATCTTGTGGCTTGCATTTCTCTGCAGACTCATCAGTGTTTTTATTGTTACTTAGTTACTGTTTTTCTGTACGACAACCCCAGAAATGATTTTGCGAGCAGTGCTCCGCAAGTCCTGACTCATGCTTCAGAAACGCAGTACTAACGTCATGACCTACATATGCCAGTTTGTTTGTAATTGTCATGTCTGTCATCACTGAAATAAAATATTATCAAATAAAATCAAAGAGGTTACATGATGAAATATATACAGCTATAATGATCACAAATCAGAGTATTAAAAAAACATACGTAACCTAACACTGCTACAAGTTGATGGCATTCAGAAAATTGTGTAATCCTAGCAAGATGTCAAAATTTGTATCACTAAAATTCAATGATAATATAAAAATACAACCAAGATCAGATGAAAAGAGCTATTTGGCATAAGTTATTTAGTTAGTTACCTTTATTTGTCCCCGTAGGGAAATTTCATTTGCAGCATACACTCACAGAGACTTCTGACATTTCACATTTGGCATATACAGGTGAGGTCAGAATTATTAGCCCCCCTAAATTATTAGACCCGTTTATTTTTTTCCTCATTTTTTTGTTTAACGGAGAGAAAATTTCTTCAACACATTTCTAATCACAATAGTTTTAATAAATCATTTCTATTAACTGATTTATTTTATCTTTGCCTTGATGACAGTAAATAATATTTACTAGATATTTTTGAAGACACTTCTATACAGCTTGGAGTGACAATTAAAGGCTTAACTAGGTTAATTAGGTTAACTAGGCAGGTTAGGGTAATTAGGCAAGTTATTGTATAATGATGGTTTGTTCTGTAGACAGTCGAGAAAAAACATTAGCTTAAAGGGGCTAATTATTTTGACCTTAAAATGCTTCATAAAAAATTAAAAACTGCTTTAATTGTAGCAGAAATAAAACAAATAAGACTTTCTCCAGAAGAAAAAATATTATCAGACATACTGTTAAAATTTCCTTGCTCTGTTAAACATAAATATTAACATAAATATTTAAAAAAGAAAAAAAAAAATCAAAGGGGGGCTAATAATTCTGACTTCAACTGTGTATATATATATATATATATATATATATATATATATATATATATATATATATATATATATATATATATATATATATATATATAAAACATTTAAAAACTTAGAACCCCTACTCTAAATAAATATCCAGTCTACTAGCCATCAACTGAAGGAGAAGGAATTTAAAAACTTAATTGCTTGGGGTATAAATGATGATTTTTTCCTATTTCTTACACACCTGTGAACACAATATCGACGACCTGATAGTAACAATTGGAAGGTGTTTGATAAAGGATGTCTCTCATCATTGACAATCATGATCGCCTTATTTAGTACTTTTTCTTTGTATATACTATCAATGCTCTTTAGTTTTATTCCCAACAACTTACTGGCTGTTGTTACCACCTTCCCCAGTGACCTCTTCTGGGCCTCAGAAGCATTTTCATACCAACAGATTACACAAAAGGTTGCAATACTTTCAATAAAAGCACTATAAAACATGATCAACAATGTGTTGTCAAGACAATCATTTCTTTAAGAAGTACATTCTCTGTTGAAGCTTTTTCCTTACACAATCAGTCCATGCATCTCACTTCAGTTTATTGTCCAACATCACACCCAAATATTTATAATTTGTTACTAACTGGCTAGCAGATGGTATGATGGTTATAATTTTGTCTCTTTTAACAAATTTTGTAAGTCCATGAAGTCGTATATGCTGTGTGTGCGCTGATGCTTTATTTCTGACTAATTTAGACAATATCAAACCAATACAGGACTGTGATTCTGTCAGGACTGAAAAGGCCTTTCTGAAGACTCAACAATCCATGCTAGATGCAACACCTTTAATTTTGTTTCACTCTTTAAGGTGCGAATGAGCTTGTTGTACCACTGTGCTAGACTTTTCTCTTTAATCTTCTTTAAGAACAAAGGAGCAACTGTGTGTAAAGTGAATCTGCCAGTGTAGTTTCTGTCATCCTGTTCGTTTAAGTTATCTGAAGAATCATTAGTGGAAGATGTGATCATTCTACTGCCTTTAGAAGCAGAGAGGAGTTTTGCAACCCTGGATGTGGATGTTATAAATAAATTGCTACACTATTGCCACAATTTTAATATTGATTCCATTTGATCATATTAAAACTATGATTAGAACAGTAAATGGGTACTGGGGCATGCAGATCAACTCTAATAAAGTCAAGTTAAGTCATATTTATTTCTATTTTATGCCTTGTGCAACACTGTTTAAGCTCCTTAAGGTTAAAATAAATACATATTTTCAAAAGAGATTTTTAAAAAAAAAATGTTTTTTTAATTTTTAAAAATGCTAAACATTTTTTTATGTCAGCAGTGAAAATACTGTGTAGCCAGTATCAATTCAACTTGAATTCATAGTATAAAATTTGGACCTGGAACATTAAGAACTGTACCTGAAACCAGACCTCTGAGTGATTCTGAAAATCAATTGTAGCAACACTTACTTTTGATGAAAGACAAAGACTATTGTCTTTATGTTTGTAACAATGACTTTCGAAGTAGAACAGAGCTGTGATCAATACACAAAACCTACATTTAAATTGAATTATGTACAAGCATTTAACTGGCATCTTTTTAATGGAAAAGTCCAAACTTATTCCACTGAATCACATCACACATATAATATAATTCCACAGCAATCCCTCCTGTTTTAAGAAATGTGGTATTGTAGCAAAACAGTACCTTACAGTAAAAGCTCAATCGATTGACAATTCATGCAAATAGGAATAAGTGACAATGGAAATGTTTCAGCTCTGACAAACAAGTTAGTCAACATATGTTAATTGAGTTTGAAAAAAAAAAAGATCTCCTCCAGCACAGGCTCTTACACCTGTGCCTGTTTGTGTTGGAAGCTGATGGAAATTTACCAGACATCAAGTTTCTATACAGTGATTAACTTTTATGGTTTCCCTTTGCTCTGGCGGCGTTGCACACTATGTACTCCTGTACAATAAAAACAAAGTATAAACTTTTATGAGCACAATGACATGTTCGCTAATTAGCTAGTTATTTATGTGAAGAGGAAAGTTTTAAAAACAATAATACCATGGGGAAAACTATAAACATGATGGTGCTTGATGTTTGAATAGCCGCACTCTGAAAAACAAAGGCCTGTATTTGGCATCAATGGTTCCTATAACTTTTTTATAGCTGAACATGGATATATAAATGATGAAAAGAGTGTTTATAAGAAAAAAGGTTCTAGAAATACTAGAATATTATAATACTGATCGTAATAGTAATAAATACTATTGCTAAATCAAGACAATTAAGTTTATATATTTTTTTAAATATGTGCATAATCTTTTGATGTAAAAAACAGCATTAACTTTATTAAATTTTTTAAATCTACGTATGGGGTTACATAATCACATTACGCTTTCAAGTAACTAGTAAAGTAATACGTTACTTTTTCATTATCAAGAAAATATACTGTTTTATTGACTGACATCTCTCCTGCCCCCATGAGTGCAGCATTAACAGTTGAAGTCAGAATTTATGATAGACATTTTTATCACATTAAATCATAATAGTTTTAATAACTTATCTCTAATGACTGATTTATTTTATTTTTGTCATGATGACAGTAAATAATATTTGACTAGATATTTTTCAAGACACTTCTATACAGCTTAAAGTGACATTTAAAGGCTTTACTAGGTTAATTAGGTTAACTAGGCAGGTTAGGATAATTAGGCAAGTTATTGTATAACGATGGTTTGTTCTGCAGACTATCGAAAAAATAATTAGCTAAAAGGGGCTAATAATTTTGTCCTTAAAATGGCTTTTAAAAAATTAAAAACAGATTCTATTCTGATCGAAATAAAACAAATAAGACTTTCTCCAGAAGAAACAATATTATCAGACATACTGTAAAAATTTCTCTGCTCTGTTAAACATCATTTGGGAAACATTTAAAAAAGAAAAACAAAAAACAAAAGGGGGCTAATAATTCTGACTTCAACGGTAGGTGCTGTGTTCAGTGATACTTATGATACTTATTGCAGGTCTCAAATGTTAACATGTATTTACTCATCTTACTTGCACAAACACAGATTTGGTGTCCCTCAAAATGAATAAAAACTGAGAAAAGCAAAGTCCTGAAAAGCAATGCTGACCTTCCTTTCATGCGTCAATAATATATTCTTCATGCAATCCAGACACTCAACACAGTTGAATGTTTTGTTTGAGCTGCGCCCTCAACTGTACAGACATGAATTTACATTTACTCCAATTATTCACTTCACATTTTCAGGTTTACATTTTGTGCATCAAAAAGGTTTTAAAAAGTGATACAAAAGTAACATATTATCCTTTTTTAAAGTAACTAGCACATTTAATTACTTAAAAAAAGAAGTAAAACAAAATTTTAATACTTAATATAATATACTTTAATATATACTTGGATTATAATATAAAAAAATAATTTAATACCTTTTTTAAATTACAAAAAGTTTCAGGGACAAATCCATTTGGATTTTATGAACAGAACCATTAGCAATCAAAAATGATCACACACTATACCCTGTTGGAAGTAATATGAGAGGGAAGTACTGCATGTGTTAATCTGCCAAGACAGCAACATTATTGGCCAATCCTGATATCTCTTTGACCTGGCTGATAATGGGTCTGAGGTCGAAGATCAACTTCTGAGTAAAACTCTTTTAGGCTACTCAGACCTCAAAACCAAACTCCAACAACAAGAAGAATCGGCACCATCGTTGTTAACACTCATAACCGTGACACTACTCGGAAAATGGACCAGGCAGTTTACTAGTAACTAGGTTTGCTAGAGGTCGAGTGGCTTTGACAGGATCAGATAATGTGGGTTTGGTTGGCCAGGCTCAAGCACGCTGACGTACGTGCGATTTCACGCGCCGAAGGGGCGGGGCGTTTGACGTCATGTTCCTCAATAGAAGGAAGCGAGGTCAGTATATAAACCTCGGTGAGCCTTTCGCTTCAGAACAAGAAAAAGAGTAACGAGTTTGAAGTTGGAAACAAAAGAACTGACATTTCAGCGTCGCTTCACGGACTATTTCCACATCAAATTCTCGATCACAGGACTTTGGAGAAACTTTTCAAGCGCGTGGGGTTTGTTTCGTTCATCTAGCTGTATGTATTTAGAGCTATCCTTCTGTACTATGGTCATCATGGAAGTGCCCACTATCGATTCGGCCTCACTTCGGGATCTGTTGGAGGGAGACGACCCGGACTGTCTGGTTTTAGACTGTCGCTCCTTCTTTTCTTTCAGCGTGTCTCACATTTCGGGCTCCAGTAATGTGCGTTTCAGTACTATCGTGCGCCGGAGGGCCAGAGGGGGACTGGGGCTTGAGCACATTGTGCCCAACGAGGACACCAGGAACAGGCTTCTGTCCGGGGAATACCAGAGTGTCGTTTTCCTGGATGACCACAGTCTAGAGATGGGAGAAGTGAAGAAAGACGGGACTTTAATGCTCGCTGTGAACGCGTTGTGTCGCAATCAATCTGGTGCAAGTGTATACCTACTTAAAGGTACGTCAATTTTTTTTTTTTTGACTTTTAAACTTTTGTTTATAACTTTGGTAGTTTTATTACACAGCAGGTGAAGGTTAAAAGCGCCACCAAATGTTTTCTTCAGCTGTTTTCAACTTGACACTTGTAAATTCCACTCCATTTCAAAACACTGACCTGTTTTGTTGTTGTTTTTTTTAGGTGGATTTGACACATTTTCCGCTGAATTTCCTGAAAAGTGTACAAAGCCAGTTCCTCCACAAGGCTTGAGTTTACCTCTGAGCTCTAACTGCCATTCAAACACTGCCGATTCCTCCTGTAACACATGTACAACCCCTCTGTATGATCAGGTAAACAGAGCCTTTGAATACATTATTGCTGTAAACAAGCCTGCTTGTGAGTGAACTAGTCCACTAATGTCCATCGTTGTTTTATTTTCAGGGTGGCCCTGTAGAAATCCTGCCCTTCCTATATTTAGGCAGTGCTTATCACGCTTCCAGAAAAGACATGCTGGACATGTTGGGGATCACAGCTCTTATTAACGTCTCTTCCAACTGCCCCAACCACTTTGAAGACCACTACCAGTACAAAAGTATTCCAGTTGAAGACAACCACAAAGCTAACATCAGTTCCTGGTTCAACGAGGCCATCGAATTTATCGGTGAGTATCATTTTTCGCCGCTATTATTCTATGCCGTTAGGAAATTGGGAACAGATGTCGCCCTTATGACGTGGTTTGGCAGGCAGTCTCACAGCCCAACCCCCATTCAACCCAAGTCTGAATTGCATTTTTCAAAAGTTCCCTCCAAATTGACCAGCTGTACCTCCCAGGCTTGACAGCCACTAAAGCTTACATCAACCTCTCATCCTGTTTAAAAAGTGCCCCCCTATTCAAATAACACCAGGACGTGACCTGATCTTTTCATGGGGCAACTGGCTCCATCTGAATGCTTTGCATCCTTTGTTTTGCCCAAACAAAAGGTAGTGTCTCTGGTTTTCTGTTGCCCTCCTATCAGATCAGTGCACTTCGCAGGGGGGCCACAACCCCCCATTGTGTGTTTTGGCCTGATGGTAGGGAGAGGAAAAAGGGGGGGAGGTCCCTTCTTAATCAAACCCCTGCCTGCTTCATCGTTTCCAGTTTCTTTAATGGGACCGTTTCCCTCATTTGCATTCCTGTGGAGTTTAATTTACAGTTGAATGTTTGGTTCGCCAAACCGTCATTAAAAGACCGTTTTGCATTTGGGTTCCTGAGTTTATTTAATTCATTTCATTCTTTTGAAGTGATTTTTAACACTGTTAATCTAAATACAGTTTCAGAGTTCTGATCAAAAAATAAATGGTAAACTTTATAATATATACTATATCTACAGTATTCATACAAATATTCAAGTATTCATACATAGAAGCTGATATTGCTTTAAACACTAACAAAAAAACTGAGAGCAACTTCTCGAGTAGAGTTTTAACCAACACTCTCCTTTCTCTTTCTCCCAGATTCTGTACGGAATAAAGGTGGACGTGTCTTTGTTCACTGCCAAGCGGGAATCTCGCGCTCGGCCACCATCTGTCTGGCTTATCTGATGCGCACTAACCGCGTCAAACTGGAAGAGGCCTTCGAGTTCGTCAAACAGCGGCGCAGCATCATCTCGCCCAACTTCAGCTTCATGGGCCAGCTTTTACAATTCGAGTCGCAAGTTCTGGCCTCCTCTACGTGTTCCTCAGAAGCAGGAAGCCCTGCCATTGGCAAGAACAACACTGTGTTCAACTTCCCCGTCCACACAGCGGCCAGTCCTCTTTCCTTCCTGCAGAGTCCCATCACTACCTCACCCTCCTGCTGAGACGCACTCTTTAAAGTGGTCAGACTCCTAATCTCGCCTCTCAACCGGCGAGACTTTTATTTATATGAAGACTGTATGATCCCTGAGGTGATCTTGCCAGTATTAAAAGGCTCGGGAATCTTCCTGAATGTTCCTGTTGCTAACTGTTTTCCATGATTGCTCAATTTGACGATGGCTAATGTAGCCTAGAACTCTGTTTTTGCATTTTTTACACTGTGGTCCATATTTGACTTAAAAACCTTTTAATGTGACGAACATTAAAGGGACCGTTCACCTGAGAATTTTACTCAGGCTTCACTCAATTCAATCCTTTGGTTTTCTTTTTTCTGTTGAACACAAAAGAAGATATTTTGAGAAATGTTGAAAATCTGTAACCATCGACTTCCATCGTATTTGTTTTTCCTACTCTGGAAGTCAATGCTTACAAGTTTTCAGCATCTTCAAAATGTATAAATTTTGTGTTCAAAGGAAAAAAGTGAGAATTGTATTTTTAAGTGAACAATCTCTTTAAAGTAGAAACTGTCCTCCATTTTATTATTTTGATCTTGATAATCAGTTTTGTGGTCATTTGTTAGCATCAAAGAAGCCCCATGTCTTATAGGTTGCTCAGGGATTATTGTCCTTTTGATGTTGTTGTTGTTGTTTTTATTATGAGAGTCTGAGGAGGGAGGGAAGTCACTAGACTTGAAGGTGCTATCAAAAAGTACTGCTACGATTTTTTGTTTTGTTTTGTTTTTCAACTTAAAACATTGAATGTAGTCTTTCAAGGCTCTGCCGTAAGACAGTGGATGTTGAAGTGTTTTATTTTGTACAAGCCTGTCATGCCTTTTCAAAAAGCAGCTTGATTCCAGACAGTTGCTTGTCGGTAAACAAACAGCGAATACCTCATGTGTCTGTACTGTTGTCAGTCCAGTAAGAGTCCACTTCCCATAAGCACTACTAACAGGAATGACTCTTACAGGGCTTTTTTTTGATATGTGACTATTTATTGACTAAATTAATATATTTCTTATGCTATATTTTTTCATATATTTGTGATACTTGCTGACAAATAAACATGTTTTTTTATATGCAATATTTTGTCGTGAATTTAATATTTGAATAGTCTAAATCAGAGATGCCCAAAGTAGGGCCCACGGGTCGAAGTTGGCCCATGGTATCCTTTGATTTGGCCCACCATCCCATCTGAAAAGAGAGGGAGAATGATGGAGAAATTGGAGCAAATGCCTTTAACAGAGATTTTCATTTTGAATTAAACAACCTCTTGTTTTTTTTGTTTTATTGCTGAGCTACATAAAACTAAAATAAAATGATTCAATTAAATGTGAATGAATCAAGACTTTTAAAATGTAAATACTGTCACTTGACAGATAGAGGACAATACACAAGTCAAAGCAGGAGCAGCTCGACTAGTGTATTCAGCACTGAACTCCATTGTGTTATAAATGGGATTGTTAATGTTTTTACAGTAATCAGTTCATTATAAAATGTTAAAAATGATACTGCATTAGTTAATATGATTTAAAGCAACATTTTCTAGTTTTTTTTTTATATTATCAAATAAACTACCAAACTCTCCCTGGCAAATTTATAGTAATATGGTTTGCTATAGACCATTTGAATATTGCAATATTATTGGTTCATGAACAGTTCCTTCTTGTCTCAAAACTTTTTCAGAACTGTAACAAGAGGCGATTCATTCATTCATTTTCTTGTCGGCTTAGTCCCCTCATTAATCCGGGGTCGCCACAGCGGAATGAACCGCCAACTTATCCAGCACATTTTTACGCAGCAGATGCCCTTCCAGCCACAACCCATCTCTGGGAAACATCCATACACATTCACACTCATACACTACGGACAATTTAGCTTACCCAATTCACCTGTACCGCATGTTTTTGGACTGTGGGGGAGCACCCTGAGAAAACTTACGCGAACGCAGGGAGAACATGCAAACTCCACACAGAAACACCAACTGACCCAGCTGAGGCTTGAACCTGCAACCCAGCGACCTTCTTGCTGTGAGGCGACAGCACTACCTACTGCGCCACTGAGTCGCCAGAGGCGATTCAGTCTTAACTAATGTTAACACGTCTGTCGTTTAAAAAAGTATCAACATGTGAAGCTTTCTGGTTCTCAGAAGCTTCGGAAAGGAAAGATCTAAAACAGAAAATACATTAGGACCATTGTTATTGTTTAAATCCCTCAAAATGGTCTATATATTTGTCCCACAGCTCTCAATCGAGTTTGGTTTTTGGCCCTTTACAAGAAAAACTTTGGGCACCCTGGTTTAAATATTTAAGTTCTGTCTTGGTATTGGTTGGTATTACTCATGTACACAGGACCTTTAATATGCATGGATGCTTTACAATGCAACATGAAACTAGGAAGAAATGGTTATGAGCTCCCAATGAACCGTTCTTATAGCATTTATGGTTTATGGTTTATGGTTTAATTAAAATATTAGAAAACAACATGTATTAATTGTAAAGTGAGCCAAGTTTAATAAATGCTGTAAAATGATTGTTATTTTTGTGACAATGCTCACAATTACAGTACGGCAATTTATACACTTAAAATGCAATACATTGTAAAATATCTGTTAATTATCAGTTTTTGTATTTTGTGATTCACAAGTGATTTCAGTTTATTTATAGTTGCAAATTGCCTTATGGGATGTTGATCTCTGATCTGTGTCCAGATTTGATGTTGAAAATTCAACTCTATATTTTAACAAAGTGTCTTTTATTAACATTTTAGATGTTTGAAATAATATAATGTATTAGAAATAATATAGAGAGAAATAAGTCAGTAAAACAACAGAAAATGTACTGCAGTTTATTACAAATATGGTTTTTGTACTGTAATATACAACACCATCCCAGACAATACATCCAGTGGTGGGGAAAGTTACTTTTGAAAGTAATGCATTAAAATGCCTAAAAAGAAATTAGTTGCGTTACTTTTTATGGTAAGTATTGCGTCACGTTACTTTCGAGTTACTTTTGCGTTACTTTTTCTGACCTGGCTTGATTTCTTTCAGAACTCACAGGTTTGTTTTCTTATTATTTTAAATAGAGAAGACAACCTTCATTTACCTAAAAAAACACATCAAAAACTAATATTGTAGTATAATGTTGAACTTTCTTACCCCAGAGCTATACATGCCATATTTACAGATTAATGAAAGTTAAAAGCAATGTGTTTGATGCTTTTGTACTTTTTGAGTGTGGGATGCAACATTAATTTTAATTCAGCAATTTATTTTTTAAAAGTGAATTAATTAAACTAAAAAGTAACTCAAATGTTATTACTTTTTAAAGTAATGTGTTACTTTACTCATTACTTAGAAAAGTAATATTATTACATAACTCGCGTTACTTGTAATGCATTACCCCAACACTAAATACATCACTGCAAACTATTAAAAGTCACTTTTTCGAACTTTTCAAGGTTGAAAGTTGTGGGACGAAAGATCAAGATCCAATAATGCAATTGAAAAGCACAAATAAATAGAGAAAAAATAAAAACATAAATCATAAAATATAGAATGTGCAGATATTTTTTACAGTGTAGTTAGTTATACTCGGGGGCAGATTTAACCAATAAGCAAGGTAAGTGGCCGCTTAGGGCCCCATGACATCTGGGGGCCCCAATAAATATCTAGAAGTGTAAATTATACCTATAAACTATATATAACATCGTTTTCTATCATATTTTGTATAGTGAGAGTCAAACAAATACAATTCTTACATCATTAAATATTATTTAATATACAATAAAACATAATATTATTATAATAATGTAATGTTATGTATTTATAACATTATAAAATAAAATATCCACCACCCCAATCATGGAGCAGTTCAGCAGTCAAATTTATAACAAATATTTATTATTTTTAGTTGTAAATTATTTTAAGTAAAACAAATCATTTAAAATGTAGAGCTTGCATTACGTAGAAAACGTAGAAAAGAAGATTGAGTGACATTTAAAAAAGCAAATAAATAAATACAATTTAAATAAAAGTAGAAAGAGTGCATTTCAGGACTAGGACCCCATGGGTTGCTTAGGGCCCCCAAATTGCTAAAACCGCCTTTGGTTATACTTTCATAAACACAATTACAAAATATGACTTGAAAATGACTACAAAAATCTCCTTAATTTAAAAAGTTTAATAATTAAATGTTCAATCTGTCTTTGGAAGGAATAAAAACAGATTAAAAATAAAATGTTACACTGGTAAACAAGTACAACCGCAATAGGCAGAGGTTTGTTATGTGTGGGAAAATGTTTTTAATGTAAAACCCAGATATATCTTAGAGTCTTGTGCTTAAAACTAGAAAATTCTCTAACTCTGTGTTTAGACTTTTACATTCATTCATTAATTAATTCTTGCATTCATTCATTCATTCATTCATTCATTTTCTTTTCAGCTTAGTCCCTTTATTAATCAGGGGTTGCCACAGCAGAATGAACCGACAACTTATCCAGCATATGTTTTACGCAGCGGATGCCCTTTCAGCTGCAACCCATCACTGGGAAACACCCATACACTCTTGCATTCACACACATACACCACGGCCAATTTAGCTTATTTAATTCACCTATATCGCATGTCTTTGGACTGTGGGGGAAGTCGGAGCACCCAGAGGAAACCCACACCAACACGGGGAGAACATGCAAACTCCACACAGAAATTATAGCTGACCCAGCCGAGGCTTGAACCAGTGCTACCCACTGCGCCACCTTGATGCCCTATTTTGTCAATTTTATTCTGTACTTATATTAAAATAAATAAATACATGTTTTAATTTTGAATATAAAGTGCATTCCTAAGCAGGTCATTTCAACAGCTTTGACAGGGATTTTTTCAGTATTCAGATTTTGCAACCTCAGATTCCAGATCATCAAATAGTTGTATCTCTGCAATATATTGTTCTAACCTAACAAACCAGAAAGCTTATTTGTTTGGCTTTCAATCAATCTTCTTAATCCTCTAAATATTTTTTAAATCTGGTCCTTATGGGGCACAAATATCAAATAATGTTCCATCAACATTCACTGTAATGTATATCTATGTCCACTCTTAAAAATAAAGCTTCTTGATTGGAATTGATGGGTCCGTGAAGAACCTTTTTAGAACAAAGTTCTTCATAATATTAAAAAAGGATTTTTAAAATGTTGTTTGCACTAAGAAAAAACATTTTGTAAAGAATAACTGTTCTCTTAAACAGTACTTTGGAGATCTAAGAGGTTTTGGAACCTTTATTTAAAAAAAAAAAATTAAAAGATTAAACAACATATTCTGACATTGAACTATATTTAATACAAAAATAAAAACAAATCTTGCAGACAAATGAGTTAAAACTCAGTTAGAATGATAAAATGTGACCTTGGAACACATTTTTTCTTACATCACATGAAAAAGCTGAATAAATAAGCTTTCCATTGACGTATCTGTTAGAATAGGACAATATTGACTGAGATACAACTATTTAAAATCTGGAAACCGAGCATTCAAATAAATCTAAATGCATTATGGTTGTCTGTATGAAGTGCTTAGCAATCAACATTACTAATCTAAAATGTCATTTTGATATACAGTTGAAGTCAGAATTATTAGTCCCTCTTTGAATATTTATGTCTTTTTTAAATATTTCCCAAATGATGTTTAACAGTGCAAGGAAATTTTCACAGTATGTCTGATAATATTTTTTCTTCTGGTGAAAGTCTTATTTGTTTTATTTTGGCTAGAATAAAAGCAGTTTTAAATTATTTAAAAACCATTTTAAGGTCAATATTATTAGCCCCTTTAAGCTAATTTTTTTCGACTGTCTACAGAACAAACCATTGTTATACAATAACTTGCCTAATTACCCTAACCTGCCTATCCTAATTAACCTAGTTAAGCCTTAAAATGTCATCATGGCAAAGATAAAATAAATCAGTTATTAGAAATGAGTTATTAAAACTATTATGTTTAGAAATGTGTTGAACAAATCTCTCCTTTAAACAGAAATTGGGGTAAAAAATAAACAGGGGGGCTAATAATTCAGGGGGGTTAATAATTCTGACTTCAACTGTATGTAGGAAATTTATACAATTTCTTAATGGAAAAAAACGTCTTTACCTAATATTTGAATTATAATTGGCATGTTAGTTTTGGAAGGCGACGTGGTGGCGCAGTAGGAAGTGCTGTCAGGTAGTGAGCACCTGAAGGAAACCCATGTGAACACGGGGAGAACAACTCCACACAGAAATGCCAACTGACCCAGCCGTGGCTCGAACCAGTTTGTTGAATATTTTCTTTCCTGAAAGTGGTGTGAGTTTGAGCTACTGCTACAGTAGCGCTGCATACATTTCCAGCATAAGTCCACTGAGAAACTTGACACAATGAAACTCAGAAACCCCACTGCCTACTAGCACTTTTGATGTGTTTTTGACAAACAGAACACAGAAGTTTACATTTCCCCAATGCAATCAGCTATGTGGAAGGTATATGCCATGGAGTACAGGCAAATACATTACTCTACACTACTCTAAGTATAAATTAGGCTTTACTCACCCTCACGCGGTTCCAAACCTTTATGAGTTTCTTTCTTCTGTTGAACACAAAAGACAATTTGAAAATGTTGGAAACCGGTAACCATTGACTTCCACAGTATAGGGAAAACAAATACTGGGGAGTTTAATGGTTACAGGTTCCAACATTCTTCTAAATATCTTTTTTTTTTTGTTCATCAGAAGAAAGAAACTTATAAAAGTTTTAAATAAGTTGAGATTAAATAAATAATGACAAAATTTCATTTTTTGGGTGAATCAACCCTTTGAAAAGAGATTCTTTTTCTAAATATGCCAAGATTAACCATTTATTGGTTAATAAATTACTTTTTAAAATAAATGTCTTCTGTAAATTCAAAGTTCAAAATAAACACACAAAGATGTCTTCAGAAGCACATATACATGTTTTTTCAAATCAAACGCAGCAACATTCAAAGATCTTAAAGCGATTCAAGTTTCCAAATAATTTTCAGAGCCTGCAGTATCTAGACAGATGAGCACCTTCTGTGCCAAAAGCGGGGTCACTAGACAAACAAACGCAGCTGACTTTATTGTTTCAACAGGCCCGTGTGAACTTTTCAAATATCGCTGGGAAAATATCTGAACAATCCCCTTTTCACCCTGACCCTGACTTGTTAGGGCAGTATGACCCGTGTTCGCGCGTGCATTGGAATCCCACACTGCGAATGCTTTGCGGCCCCACTCTTTTGAATGGTTCCGGCACGGGCTTCTCAAAGAGCTCATTTAAGGGCCGTCAGACAGAAGGAGGGCTGGTCGCAGGAGTGCGGCTCAGCTCGGGCCCTTCAGGGACCACAATAGGAGCAGCTGCAAGGCGTTTGGGAAAAGTGTGACAACTATAGCGCACTCTGCATTTGGCCGGGTGCAGGGTGTTCTGTGCCTCCTCCTTTGAATCATGTATGATGGCAGTGTTTTCTCAGCCGTGGTGGCTTTGAAAATTAGCACAACACTGCCGGCGACATGAGACTTTTAAAAAAGGGAAGTTTGATTATAAAGCAGTGAAATTGTGAAAAACAAAACATAGACTTTTTTCATTTAACACCAGGAGGTACTTTAGATGGTTATTTTGTTCATTATTATTAGTTATATTTTTAGCCATTTTGAAGTTCGGTATTTCTGGAAAGTGATAAAATAATTTTTTGAGACACAAATTTACAAACAAGAATCTATTTGTCTGTTTGGCACAGTTATAAATACATAAAAATTCCCACGCACACGCAAACACACACACACATACTGTACAAACACACACTTTTACAGATCTTTTTTTGGCACTTATAGATGTTATGATTTTTATACTTGACAGTGTATATTCTATCCTCCTAACCCAACCCTCAAAGCAAAAAAATCTGCATTTTTACCCTTTCAAAATACTTGATTCTGTCTGATTTATGAGCTGTTTTCCTTATGAGGACCAAAAAATCAAGGTCAACATTTACTGGTATTGCTATACACATGGGGACATTTGGTCCCCACAAAATGAGGAAAACAAAGTCACACACACACACACACACACACACACACACACACACACACACACACACACACACACACACACACACACACACACACACACACACACACACACACAAACACACACACACACACACACACACTCAAAATATAGTACTTTTAAGGTTCTTTGTACATAGTAATGTGTATTTAGAACAGTATTGCCCTGAAGAACTCTGAAATGGTTCTTTGTGTTTAGTGTTCTTTATTTCCCGCCTTTATTTTTCAAATCTATAACTGACAAAGCACCTGCAGCTCATTACTGCTTTACTGAGCTCAAGCATCAACTTCACAGACTGTCAGCACTTTCTCAACAGGTAAAATATTTCTTTTTAAAATGGCTGCACATTTTAACTTTTAACATTTTATTAAAATAATTTTTTTTGTATCAATCATGTTTTCTTTCTTTCTGTTTTTTTTTAATTATAACAGAACATGTGTGACCACATAGTTTTCTGTTCAGTTGTTGATGCTGTTGATTCTCCACTAAGTAACAGAGATGTCCCACATTTATTTAAACCTTAACAGAGCCTGCGAGATGTAAGACAAGAGAAATAACAGTAAAAATAATATTTATTTTTATTATATTATGAAATAATTTATAAACCTAATATTAATTTTAACAGCAGGAACATTTAAATTTTAATATTAATAAATATTAATAACATATATTTGATTAAAATTATTATATTTATACAAATATTTTAAATATCCTAGCACTTTGTTTTTTTATGGAACTTTTATTTATGCTATTGTTGGTACTCTTTAGAGTCATTTTCCTTAGGCTTATAGTATATATGTAATACAGCCATCCATTTTAAATAGTTTGTCCAAAAGATGATTTTTTTTTAAATAACATAGGTGTGTATGTACGTATTTATATATTATACATCTTTCTTGTAATTTAAATGTATTTGGAGAACCTAATTGACTAACTGTGAATCTGCTGACAAATCTCATTTTAAAATAATTAATATGATGCCATAAAACAATAATATGAGACCATAGAACAGTATGAACAATACATAAAGATATTTGATTAAAATAGATTCATGAAAGTATATATTAATTATTATTTAGTATAATTTGATTTGTTAAAGATTTTATTATTTGTAATTTTTTTTCTTTACAATATTTGTTATTAATTTAGTTGTAGTTATTTTAGTACATCAACTTAAACTTGCCACACATATATATATATATATATATATATATATATATATATATATATATATATATATATATATATATATATATATATATATATATATATATATATATATATATATATATATATATATATTCTTCTGTTACATGATAGAGGGGACTGCTGTGAAATGTTGTTTACCAAAAAAATCCTGCTGATTTCAGTGACATATGCTCTCTCCGCGGCCCAGACTGATCTTTTGTGGCTGTGAAGAAAGGGAGGCCTGCTTGTTGTTGTCCATTAGTGTTTGGGGGGGTCAGGGGTGGAGAAGCCCCTCTGATAAATCTCCACACATCAGCACAAACAAACACACAAACAGCAAGCACTTTCTGTTTGCTAATTACTGATGCTCATAATAACACTTGGTGATATGAACAATCCTCTAATCCCTGGTAGTACATAGAGTGTAATTCATCCCACATTGTTTGTTATGCGGACATGAATGATGCGTTGGATTATGAGGATTGTTGTTACTTTTCAAAGTAACTGAATAGCTGACAATAATCCTGGCAAAACAAAACAAAACAAAACAAAACAAAACAAAACAAAACAATGACCTCTAGAATAGATTACCAGGGGCATGTTTTACCATCACAAAGCCATTTTAATGTTTGATGTATCTGTTTCTATTATGTCAAATACAATTTACAGTTTTACAAAATACAGTTTTGAATATTATAACGGTTATCAATAAATTGCTATCAACAAGCATGTTTATGGACCACAAAGGTGATTTGTACTTACATAGTAACTGCATAATGCAAATGTAATAATAATAATAATAATAATATAAAAATAAATAATAATTATAAATTGCAATTAATTACATGCATTATTATAAATTACATTATACATTATTCAATGTACTATAATGTGTATGCAATGGAAAAAAAAAACAACAAGATACAGGTTCATTATAACAAATCATTATGGTTGATTATTAGTGACGTACTACTAAATAATAAACACAATATAAAACATTTTTGGTGTGTTTTAGGAATCTGGAACATAATATTATAAAGAATTTTTTCAAAAATATAAATAGTATAAGGTGCAGAGGGTAGCAAGATCGCCTCACAGCAAGAAGGTTGCTGGTTCGAGCCTCGGCTGGGTCAGTTGGCATATCTGTGTCGAGTTTGCATGTTCTCCCCGTGTTGGCATGGGTTTGCCTCCGGGTTTTCCTGTTTCCCCCCACAAGTCCAAAGACAGTAGAGGTGAATTGGGCAAGCTAAATTGTCTATAGTGTATATGTTTGAATGAGTGTGTATGGATGGTTCCAGTGATGAGTTGCAGCTGCGTAAAACATATGCTGGATAAGTTGTCGGTTCATTCCGCTGGGGCGACCCCAGTTAAATAAAGGGACTAAGCCGAAAAGAAAATGAATGTATGAATAGTATACAGAGACAAAAATATCAGACTTAACCTGGTACCAATCAGAATACTGTAAAATTATCAATTACTCAACACTTTCTCATATGTAGTTTGAGGTGTTTTCCATTTATTTATACTTTCAAATTGCATTATGAGTGTGATGTTTTTTATACAGATTAACTAAATGGATTTATCAACATTTTTCTAAGTTAGAATTTTTTACAAATTAGTAGCAAAGGTATCACATACTATTGATTTACTGTCACAAACAAATGGAAGAGATACACTGTAACTTTATACGCCTTTGTGTATTTTGTTTACAGATGCTGTAAGATGTCATCATCCGCAAAGAGAAAACACTCAGCTTTGATAAACGAAAGTATATATATACAGTTGAAGTCAGAATTATTAGCCCCCTTTGAAATTTTTCTTCTATTTTAAATATTTCACAAATGATGTTTAACAGAGCAAGGAAATTTTCACAGTATGTCTGATAATATTTTTTCTTCTGGAGAAAGTCCAGAAGTGTTTTATTTCGGCAAGAATAAAAGCAGTTATTAATTTTTTAAAAACCATTTTAAGGTAAAAATTATTAGCCCCTTTAAGCTACATTTTTTTCTGATAGTCTACAGAACAAACCATCATTACACAATAACTTGCCTAATTACCCTAACCTGCCTAGTTAACCTAATTAACCTAGTTAAGCCTTTAATTGTCACTTTAAGCTGTATAAAAGTGTCTTAAAAATATCTAGTCAAATATTATTAACTGTCATCATGGCAAAGATAAAATAAATTAGAGATGAGTTATTAAAACTATTATATTTAGAAATGTGTTGACAAAATCTTCTCCCCGTTAAACAGAAATTGGGGAAAAAAATAAACAGGGGGGCTAATAATTCAGGGGGCTAATAATTCTGACTTCAACTGTATGTATGAGAAATTAAAAAATCTTTGAAAAAGTTGATTTAACTTTACCCAATCCATCAGGTATATTTTAAACTGCACATATTGTATTTATGTTGATTTTATGTAATTAAAAATAACATTTGCACCATTTTTTACAAACATAAAGACTGACTGTACCTGAAAATGTCAAATGGTGTAACTGCCAAAAAATGTGAAATATTAAATAATTTACTCCTCCTAGATGACATGAAATAAATACTTAATTTTAAAATATCACACCAACATTTATTTTATACAGTGGTTAATTGGTTAGGATGGTTACCTCACAGCAAGAAGGTTGCGGGTTCAAGTCCTAGATGGACCAGGAGTTTGCGTGGGTTTCATCCGGGTGCTCAAGTTTCCCCCACAGTCCAAAGACTTGCGGTATATGTGAATTGAAGAAACGACATTGTCCGTAGTGTATGAGTGTGTGTGCGAATGAGACAGTGTGTACATTATTCATAAGATGTGTTTCTTTGGTTTATGTTTTTAGATATTTGAATGTTTTACCAATTGTGAATGTTTTACCAATTGTGAATGTCTTTAGCCGGAATGATTCATTTTTAGTGTTATTCTAAACTGTTTTGTATCTATGTCTTTCTCTGGTGTAAAGCGCCTTGAGAATTAGGTTTTAAAGACGCTATATAAGAATAAATTATTATTATTAATATCTTGATGCTTCAGGAATTTGACTTGACACACATAATTACCCAAATTATTTATAATATTTAGAATAATTGTGCTATATTTATCTTTCATTCATTCATTTTATTTTCGGCTTAGTCCCTTTAATAATCTGGGGTCGCCCCATGCAGCGGAATGAACTGCCAACTTATCCAGTATATATTTTACGCAGTGGATGCCCTTCCAGCTGCAACCTATCACTGGGAAACATCCATACTCACACACATTGGACACTACGGACAATTTAGCTTACCCAATTCACCTATAGCGCATGTCTTTGGACTGTGGGGGAAACCCACACCCGGAGCACCCGGAAGAAACCCACGTGAACACGGGAAGAACATGCAAACTCCACACAGAAATTCCAACTGACCCAGCCAAGGCTCAAACCAGCGACCTTGCTGTGAGGCAATCGTGGTAACTACTGCGCCACCATATTTACCCTTATGTACTATTAAATATGTCTAATGTAAACTTATGCCAAACTAGCTGATATAATGTTTCACTGAGAATTTCACATTTTTAAACAAGATACAGGGAGTGCAGAATTATTAGGCAAGTTGTATTTTTAAGGATTAATTTTATTATTGAACAACAACCATGTTCTCAATGAACCCAAAAAACTCATTAATATCAAAGCTGATGAGAGGATATCTGTGTGTGCAGGTGACTATTACTGTGCATAATTATTAGGCAACTTAACAAAAAACAAATATACACCCATTTCAATTATTTATTTTCACCAGTGAAACCAATATAACATCTCAACATTCACAAATATACATTTCTGACATTCAAAAACAAAACAAAAACAAATCAGTGACCAATATAGCCACCTTTTTTTGCAAGGACACTCAAAGGCCTGCCATCCATGGTGAACGGATCAAAACACTGACAGAATCCATCAACATTGCGTGCAGCAGCAAGCACAGCCTCCCAGACACTGTTCAGAGAGGTGTACTGTTTTCCCTCCTTGTAAATCTCACATTTGATGATGGACCACAGGTTCTCTATGGGGTTCAGCTCAGGTGACCAAGGAAGCCATGTCAATTGTTTTTCTTCTTTTAGACCCTTTCTTGCCAGCCAAGCTGTGGAGTACTTGGACGCATGTGATGGAGCATTGTCCTGCATTAAAATCATGTTTTTCTTGAAGGATGCAGACTTCTTCCTGTACCACTGCTTGAAGGTGTCTTCCAGAAACTGGCAGTAGGACTGGGAGTTGAGCTTGACTCCATCCTCAACCCGAAAAGGCCCCACAAGCTCATCTTTGATGATACCAGCCCAAACCAGTACTCCACCTTGCTGGCATCTGAGTTGGACTGGAGCTCTCTGCCCTTTACCGATCCAGAAATGGGCCCATCAAGACTCACTCTCATTTCATCAGTCCTTAAAACCTTAGAAAAATCAGTCTTAAGATATTTCTTGGCCCAGTCTTGACGTTTCAGCTTGTGTGTCTTGTTCAGTGGTGGTCGTTTTTCAGCCTTTCTTACCTTGGCCATTGACATTCTTGCAATAATCCCCTAAAATTATCTTAAAATGGTTTAAAACCAAAAAAATTTGACTTGGTCCTAAAAAAAGAGAATCCATGCAAGTAATTTGCTTATATTTTAAAACTGTAACCTTTTTAAATTGATTTAGACCTGATGGACAAAAAAATGAGCGTCACGTCATTACTCATCTACAGTTTATATTCATTTATTCATTTTCTTTTCAGCTTAGTCCCTTTATTAATCTTAACTTATCCAGCATATGTTTTACGCAGCGGATGCCCTTTCAGCTGCAACCCATCACTGGGAAACACCCATACACTCTCATTCACACACATACACTACGGACAATTTAAGCTTACCCAATTAACCTATAGCGTATTGGACTTGTGGGGGAAACCGGAGCACGCAGAGGAAACCCATGTGAACGTGGGAAGAAGTGGGGAGAACATGCAAACTCCACACAGAAATGCCAACTGACCCAGCCGAGGCTCGAAGCAGCGACCTTCTTGCGGTGAGGCGACAGCACTACCTACTGAGCCACCACGTCGCCCTACAGTATATATATCTGTAAAATAACAGAGAATGTACTGGCAGCTCATTACCCTGTCTTTGGTATTATAATTTACATGTCCAGCCTAACAATACATATTTTCAAGTGTCTAAAAATAAATAAAAGTCACTTTGCAAAGATTTTGAACATCAAAAGATGTCAGAAATTAATGTCCGATAATGCAATTCCAACATTTAATTAAAAATATACAATATGAATCACACTTCCACACTCACACTTCCATTGTCTTTATTAAATGTAATAATTGTATAGAAATTAATGCAGATTTGAATTTTTTTCTTAAAAGTATAGTTCAACAAAAATTGAAAATGTCATCACAGTCAACTTTTATAAAATTCTTTCTTCTGTTGAACACAAAATACTACATTTCGAAGATCGTTGGAAAAAAAAGCAGTCGTTGAAATCTTTAATATAACAAAAAATACTATGCAAGTCAATGGCTGTTTTTTCCTCAACATTCTTTAATGGATATTCCTTTGTGTTCAACAAAAGAAAGGTTTGTGGAGAGTGGGTAAACAATAACAGGCTGCTCATATTTGGGTGAACTACTTTAAATGTGTGTACGAAATGGGGTTTATTGTTGCGGCGGGTGTCATAACACCCTAAGCGGGTCACTTATCTCAGAACGTATTGTGTCTGTTCCTGAAAGGATGAGCATACAATACAGATGGTGTGAATGACGTGCTGTTTTCATTTTGTTTGTAGGTGATCTTTATCCAGCTTTGTTTAAAGCTGCTGTTAATCTGTCTGTGCGTGTCATAATAAAGCAGCTTGAGGTGCTGCTCTGATGTCACGGCTCATAGGAGATATGAAGATTCATTACACTATAACAGTCTGAAGAAAATCTAGACGAGAAGGAAACAATGTTGATATGAAGATGGTAATTTAATACAAGAAAAAATAAGAACCTAATAATAATAATAATAAATAGTTGATAAATGAATGAATTAATACGGAAATGTATTAAAATAAAGCAAATTTGATCTTTCATACTAAGGACAAATTCATATGTTGTTTGGGAAATTAAAAAGTAGTCATAATATGGATTTAAAAAATGATAATGAAGTTATAGAAAGAGTATATACAATTAAGTTTCTCGGTGTTGTATTGGATCATAAAATTAGTTGAAAACCACAAATAAATAATGTGATATCAAAATTGGTAAAAAATGTAGCAATAGTGTAAGCAAGATTTATCTTGGACAATAAATCAATATATGTATTATATAACACACTTATGTAGCCATATATGAATTATTGTGTTGAAATTTGGGGGAATACATTCATTCATTCATTCATTCATTTTCTTGTCGGCTTAGTCCATTGCAGGGTCGCCACAGTGGAATGAACCGCCAACTTATCCAGCGGATGCCCTTCCAGCCGCAACCCATCTCTGGGAACTTCCACACACACATTCACACTCATACACTACGGACAATTTAGCTTACCCAATTCACCTGTACTGCATGTCTTTGGACTGTGGGGGAAACCGGAGCACCCGGAGGAAACCCACGCAAACGCAGGGAGAACATGCAAACTCCACACAGAAACGCCAACTGACCCAGGCCAGCTGAGGTTCCAACCTGCGACCCAGCGACGTTCTTGCTGTGAGGCAACAGCACTACCTACTGCGCCACTGCGTTGCCTTGGAGGAATACATATAAATCTAACTTACGATCCTTATGTACAATACAAAAAATGTAATTAGAATGATGGAAAATGTTGGGTATTTGGAGCATACAAATCCTTTATTTTTAAAATTGAGGATACTTAAGTTCAATGATTTGGTTAAAACAGCACAATTTATGTTTAAGCTAGGAATAAATTACTTCTGAAATGCATATAAAAGTTTTTTGAAGAACAAACGGGGAGAAGAACAAAATCTTAGGAGGTTGAAAACAAGGACAACTTTAAAAAAAATCTGTATGTCTGTATGTGGTGTAAAATTATGAAACAGTCTGGAACAGATTCTCAAACAATGTCAGGATATTACTTAATTTAAAAAGTTAAATATAAGTATAAATATATATTATTAAAGGGAATATAATAATTAACAGAAGGAATTGAAAAAGAACAAAATGAGAAAGGGATGATGAAATTTCAGTTAATGACTGTTTGTAAATATGTATTTTTTGAGTCTGTTCATTCATTCATTCTTTTTCTTTTCGGCTTAGTCCCTTTATTAATCTGGGGTTGCCACAGCGGAATGAACTGCCAACTTATCCAGCATTTGTTTTACGCAGTGGATGCCCTTCCAGCCGCAACCCATCTCTGGGAAACATCCATGCACACACATTCACACTCATACACTATGGACAATTTAGCCTACCCAATTTACCTGTACCGCATGTCTTTGGACTGTGGGGGAAACCGGAGCACCCGGAGGAAACCCACGCGAACGCAGGGAGAACATGCAAACTCCACACAGAAACGCCAACTGACCCAGCCGAGACTCGAACCAGCGACCTTCTTGCTGTGAGGCGACAGCACTACCTACTGCGCCACTGCGTCGCCTGAGTCTATGTTATAAAATGTAAATGTACAAATGGAATCAAACATATAATATGTCAAAGATGCCAAAAGGATCAAATATGTCTCATGTAAAGCTCACAAGTGTCATGTAAAAAGAAGAGATAAGTAAAAGAAGAAATAAGTTGAAGTAAACGAATGATGCATGATAATGGGGTGGGCGAAATAATAAGCTTGTGCTTCATCTGGCTCCATTTCGACCATGTTAAAATGCGTTTTGTTTAAAGAATTGTTTTGTGTATGATTTTTCTGTTCGAAATAAATAAATCAAATGTAAGTATAATTATGGCCTATAATTTTGCCAATCTTTTTGTTTCTAATTTGCATTAGATACTTTTTCAAAGATTACATTTTTACTAAATACATTACATTTTGTTTCTAGAGGTGTGAGACATCCTTTTTTCAATAATACTTGCTTGCATTTCTAGCAAAAATCCACAGAGGACACTATTGTTCAGTAAAATATCAAAGTATACTCTTGTGTAGGGAAAATAATTCAAGAGCGCCCTCTGGCTTTGGAGTGTACCCTATTATGGAGGACGAAACCTGCAAAAACAATAAATAAATACGCAATTATATAAATAAATGAGTAAATAAATACATAAATTCCTCCATAAATAAAATAATAAATAAATATGCAAATAAATAAATAAATGTATATAAAAATCCACAAATTCCTGCATTAATAAATATATAATAAATGAATAGTGCGGACAGGTAAATAATTAAATAAATTACACGAATGTTGGGGGAATAAGAACATGCTAAACAGAAGGTTTATTTTCCTCCCTTTCGAACGTTTATTCATTCATTCTCATTAGCATGTTGACCTGAGGAAAATTGAACACGGAACTACGTTCAAGAAATAAATAAACGTTGGAAAGGCGGAAAAATAAACTTTCAGTTTAGCATTTTCTTTTCCCCCCAACATTTGTGTAATTTTATATTTGCGTATTTATTTATTTGCATATTTTATTTATTGAATGTTTTATTTATGCAGGGATTTATGGATTTATTTACTCATTTATTTATATATTTGCGTATTTATTTATTTATTGTTTTTGCAGGTTTCGTCCTCCATACCCTTTAACTTTCTGCAATCTATGCCAAGGTTTTTTTTTTACACTTCAAAAACTTAGGTTTTAATTTTTAACATAAAAATTTATAATTATATAATTATCTTAGACATCAAATGTTGATGCTATATTAGACAACCCATTCTTGTATGTGGTTTTTAAAACAATTGTTGATTAAATTAAGCTTTTTAGTCTAAACATGTTTTGATAATTATGAAAAACAATTGTATCATAATTATCAAAATTTAGATTAGATGCCCATGCAGAATAACACCTTTTTCAGTTAATAAACAACAAGAGGACAAAGTATCAAACCTAAATTAATATATAACTACTGCATGTGTTTGTGTTCATGTTGAAGTCACGTGATTTCACCTTGGCAAATCCAAAAAAATGACCAATCTGATTTTTTTTGCTAATGTGAAAAGTGAATCACTGCTTCACAATATTTTTGTATCATTTATAAAAGTTAAATATACTAGGCTACTTAATGAAAATATTTGGTATAACAAAATATATATTTGATAACTATTTTGCACTTTCAGAAAAGAAAAGTTTGGCACAAATGTTTTAATTGTATACAATTAATTTAAATCTCAACAAAAATAAAGAAAGAAAGAACAGTTAGTACCCAACCCTACTTTTATCATTGAGATAAAATGCAATCAAAAGCATTAAAAGATCATTTGTACTCTGAACCACTGCCTTATACAAACAACACAAACAGGAATCAAAGTGAAATCATGGTTAGATCAAACGAACTCTTACAGGCCTTCAGAGGAAAGACTGCAGGAGAATGGAAAAGGTCTTATTTCCATTTTAGAGACGTTTGAGGTCAATCTCTCCTCTGATCAGAAGAACATCAACAAAAGGAGAAAATGTCAAACCCATTCTTGCCAGACCAGGTTATTGCATTAAGTTTGTCTCAGGAGACTGACTGATGATGAAGAAACTCCCTCTAAAACCCCCTGATGATGATCTGTCTGATGTGTTTCAGAGACATTTAAAAAAAAAACATTGCTTTGTAATTGATATTTGCAAATTAGATTAGTTTAAGCATTCGGTTAAAATGTTAATCTATAATGTGAGTTCTGCAATGTCATGAGAACTATTGTACAGAGCATACTGGTTCACATATAGTGTTTTGTTGTCAGATTAACTAGTAACATAAATTACCCAATAGCCTACATTTCTACAACTATAGAGTATATTATGCTACAATATAGACCACAGTTTACTGTAGTAAAAACTAAAGCATAGCCTATTGCAATATTTTATAGGTTCACTGTTACCCAATAGCCTACCTTTCTACAACTGTATGATATACACCACAGTTTACTGTAGTAAAACTAATACAGATACTACAGTATTTATTGGTTTATCAGACTATTGTCAGTATGCTGGATCATTGATTTTAGGCCTGTAGGCAGGGGGAGTTTGAGTGGTTCGAAAGACCCTCCCCTCACTGACCAAGGTCCAGAATTTGTCCCATATATGAGCTTATTTGTCCAATTTTTACTGCTATGCCATAATAAATTGTTAAAATAAGCCATTGAAAAAGGCTTTAAGACCCTTGTGTTGGCTTTTGGTTCCATTCTGAAGTCACGATGTGCCAAAATCAACAGAGAAAAGTTGAATGTGCTGCTCAGTTTGTTATTTGCCTAATAATCGACAATAGGCTTTATACAATGACAATGTATGACAATACAGTTTCTAATTTAAGAGGTTAACAAAATTCTATTTTTTTTTGTAATGATATATGATGCAATGAATTTGTATTTTCAAAATAAGTATTGTTTTTATATTTCTTTATTCTAAATCTTTAGAAAATGTTTTTGGTTCATCATAAAGTGTTGTTATGATGATCATCCGACAAGCTAATCCAGCAATGTCATAAAAATGCAGTATTTAAACCTCACAATTAAACAGAAAATAAGGCAAATAAATGCAAAAAAGAAAAAAAGAACCACCTCTTTCACAAGGCTGGCTACGGGCCTGGATTTACAGTGTTGTGAATATAGTTATGATTCAAAAACATTAATATAAATCACTATATTTTTATGAGGGTCAGAACCATTCTTTGCATTTGAAAACCATATTCATTTAACTGTTTTATTCAAATGCGGACTACAAAAAGCGATTAATTTCAATCACAGTTGATACATATTCTACATGTGTAATTGTATATCGCTTTTAGGTCTGCTTTATGTAAAACCTATAATGATTTTCGCAATATTCGGAAAGAATTTACCTGACATATGGAAACTAGAGCACATTCCGCTGCTGAAAGGATGACGCGGGCTGGAGCGCGGGAGTGTCTGCATTCTGTCAGGACGGTTGGGGCGTTCACGAGAAGAGCCGGACACAGCGATTGGACAAGGCGCGACAGATACACACATGCACGTGTGAGGTGTTTTTTAGCTTTCAAACTGAATTTAGGCGGGTTTTTCTGTTTTGCTTCGCAGTATGAGACTTCACCACAGCCCGTTCTGGGAGCAGACAGTTCTGTGACGGCTTTTTTGAATGATTTGCATTACATTTATATTCTGTTGAATTGCAATAGTTGTTTCGATGGGGAACAACGGATCATTTGTTGTGTTTTCCGCTCAAGACACAGTCGGCAAGACAAGAGTTCAGTGGCAATGCAGCAGTCAGCAAGGTGAGTGTCTTGTTTGTATAACAATGAAGTTTATTTAAATACATCTCAGTTTTCTTTGGCATTTTGACAACAACTGTTAAAGTTTTGGTTGGATGGTGACGTCAGTTCCCCTCAAGCTCAGACAGGTATGAAAATGGGTAACCAAATGTGAATAATAACCATGTGAACGTGTTCCACTAACATTTCATAACCGCAAATTACCACAAATTAATTCACTATATATGCAGCATTCAGATATGTCTACTTTTCCATTGCAACATCCACATTCACTTTATTCATTTAAGTAGACTTAATAGGCTACTTCTGATTCTGAACGCTCACTTGGTGGTGGACAGTTTACTGTCACATGAGGCTATGATAGAGAATTTGAATGGCACTGAAGCAAAGCAGTTGATCATTAAGTCACATGACAGTGACAACAGGACATTACATATTTTATACCCTGCTACAGTATACAGAAAATGTTTTTTATCTTAAAAGATGTATCTGCTCTGATACTGTGACATTAGTTTTTTCCGCAGTTTATGCTGTGATGTGAAAAAATGTCAAAAATCATTTGAATTACTCTGTTTGGTAAGAATTGAATATTTAAAATTATTGGGGTGATTTTATATAAATGTAAGAACACATAAATAATACAGAACAAAGCTATAATACATTTATGGAAGTTATGAAATTGAATAACCAAATTAAAAATAAAACTGCATATTATTTACTGTATAAATGAAATGTCAATTAATTTTTGTCAAAGTTAAACAATATTTTGCTGCTTATGCTTGAATTTTTTACAAAGAAAAAACATTCACAGTCGTTTTACACAATAACAGGCCTTAAAACCTTGAGTAATTTATAAACTTTCCCAGATGTCATGTGTTTCTGTGGTACCTGGTCAACTGTGATCTCTTTTTGACATTGCACATCCTACGATGTGATTTTTGCATATATGCAGCCTATATTATTTTATCATTTCAAACCTAAACATATCTGGTTGGGGCTGCTCATTGGTCGATACAGCGTTCTAGGGTTTCATACACCATATAAAACACAATAGCTTTTAATCCTGAGTAAAGTAACATTTCTCCATTTTTTTCTAGGGGAAAAAAATGGATATTGTCAAAAGATCAGATCATTTGTAGCCATATATCCTAAAAAGTTTATGGTAAAAAATGATGGCAGTATAGTAACAATGATATAGCTTTTAAAGGTGACAAAGTGTGCATTGATTCAATATGCTAAATTGTTCTCTGATATCTACATAGTATGTGGTTGGTAAACATTTCTCCAGAATTGTTTAGTTTTTATTTTATTTTACAGTTTTATATGCTCATATAGTCCCAGGAATTATCCATAGATTGAAAAGCTCTGTTTTGACCATATTTGGAACAGTTGTGAATTGCTCATGCTCAGCAACTCAGTATCTGCTCCTCCCATAAACTGGGTTTTATGAAGTCTATGAGAAGTTTATTTCTCTGCAGAATAATGACAGTAAGTGCGGAGTGATTTGACATGATGTATAAACACTTATACTCAGTACGGCTGTGCGCAAGAGGCTTCAATATAAAGTATATATGTACAGTCGAAGTCAGATTTATTAGCCCCCCTGATTTATTAGCCCCCAATCTCCCCCAATTTCTGTTTAATAGAGAGAAGATTTTTTCAACACATTTCTAAACATAATAGTTTTAATAACTCATCTCTAATAACTGATTTATTTTATCTTTGTCATGATGACAGTAAATAATATTTAACAAGATATTTTTCAAAACACTTCTGTACAGCTTAAAGTGATATTTAAAGGCTTAACTAGGTTAATTAAGTTTACTAGGCAGGTTAGGGTAATTAGGCAAGTTATTGTATAACAATGGTTTGTTCTGTAGACTATCAGAAAAAATATAGCTTAAAGGGGCTAATAATTTTGTCCTTAAAATGGTGTTTAAAAAATTAAAAACTGCTTTTACTCTAGCCAAAATAATAAAAAATATTATTAGACCTACTGTAAAAATTTCCTTGCTCTGTTAAACATCATTTGGGAAATATTTAAATAAGAAAAAAAAATCAAAGGGGGGCTAATAATTCTGTCTTCAACTGTGTATATTCATTCATTCATTAATTTTCTTTTCGGCTTAGTCCCTTTATTAATCAGGGTTTGCCACAGCAGAATGAACCGCCAACTTATCCAGCATATGTTTTACACAGTGAATGCCCTTCCAGCCGCAACCCAACACCGGGAAACACCAATTCACTCTTGCATTCGCACACATACACTATGGCCAAAACCAGAGCACCCGGGGAAAAACCACACAAACACGGGGAGAACATGCAATCTCCACACAGAAATGCCAACTGACCCAAGTGGAGTTCGAACCAGTGACCCTCTTGCTGTGAGGCAATCATGCCTCCCACTGCGCCACCGTGACACCCATATATGTATATATGTAAACAAAAATAACGAATAACATCTTCAAAACCAGCCTGATCTCACGAAGAAACGTAAGTATTTTACGTTTTGTCAGTTTAGTGGCTAATTTAGTGGCTAATTCGAGTTAAGTCGTATGAAAATGTACGATTTTAAAAAGGAGGCGTGGCACCTAACCCCACCCCTAACCCCAACCGTCATTGGGTGATGAGCAAATCGTACTAATTTGTACGAATTAGATCGTACGAATTCATACAAATTAGCCACTAAATCAAAAAGTTACGAATTGCCATGAGATTGCGTTGTCAAAACCAGTCTGCTATGCTTCAGAAAATTAAACATGTTAGACTTTCTGCAATGATGTTGTGAGGCGTCGCAGGCATGGTATCGCTTGTCATGAACTATGCCACAATACACAAGAAGAAACAATTGAATCTTGTGTCACAACGTCCATTTGTCGCTTACGACTTCCCACGACACCCTATGCCAAGGAAATTGTGCCGAAATTGTGTGATCTGACTGGGGCTTTATAACTAGCCAACTGAGTGAGCACACTTTCGTTCTGCCCAAATCAGAATAGCTCAACTAAACTACGCCCACAATAAAAAACAAAAAACAAACAGGAAAGCGATGACAAGTGGGATGATGGCATCTGCTGCTTCAGAAGCATTAATAGATGAATTAATATCAAAGAAAAACATTTGTAATATGGGAATATTTTGGTTTCAAAGTCACAGACACCGAACAAAAATAGGTAATTTTTAGAAGCTGACACAGAATTGTTGACACAGCTTACAGATTATTGAGTTGAAGCTTGAATTAAATTAAAATCAGCTTGAAGCTTGAATTAAATTGTAGATCAAATCACAATCGCAATTATCTGTCAAAAAAATCGCAATTAGATATTTTCCCCAAATCGCATAGCCCTACTCAGTAGGTTGCTGAAGTATATCAGTATGTTGATATACTTCTAATTGAAACAAAATATTTTTTGTGCGTCATTTTCTTGTAGCAAATTAACTGTAAAAGGGACATGGTTAAGAATATTATTGCTGAACCAGTCAAACTGATGTCAACAAAGATGGACCACCACTCCAATCCCAGAAGCAGAGGCTCAGGCTTTAATTGAAGATTACCAAAACAATCTATTTTTTCAGTGGATTAACTTGCATTGGTTAATTGTTCACCTAAAGAATAACAATGTGCACTAGTTAAATAAATATTGTACACTTTTATTTATCTGTCTCTGCCACAGACTTGCTCTGTGATGTGACAATTAGTCTTTCAAACTCTTTTAAATTACAGAACGTGGTTTATAATGCTTTCAGAAAAGTTTAGTGAGGGTGGTGTTTATTATATTTTTGGAAACACCATGAAAAAGAACACTGATTCTAGACGTTATTTGAGTAACAGGAAATGTAACTCCCACGATGAGAGAGGGGTGGCCATTGGCTTTTGAGCTATGCAGAGTTGGCAAGGTTGTGACTTTCCCAGGACCTTGATGAGAACTGTAGAGAGGGAACAATTATTTGTAGTATGGAAATGAGGAATCCAATAAACATTTTTTTGGTCCAATTAACATTATAAAATAATGTGATAATCTTCTAAGAAAGATTGTAAGAAATTATGTTGCAATTGTTGTAGATCTTTAGAGTTTGAGGTAGTGATGTCATCTCTTAAGAGTGTCCTGTAGTCTTGCTGGATCTTTCAGTTACACCAGTTTAAGGGCGGTTTCCTCTTGTTGGCATAATCTTACCACCAGATGGCAGCTAAGATCTCCTAACTGACTGAATAATATTGCTGTCATATGTATTTTAATCACAATAATAATTATATTTATTAAGGAATCGTCAACAATTCACAAAAAATCTTCAAAACAAAACTAGCCAAATGGTGTTTTTGGTTCATTCCAAACACCATTCTTTAGCCATCTTTTTAGTGTCCTTTATTATGAATTGGTGACATGTATAAGCCTTTTGCTTGCGTAAATGCTAAAATAGTGTCTTGTTTATTTTCTTTCTTCAACTAGAGATCATTTAAAGTGTAAGCGTTTCCTGTGGACAACCTCAAATACAGTTCTCTGACATGCATTCTTTGCATGTTTTTTTGCCAGCTCTCTTTCTTTAACTGAGCAATGACCCTTTGAACATACATTCATTGTTTAAGGGACTTGGCTCCAAGTCAGATGAGTAGTTTGTCTGCTTTCCATCATCCACTGAGTCAGAGGGCAGCCATCCGTTTGCAAAAAAAAAGGTGCATGTAAAATAAAAGTGTTTATAAAGTAACAGATTTATTGTATGATTTACACAAGGCGATATACCTTAAGGGAGGATATATTTTTGAATTCTTCTTACAAACAAATCAGCCAAGACCTAGGCTTGAATCTTTCAACAGCCATGTTTAGTAGTGGTCTGGTTTGTAGCACCTATTGTATGATGGCCAAGCAAACAGACACATAATTTAGTGAGGATTAGCACATCCTAGAGCAGGGGTCATGAAAGTGTCATGCAGAGAATGCTAAAGACCAGACATTGGCTGTAGCTGACAAGAGGTACATAATTGTCTTTGGAGAACAGACACACACATAAACACACACACACACACACACATATATGGTGTAGAGCTTTAGAAAGAACCATGTTTTTTAGGGTGGACAAAATAATAATAATTTAAAGTAAAGTAAAGTTTCTTTAGACCCTTTATTTTTAAGAATATTCTTGCTCTTTTGACTTTTACACCACCTAACTCCACATTTAGCAACAACAAAAATTGTTCAAGGAAGGTCAGTGCAATTTTCTTTTTGGGCCCAAACCAGATAATTGTTATAAATGTGAAAAAAGTTCAAGCAAATGAAAGGGCTAGCAGTTTCAAGTATCAGCTAATACTGACAATCAGGGCTGCACGATATTGGAAAAATCTGATATTGCGATATTTTATTTTTCTGCGATGTGAATACAGTTTCACAAGGTGCTTGAATAGCTCTATTTGACATTTTTCTGGGGAATATAACAGTGTTCAGGTACAGAAATCCAAAAATAACAAGGCAAAAAAATGCTCAAAAAAATACATTGATCCGGGTACATTTGGTTGCATGTTTCAGATGACAAATTCTTTAGAGGGCGCTGTCTACATTTTTGGGAATCTTAAATACTTGAATTTTTGTTAAAGTATTCCCAAATATTTTGGGGAATATTTGTTATATATTTCAGATACCTGTCTATCTTGTATGTGTTAATGAGAAAGCAGTGATTGTTGAACAAAGCACCTACATGCCAGCGTGAGAGATGCTCGGGACTAGTAATGGGCGATATAAACGATATGCGATATAAACGATACAAAATTGGCCTACGATAGAGATTCTAATTCTATTGCACTATCGCGATAATGCATGTTTGATGATGCAATCTACCCGCGAAATTAAGAGCAACGAGCTGCAGCCGGCTGCAACGCATCATCTTGAATAAACAACAGTGCGACCATTTCGCTCGCATTTGTGACAAAAATTAATAAGCTCGATTGATAACTTAATTCAGTCGGCCACTGTAAAACAACATGCTCTTCACACTAACTTATGGTGTATTACGTTGGAAATCTATTGTGACTGTAGCACATGCTGACGCTCTCAACAACAGCACTAAGCAACGCATGGCACCGAATGGCGACGTGTCGCACAACTTGCGAGACTCATGCATGGCATATCGTGGCTTGTCACACAGATTCCCACACAGCGCTTCCCACACAGATTTTACCTGGGCGGCCGATATATTATTGGGGCGGCCCGGTTCTGTGTTCGCGAGAAACTGAGAACACTGCCACAGACTCGCATGCTCTGCATGCAGACCCACAGAGACGCGCTGGATACAGAAGAGCGCGAAGACTAAATAGACTGATCCAGCTCATAATTTGGGGTGACAATACATTTTCCCCGGACATGTCCGAGAATCTGCTTTCGCTTTCGATATTAATTGTATTCATTTTTGCATTACTTTATAAGCAAACTTTATCTGGTGCGTCTCAATCTCTCTGCAGCACGCAGACAGAGAGAGAGAGGGAGAGAGAGAGAAAGAGCAGATCAAGACACCAGTTTTAATTTCATTAGGAGAACAAAATGTTTAAAATCAAATGTGTTACCTTAGGCTGCAGGTTAGAAATATGTTTTTATTTAAAGTATCTGCAATACACAATTTTATTTGACTAATTTAATACTGGAAGTATTTTCAGTACAGTGTAAGTTCTTTAACTAAAAAGACACCAGTTTATTTGTTCTCTGTAACTTGGCATTTAGGAACCAAGGACTTAAAAGAAAAGTCTTTTTTTCTAAAAGGCACTACATTTAGTTTATTTATCTGCAACATTGTGTTGTTTAATTACAGTTTTACTGTTGCACAATAAATGTTCTCAAAACGACATGCAACGTTTCTTTATTTCTTAAATAAAATAGCAGTTTGGCTTTCCTAAGGGTCTCTGTAACCTGTTCTGAAATGGTTCTATTATAATTTATATATCGCAATATATATCGTTATCGCAAGAGGCTGCAATGTATATCGCAATATGGATTTTAGGCCATATCGCCCATCCCTACTCGGGACAGTATACAGGATTGTTACTAAAGTTTAATTTGCCTGCCATTATTTGTCAATTGCTTGCAAATACAGTCTTAGAATCGAGAAACAGTTTGTGCTTTTAAATGCTATCTTCTCTGTGATGTTGTAAACACCATATTACTTTTTGGTTCCTCTTATCTAAAGTAATTGGATGTTGTGAGCAGATTTTTTTTTTCTGTAACCTGGTAACAACCAGTACAGCAAAGAGACGGCAACATGGCGGCAACATCAAATTATGAGGCTGAAAGAAAACGTTATTTTCTAACGTCTTGGAAGCAGCATTTACATGGGTACAACATGACGAAAAAATTAAGTGATGTTTTGCTCTGTTTTCCGTCAGTTTTGGCAGGTCAGCCCCCTTTTGTTAAATAATTTAGAACTGCAAAAAAATACTTGCACATTTCCATACTGCTCGTTTTGGTTGCATAACACTTTGAATTTTACTTATTATACATTTATAAAATCTTTATATATATATTTATATAATGTTTTTATATAAAATATATTCTAGATTCACAGACATTATTTTTGACACATTATTTAAAATATGTGGCTAAGATATAGCTATTAACTGGTGGGGCCATGGAAAATTTTGGTAGGGCAAGTAAAAATCTAAACCACTGGCCAGTAGAAAAAACCCTTAGCGTTTAACCCTGAATAGTGTTTTCAAAAGCAAAAATGTAAGAAAAATGTGTTCAGAGACCACACACTTTAAACTTGCTTTTATACATTGCTTTTATGTTTTGTGAAACTGTTCTTCACTGGACTTGAATCCAAGCACTCTGAATCACAAGCAAAACTGCACTTCCGAGCAAACTGACCATGCCAAAAAACCATATGGAGATTGATATGTGAAGCAAATGTATTCGATTACAAATTATAGACCCCCTTAAGTTGTTTTGGGATATTTATTTGATGTTTTGTAAAAAAATGCACAAAAAATATATTTAATTAATTGATAATATGTCTCTGTGAATATCATTAGTGTAAAAAAGATCAAAAGTGGCTGGTGTCATACTGCCATGCAGTCAATCGTATGTTTTTGTGGTTTCACAAAAATGTAGGATGATGCAAATATTTCCATTGATTTTGGTTGGATGTCATTTGTTGATACGTAATAGGACTGCATTATATAGTTCATTTAATTGCTCGATAAAAACGATTCTGCAATTTTTTGTCTGATTTCAGTGTGGATGCATCTTTAAAGTGTAAAGATGCCAATGCTTCACATTGAAAATTGTGATAATTTTGGATGACACTAACTTCAGCAAATAAAGTTAGTTGAACAGAGGTAAAACATTTACAAATGTAGATTTTTTTTCAGTGTTTTTACAATACTAGAAGAAAGACATTTTAACTTTAAATTTTAATGAAGATTATTGCATGCAACTAAGTCAATTTAGGACTTTGGGGCATGTCGACTGACAGTAGAAATCACAATATAAAGATTAAATCTACCCCCAATAACAAAACCTACATAAACTGAGAAACAAATGAGTAAAAAGTCAGCTTTTTCTTCTGTCAGTTGCTATTATTCTTAACTTTAATTAACAGTAATGAAATGTATTTAGTATGTATGTATTTCTTTTCGACCAAACGAGAGAGGGGGAAATGTAAGAATTTAAAGTGAAATATTTGTTTTGTTATATCCAATTAAAATTCTCAATGTGAATGATTCAAGTATTTACAACAGTTCACAAAAAAGGCCAGTGGTTGCATCCCAGTATATTACTGTTGTCCGTTTTATATTTCTGTCAGAAAACACTTGTTACTTATTGAAAAGTTAGCTGCTTACATCTTAACTCAGTTATCTTTCATGGTTAAAAACAGAAGATTCATGTTGTACTTGTATGCTAGATGAACAGTAGAGCCCTGCCTTACTTGATTGGATTATCCATCATTGACGAGTGCTGTGCCAAAACTTTTAACATTCAATCAGTCATCCTAACAACAAGCAGAGCAGCATCAATATCAATAATGGAGTCACAATTTGGCTATTTATTGTCCTTATTAATGTCTTGAGGTGGTTATGTCGTAGAATTATAGTAGATGTTTTGGCATTTGTTCTTTTTTAAAAATTAGTTTCTTAGTTTTATTTTGGTGTCACAGCTCACAATGGTTGAAGGGTTTGGGATAATAGGCACATTTGTGAAGGGCTAGTTAGCATTGTCATGAACATATTAAGAAAGCAAGACTTCTATCTTAAACATCACTCTTTAAAATGTTGCAATGTATTTGTTTCTCAGCTGTCCTTGCATTCCTCCAATAAAGCACAGGGAGGAAAAAGTCCAAGCACAAACATGATCAGACACTCAGTTTTATATAATTCAGGACAACTTGTTTGTCCTAGTTAGTGAATACAAAGTCACACATATGGCAGCACAGCTTACTGCGCTTGAAGCTTGTTGTTAATAATGTAAAAGGATCCTTTGAGATATGAGATGCCCTTACACAGAGGAAGTTCCCATATTTACAACTTCTTAAAATAGACCCTGCACACAGCACTTGGCGTGTATCAGTGTCCCGTCCAGCGAGGGGCCCAGAGTTTTCCCACACATGGCTGAAATTGATGTCATGTTGAGCAGTGAAGAGCTGAAGGGAAAAGGGCATGTATGCGCGGATGTTGGTCACTAGCAGAGGAGCAAAAGGTGACCAGAAACTCTGTGAAACCAAAGGCTCATTTCCCCTCATCATTTAAGCAGTCTGCTGGGGAAGCTGTTATGTAATGCAGAAGAATTGGTGACCTGCTATTAACACCTTGCCAGCCTTTCATCTTTGCTTGAGGAAATGGTTTTGTTGGTTCTCTGTGGGTGGACTCACTGCATTCATACCTGTTGATGTCGTCTTCCTATAGGGAGGGTCTTTCCTAAATTTAGTATTAATTGTCGTCACTTAATTCTATACATTTCATTCACGTATACTGTAATACAGCATAAGGATTGAAAAAGGATCAATTATCATCATGCTGTTTTAAATGCTTTTGAGTATTTTGAGTATTCTGTAAGTAACATGTTATTAAGGGGTGTAATGAATTATATTGTACTTCTGTGTACCTGTTTCAAAAGGTATTTGTATTGACTAATGTTTAATCAATAGGAATTTCACTATGACAACGATGTAGCCAACAACTGAAATGTGTTTCCATTGAATTTGAAAAATGTTTTATGTATACACAATTAATTATTTAAAAATGATACAAACAAAAATGTTTATGTATCTGTGCTGCTACTTGTAATATTGGTAAAGAAAATACAAACTTTGCTGAAGAAACATTAGCAAACTTTGACCAGCAACAATACTAACATGTACTCTGCCACTGTACAGTTGTCAACATTTGAAGTGGATCATCAACTTTCATCAAAGTTGCAATAAATTTATTGAATAACACCTATTTTTGTCTTAAGGCAAATTTGAAAAACTTGTTTGATCCAATTCAAATGTTGACTACTGTATGTTTAATCCAGCCTGATCTCACAAGGAAACGTAAGTTTTTTACGTTTTGTCAGTTTAGTGGCTAACTCGTACGAATTCGTACAAGTTGAGTCGTACGAAAATGTACGATTTTAAAAAGGAGGCGTGGCACTCAACCCCACCCCTAAACCCAACCGTCACTGGGTGATGAGCAAATCGTACTAAATTATACGAATTAGATCGTACGAATTCATAAGAATTAGCCACTAAATAAAAAATTTACGAATTGGTGTGAGATTGCGTTGTTTAATCGTGTTTGCTGTAAAATCAAGAAGAAATTGCATGTAATATGTACAGTGCCTTATCACCTTATTTAAAGACTAATGTTGGCATATTAAAAAACCTTTTGCATTTTCAATTGTCGTGTAAACAAGCATTCAAAACAGTTTTGTTTCGTTTGGACATCTTCGTTATTTGAGTTTAGTTATCTGATGTTTCTATTACAACTCCAAATCAGAAAAAGTTGGGATAGTATGGAAAACGCAAATAAAAAAAGAAAGTAGTGATTTCCAAATTTTCTTTGACTTGTATTTTTTATTGCAGAGCAGACAATATGAACACAAAATACTTCATTTCATTTGTAGATATACATCCTTTCCTGTCATTCAGACGTGCAACACATTCCAAAAAAGTTGTGACAGGAGCAGTTTAGGGCTAGTAAGCAGGTAAATTGGTTAAATAATGATGTAATTTGAAACAGGTGATGTCAACAGGTGATTGTAATTATGACTTGGTACATATACAGCATCCAAGAAAGGTTCAGTTTTTAGGAGCAAAGATGGGCCAAGGATCACCCCTTTACATCAGCAAGTTATTGAAATGTTTAAAAACAATGTTCCTCAAAAAAAAAAAAAGATGTGAAGACATTTGGATATTTCACTTTTAACAGTGCATTACATAATTAAAAAATTTAGGGAATCTGAAGGAATTTCAGTGGATAAAGGACAAGGGCAAGCGCCTAAGCTGAATAACCGTGATCTCCAATCCCTCAGGTGGCACTGCATCAAGAATTGTCATTCATCTATAAGTTTTATCACCACATGGGCTCAGGATTACTTTGGCAAACTTTAGTTCTTAGGTCAGTTAAAGCTGTACTGTGTCAAAAGGAAGCCCTATGTTAACAGTGTCCAGAAGGGCCATCGACCTGGTCTTAGGATGGATCATCACACAGAAAATGAAATGTGTGCTGTGGTCAGATGATTCAGTATTTCCGGTATTTTTTGGGAGAAATGGACGCTGTGGTGTCCGGACCAAAAAAAAAAGGATCATCCAGACGGTTATTAGCAACAAGTCAAATTACATGGTCTATCATGGTATTAGGTTGTGTCAGTGTCTTTGGCAAAGGTAAATTGCACTTCTGTGATGGCACCATTGATGCTGAAATGTACATGGAGATTTTGGAACACAATATGCTGCCTTCTTTTCCAGGGACACCCATTGCAATAAGCAATGCAAAACTACATTCTGCACACTTTACAAAGTCTTGGCTGCGAAGGATGAGGACACAGGTAATTGAGTGGCCTGCCTGCAGTCCCAACCTGTCTCCAATAGAGAATGTATGGTGCATTTTGAAGCGTAAAATGCGACAACAAAGACCTCGTATTGTTGCCCAACTTAAGACTTGTTTGCAGGAAGAATGGGAAAAATTACATCTGAAACATTTCATCACTTGGTGTCTTCAGTCCTAAACCATCTTAAGTTTTGTGAAAAGGCATGGCAACATTACACAGTGGTAAATGCTTTGCTGTTCCAACTTTTTTTTTGTAAATGTGTTTAAATAAAATCAGAGGAACACATTAAATAATGTACTGTTTTGTCTGCAATGAAATGCCAAAGTAAATTTAGAAACCACTTTTTTTTTTTTGCGTTTTCCATACTGTCCCAACTTTTTCTGATTTTAGGTTGTACCATAAATGCCACAGCTTACCTGAGTAATGTTGCTGACCATGTTCATGTCTTTATGACAGAATTTGCCCATTCTACAATGGCTATTTTGTAATGTGCATATCACAAAGATCATCACAAGCTGCTTTCTTAAACATGACAATGGATTCACTATACTCAAATGGCCTCCACAGTCATTTGGTCTCAGATGAGCGTCATGAATTTGCAACTGACAAATCTGTAGCCAGTCTTTAGACCAAATCTCTGAAAACGTTTTACAGTCACTTCTTCATCTATGGCACAATTATTTAAGGCAGTTCATCTTAATAGAAAATGTGACTTTGGTGTTGAAACATCCCTCTGAACAGTCCAGTATCTACGTGACTTGGAAGCAAAGTTCTGAAATGGGGAAAACAGAGTGCTGTATCTAAATAGATCCTTCCTCTGCCTTTTTGTGTTTGAAAAAGTCCCCTTCACAATACTTTTGTGTTAGGGAGGAACACTTCAAGAGGGTGCCAAAATAAGCAGATTTAATCTCAAGAAAACAAGCAAGCTATCTTCAGACTTCCACTGCTGCACATGTTGCAGCTGTTTAAGCGAGTCATGCGACAGTGATGTGCCTTGGAAACCACCAAAACAGTAACGCTGACATGCACAATCCTATTGTTGGCCAGTGCAGTCATTGTGTTCCCCTCTCCAGGAGGCTTGTCCTGCCAATAGGGCTTACATGTATTTGTTACAAAGCTGCATGGTTTAGTAGTATTTATTTTTTGATCAAGTAATACACTGAAGTAGTTCACTGAAATCAATCTATAAAATGTATTAATAGAATAGATTAAATTATTGTCATAAAGATACATAGGGCAACGCGGTGGCACAGTAGGTAGTGCTGTTGCCTCACAGCAAGAAGGTCGCTGGTTTGAGCCTCGGCTGGGCCAGTTGGCATTTCTGTGTGGAGTGGGTTTCCTCCGGGTGCTCCGGTTTCCCCCACAAGTCCAAAGACATGCGTTAAAGGTGAATTGGGTAAGCTAAAATTGTCCATAGTGTATGTGTGTGAATGAGAGTGTATGGGTGTTTCCCAGTGATGGGTTGCAGCTGTAAGGGCATCCACTGCATAAAACATATTCTAGATAAGTTGGGGGTTCATTCCACTGTGGCGGCCCCAGATTATTAAAGGGACTAGGCTGAAAAGAAAAAGATACATACAATTTTTTAACTTGTTTTATGAATCCAGGCGCATTGGAAAAGCTTGCCTCTGGCTACACATGACCAGAATGATATTTATTTCCTTCCAGCACATTACAGCACTTTAAAAATGCTAAATTTGATCCAAAACAGATGAATGTAAAGCTGGTACCATTTTGTAAGGCTGATTGTTGTGCTTTAGAAATGAAATGTCTGGTAAATGAAGAAACCTGACTATGTGATACAAATAGGGCTGAAACAATTAGACAATATTTCCAACAACGTCAACAATGAGATATTGTCAAATCTCTGTTTTGGAATAGATCTTTCATCTCAGATTGCTTAACGTAAGTGCATGCAATAAAATGGCTTGATCAGTAGAATACTTGAGCTGCAAGACTGTAATTCAGCCCATCCGAATGCAATCCAGTAGAAGACAAGGCTAAAAGAAAATGACATATGCTAAGCGAAGCCAAACCAATAGTTTGGGAAAGTTTTACAAAACTACAAAAATGTAATGATCTATCATATGTAAAGGGCGCAGTACTTAGTGATTTTTTTTGTTGTTGTTTCTCTGTTAAATCATGGGAAGCAAACAAAAAGGTCTGAGCAGGAACTTGTACCAAGAAGCCAGATTAGCTGTCTAGCCAGTTGAATAGTATTAATTAGTTAAAAAATTTAATTAGCTTAGTTTGCACCAATTCTGGGTTTTAGGTACCTACCAAGATACCTCAGCTCAGTTGCTCCATAATACCATGGCAAAAAAGAGTGATTAAGCTGCTTTCATGATATTACCTTAAAGGTGCTGTATGTAAGTTTTTGGCTCTTCTAAAGCATAAAAATACCATAATATGTTTGCAGATATTTAAGAAACATGCCAAGTGAACATACTTGTTTATCTGAAAAACAATGCTAAAGTCAGATATTCTGCTTTGAAAATGTCTGTTATGTGCCAGAATGATGTTTTTGTTTGGGGGTTTTTGGCCCGCCCAATGCCAGTTTAGCCAATTATATTTCAGCACTCTGGGTTGCCTTGTTGGAAAACCGCATATTTCATTCATTCATTCAGAAAGTCTCTCAAAGCATGTTCCCGTGGCCGAAATGTGACCTCCGATGGACAGCCCCGAAATGAGACGCAGATTCAGAGTTCCAAATGAGGTTATCAATTAGCAAATAATATATTGCAAACGTAAACATTAAGTCAGCAGGTTACATTGTAACCCCACGTCCCCCACGCTACATGATGACATTTGCATTGATAAGCAGTTTGGCTGTTTGCACCAGACGAAACACGACAGAAATTTAAATACAGCCATTCAGAAGCACAGAATATGCACTCACTCATGAAATGGTAAGGTTTATAATCTAATTAATACACATTAAACCTCTTTAACATTATTAAATGTAGATGCTGAATTACTGTGTTGGAATGCATTATTTCACAGTTCTAAAGTTCAATTTCAAACGGTTTATTTTTTTTCAAGATCTGAGGTAAACAAAAACTCCTTTTAATCTGGAAGATATTCCTTCTATCGCATGTCATTGCTATTTTATTTAAAACACAATTTAAATCAGCCTTTAGGCTCAATTTTCAGACTCGCTCCTTGGTCCTCAATCTGACAACCTGCGCTTGCGCTAATCCAGCTGGCCCCAGTACAGGTCCCATCTCTACAATTCATCAATCAAGTCTTGTGACATCAAGTAACTTTGTGTTACTTCTATTAATTATGTGTATATATATATATATATATATATATATATATATATATATATATATATATATATATATATATATATATATATATATATATATATAGTAGCAGAGTGGAGTGAAAAGGCAAACACAAGTTGTAGTGAACACACCCCTGAAGGGCTTTTTATTTACAGTGCTGTGAAAGAGTGTGAGTTGTGCAGGTGTCTTCTCTGTTCTTCCCTTGGTTCCCAGTGTGGCTGTGCTGTAGTTGAGTCTGTAGGTGGGTTGTGGGAGAGATGTTTGTCCTGTTTAGTCCGTGCTGCTGTGAAACGCCGATCGCCTAATCCGATCACTCCGTGCTTTCTGTATGAGAGCGAGAGAACTCATAAGAGGTAGGTTTAGCAGAAAGGCTTCTCACCATTTGTCCTTGTTATGGCGGTTTTATGTGGCTGGAGCGAACGAGCTCCAGGTGCAGGCGATCGGCATAATAGCGTCCAGGTGGTTGTCGTGCTCTTTCCCCAGGATGACGCTGATTATCCATTGGGCGGCCCGCCACTATAAATATATATATCTATATATATATGTTTATATATATACAGGGAGTGCATAATTATTAGGCAAATGAGTATTTTGACCACATTATCCTCTTTACTGTATGCATGTTGTCTTACTCCAAGCTGTATAGCAGGGCTATTCAATTGGCGGCCCGCGGGCCAAACCCGGCCCCCGAGGAAATTTGTTTTGGCTCTCCAAATAGTGTGACCAAGACATCAAGAATAAATTTAGTTCAGTCTAAAAACGGCCGCTATAATTATAAGTGACGTGCGTCTGTTCAATACAGCATGAGCTGCGCAGAGCGTGAGTCACCTGACAGTGGCGAGAGCAGACGAATACTTTTGAATATGTTTGTAGAAATGTTTTTTTGTACAATGCACTGATATCGTTATCAGGGATGCAACGATTAACCGATTTCACTATTAACTGCGCTTTAATTCGTCACGGTTTATTAATCGTTAAGGCTTCTCTAAGCAGCATTTCTGCATTTCTGTTCTGCCGCACAAAACGAAACTGCTGAACAAAGTTACGCCAAGTTGCCAACTGTGCGCTAGTTTAAAGTTCCGAGCTTGTCCACCGAAGCTAATACGCACGCACACTGTAATAGCTATAGCCGCGGGCCGTTCCCATATCACGTCTTTCCCGCGCGCAAGTTTATGTCGTAAGAATATATGCCAATATGCGGGCGCAAGCGGAGCAACGCGCTCACGTCTGTCTTTGCGCACGCAGTAGAAAACATCTCATGCTGTAGCGGTGAGAGTTGTGCTAGCTTTCAGTGCAATGTAAACAAAAGACATGTTAGACGAACTATTATTAAAATGATTATGTATGTATGAACGCAGATGATAACAACAGTTAATCTAAATATTGGCGCAGACCTTCATAACAATTATTATTATATTATTTTCTCCCGTTCCTCTCTATAAACACAAACATAATTAAATTGTGTAGCCCTATAAGCACAGAAAAACCTACAGCATAAATTTATTACTAATGAAAATGCCTTTTAAAGTTTTTTTTTAATATTAGTTAGGGATGTCCAGATCTAAATCTAGCTAATATAAAGCTTAAATTTACATTAGACGTGATAACTGTGAAACCCTGATTATTCTTCACATTATATAATCGTACAAACAAAATCTATAATTGTTGCATCCCTAATTGTTATGCAGTTTAAAACATAACATATGAACGTATCTGAATGTAGAAGAAGCCTACTTCAGCAATACACTAATTTTGTTGTGCTGTGAAATACAAAATTTGAATGTTTGTTAAAAAAACTTATTGTACAATGCAGTGGTATTATATAGTTTCAAAATACAATATATTAACATTTTAATGTAGACAAAAACAACGTGGGTGTCTAAAGGAGCAAAAATACATAATTGGCTCTTAAATGCAGTTGTGTCATCATTTATATTTCAAGTCATATCTCTCCGGCCCTTCGTTTGGGATGCTTTTCATGAACTGGCCCCCGTGACAAACTAATTGAATAGCCCTGCTGTATAGGCTCGAAAGCCTACTACCAATTAAGCATATTAGGTGATGTGGATCTCTGTAATGAGAAGGGGTATGGTCTAATGACATCAACACCCTATATCAGGTGTGCAGAAATATTAGGCAACTTCCTTTCCTTTTTCAAAATGGGTCAAAAGAAGGACTTGACAGGCTCCGAAAAGTCAAAATAGTGAGATATCTTGCAGAGGGATGCAGCACTCTTAAAATTGCCAAGCTTCTGAAGCGTGATCATCGAACAATCAAGCGTTTCATTCAAAATAGTCAGCAGGGTTGCAAGCGTGTGGAAAAACCAAACCAAAAACCAAGGTGCAAAATAACTGCCCATGAACTGAGAAAAGTCAAGCATGCAGCTGCCAAGATGCCACTTGCCACCAGTTTTGCCATATTTCAGAGCTGCAACATCACTGGAGTGCCCAAAAGCACAAGGTGTGCAATACTCAGAGACATGGCCAAGGTAAGAAAGGCTGAAAAACGACCACCACTGAACAAGACACACAAGCTGAAACGTCAAGACTGGGCCAAGAAATATCTCAAGACTGATTTTTCTAAGGTTTTATGGACTGATGAAATGAGAGTAAGTCTTGATGGGCCCGTGGCTGGATCGGTAAAGGGCAGAGAGCTCCAGTCCGACTCAGACGCCAGCAAGGTGGAGGTGGAGTACTGGTTTGGGCTGGTATCATCAAAGATGAGCTTGTTGGGCCTTTTCGGGTTGAGGATGGAGTCAAGCTCAATTCCCAGTCCTACTGCCAGTTTCTGGAAGACACCTTCAAGCAGTGGTACAGGAAGAAGTCTGCATCCTTCAAGAAAAACATGATTTTCATGCAGGACAATGCTCCATCACACGCGTCCAAGTACTCCACAGCGTGGCTGGCAAGAAAGGGTCTAAAAAAAGAAAAACTAATGACTAATGTCCTTGTTCACCTGATCTGAACCCCATAGAGAACCTGTGGGCCATCATCAAATGTGAGATTTACAAGGAGGGAAAACAGTACACCTCTCTGAACAGTGTCTGGGAGGCTGTGGTTGCTGCTGCATGCAATGTTGACGGTGAAAAGATCAAAACACTGACAGAATCCATGGATGGCAGGCTTTTGAGTGTCCTTGCAAAGAAAGGTGGCTATATTGGTCACTGATTTGTTTTTGTTTTGTTTTTGAATGTCAGAAATGTATATTTGTGAATGCTGAGATGTTATATTGGTTTCACTGGTGAAAATAAATAATAATAAAAAAAAAAATATTATGCACAGTAATAGTCACCTGCACACACAGATATCCTCCTAAAATAGCTAAAACTAAAAACAAACTAAAAACTACTTCCAAAAATATTCAGCTTTGATATTGAGTTTTTTGGGTTCATTGAGAACATGGTTGTTGTTCAATAATAAAATGAATCCTCCAAAATACAACTTGCCTAATAATTCTGGACTCCCTGTATATTTACACAGTTGAAGTCAGAATTATTAGCCCCCCTTTGCATTTTTTTCTTTTTTTAATATATTTTCCAAATGATGTTTAACAGAGCAAGGAAATTTTCACAGTATGTCTGATAATATTTTTTCTTCTGTTGAAAGCCTTATTTGTTTTATTTCGGCTAGAATAAAAGCAGTTTTGAATTAAAAAAAAAACCATTTCAAGGACAAAATTATTAGCCCCTTTAAGCTATATATTTTTTTGATAGTCTACAAAACAAACCATCGTTATACAATAACTTGCCTAATTACCCTAACCTGCCTAGTTAACCTAATTAACCTAGTTAAACCTTTAAATGTCACTTTAAGCTGTATAGAAGTGTCTTGAAAAATATCTAATAAAATATTATTTACTGTCATCATGGCAAAGATAAAATAAATCAGTTATTAGAAATGAGTTATTAAAATTATTATGTTTAGAAATGTGTTGAGAAAATCTCTCCGTTAAACACAAATTAGGGAAAAAAATAGACATGGGCACTAATAATTCAGGGGGGCTAGTAATTCTGACTTCAACTGTATATATATAATTATATCTAATATAATATATATTAATTGCCAACACTTAAAAATGGATCTTAGTCTACCAATTATTTTATTGGTCAGTTTAATAATTAATTGCTGCATTAAGAATAATTTGTTTTGATCATAGAGGCAAACATCAACATTTGTTAGTTTACAAATCATGAAATATGTGGTAAAAAATAGGCTGAGCTCATACTGTTGCATTGATAATAACAGTATTTGATTGTACAGTACACGCAAACACAGAAAAAGTCTTTACTAATAGATAATCTGCCTTTTATGTGGGCGTTTTGTTTTTACCGAAGATACCTGTCATGCTAACTTACTGTGAAGTAGCTCAAACTTGCTTATTCACAGGCAGGAACTGGCTGACCTCCAACAAATTTAATCATAAAGTAAACACAAAACAAAAGTATCCATCTCGCAACAGCAGGCTTGCTCCTCTCCTGCAACTCTTGGCCCCACCCACGCTCATCAACTCTACCAAACCGACCAATTACAGAGTTTGTGCTACGCATTGTCACAACTTGTAGTTACATTTTTTGAGAGATCCGCGTCAGGGTCGGTGTCGCCACAGTGAAGTGGATGCGGAGGCTGCGCCGGACCATCCATGCGCACTTGACACGTATAAATCAGCCAGAGCCACAATACTCAATATTATAGTCCAATAAAATTCAATTTTAACTAATAACAATAACATGTATAACAAGCCAATCTTGTTATAGACCATTTTCATAATGGACACAAAATTACCCATTATGCTTCACATACACTACCTGACAAAAGTCTTGTCATCGATCCCAGTTGTAAGAACAACAAATAATAACTTGACTTTTAGTTGATCATTTGGAAAAGTGGCAGAAAGTAGATTTTTTTCTGATGAATCATCTGTTGAACTGCATCCCAATCATCACAAATACTGCAATTTAATAAGTTTGGTAAAGGAAAAATCATGGTTTGGGGTTACATTCAGTATGAGGGCATGCGAGAGATCTGCAGAGTGGATGGCAACATTAACAGCCTGAGGTATCAAGACATTTGTGCTGCCTACTACATTACAAACCACAGGAGAGGGAAAATTATTCAGCAGGATAGTGCTCCTTTTCATACTTCAGCCTCCATATCAAAGTTCCTGAAAGCAAAGAAGGTCAAGATGCTCCAGGAGATGCTTGGCCAGCCCAGTGACCGGACATCAACATTATTGAGCATTTTTCCGGTAAGATTAAGGAGGAGGCATTGAAGATGAATCCAAAGGATCTTGATAAACTCTGGGGAGTCCTGCAAGAACGCTTTCTTTGGCATTCCAGATGACTTTATTAATAAGTTATTTGAGTCATTGCAGAGATGTATGGATTCAGTCCTTCAAGCTCATGGGAGTCATACACAATATTAATTCTTTTTCCACTGCACCAAAGTCACAGTATTCTATACTGTACATTATTCAGCGCCACCTCCTGGATTGATTATTTGAAAAATGCGATGTTATGGGAATGAAAAATAAGTGCTGTGAGCCATAGGGTTGGGCCGATAGACGATGCCATCGTCCATCGGCGATAGACATCACGATGCTGAGCCGGCATCGCTGATCCTCCGCTCCGCCCCGTCGCAAACCCGCTCGTGAAAAATACACATTAGGCCTCATTTACACTAATTCAGCGTAGTTTTAAAATGGCATTTTAGAACAAAAATGATCCACGTCCACGCGTTTTATCTAGCATTTCTGAACAGCCCTCCGTCTGCTGAAAACACACATCACGTGACCACACACACACACACACTGTCATGCGCTCGTATGAGCTCCAGAGAACAGTGCACGTCGGACTGTTTATCAAGGATGTATCGCTGGATCACGTCTCTATAGCTGTTAAACGTGATATTTAATAAATCTTGTCTCTATCTAACGACTCTTCAGGCTTTTGAATCTATCATGTCACAGGATCAGTACAGTCCTTCAATCTTTCGCTTTCACGCTTGTACTTAGTAATTTTAGCGAAACCCTTAGATACTGTTGGTTGTGCACCTTTTTTACTAACCTAGTTTGTCGACGCTATTGTACTGACACCAGGGCCAGAGCAAGCTCAACTGGTGCTCTAGGCAAACGACGAGAATGCCGCCCTCAAACCGAAAGTTATGCTGCCTTCAATTCGAAAAAGCCGGCGGAGGGTGTGGAGGGGGGCGGAGGAGCTGGGTGTTAAGATGATGCGGGGTTTGTCGCGGACGAAAGCGAAGACAGAGGGGCGCTGAGATGATGCAGGTTTTGTTGCGGACGAAAGCAAAGGGGGAGAGACGCGCCGCGGACGCCGTCCTGACTGCTCTGCCGCCCTAGGCAGCCGCCTAGGTCGCCTCCATGGACGTGCCGGCCCTGACTGACACAAATCACTCTGCCTACTCATGCCAGAGTCCCGCGGAAAAAGTGATTGACAGGTGGTAATTTGTGTGTAACTTATCTTTATTTATTAATGATTTGGTTATGAGAAAAATCAAGAGCATGCGGGCCAGGTTGTTGAAACGGTAGGCTACAAATAATTAATTTGTTATGAATTAATTCATTATTCATAAATAATTTATTCACCTCCTCCTTTGAAGACAATGCCATCGTCCATCGCGATGTTTCACATTAGACATCGTACGATGCTAAATTGGTCAGCATCGCCCAACCTTAGTGAGCCACTGTTTTTTACCCTTATTGTCAGATGGCATCTTGTGCCACTTAAATGGATCATTGTCATTGCTAAAGTGAACATTTTCTTTTTTTTTTCAAATCTATAACTGACCCAAACAAATGTATTCCACCAAAATGTTTGACACACATACAAACTATCCCACTTTACTAACACATTAATTGAAAGGGTGGCACAAAGTGAAAATAAAGTGCCATTTTGCTATTACAGAGAAACACATACCATGGCAAATTATACATAATACATACTAACTAAATGAAGGAAACTTCTTACAAGTAATAGAATCAACATGCAAATCAGCCAGCATGGTATCAATGATGTACATTTATTGGTAACTTTAGGAAATTGCATGGCTTATATACATATTAAGTTGCAATTTGGTTTATGTTTATAATGCAGTGATGTATTTGTGAAGTATTAGCACATGATAACAGCTGACAGGTTGGTAACACTGCCATCAGATAAGATGTTGAAATACAATGTACAACGTTTTTCTCTCGCACTTAAATCGTATCTGACAGAAGCATAAATGGCTTTTTAACACTTATCTTTAAAAATCAAAGTAACTCACTCAAAACGATATTGCCACCCACTTCTGGATCGAGCACCACCAGTTGAAAAACTTTGCTCTTACTGACAACTATTTAAATTTCAAATTGTCAATTAGATTGTCAATCGACAATCAGAAGTTTGAAACATCCTATCGGAAGGTGCTTGTTGCTACGATGCCCTCCACGCAGCAATAAAGAAAAAAGTCTATAGAAATTGCATAGACAAAATTAGAGATGACTGTAAGTAAATTGGGCCATATTTCACTCTGCATCAGTGAATGTTATATGAACTGATGTCAGCCATAAAGTAGAATGAGATCTCATGCACGCCTAGTGCATGCAAGACCCCCATTTTACATCCCCTCGTGCCCAAGAAGGTCAACAAACAACATTCAATTGGGTGCTTTAGCCCAAAAATACCCTTCAATGTCTGTTTCCCATGGAGTGTGGTATGGTCCACCTCCCGCAGGGCCTCAGTGTGTGTTTTGGTGACAGCTCTCAGGGTGTTGTTAACCTTGTGCAGGAGAGGTGACACCAGACCCCATGGGCAGTTTGGAGTTGCTTTAAGAGTATTAAAATAGCATTCAAAGGACAGGACAGCTGTGTTATCTAGGGCTTCTGAGATAAATATTGTACATCTGTAACTAATGACATCAGTGGGATGCGAATGCCCTTGTTTAAACAACATCAGACTTTGATAAGCTAATTGCTCTACTGTTAGAAGTTAATGCATCTTATGACACATAAAAATTCAATGGCTCTTTAAATTTTGAGTGCTGTGGTGTTTCCAGCATCAGAGAAAACACTGCTTTGAGTAAGCAAGCATTACTTTTTAGGGACAGATGATAGTTAAAACTAGAGATATACCGATCAGGTTTTTTTGCCCTCGAGTCTGAGTCATTTGATTTTGAATATCTACCGATACCGAAAGCCGATCTGATACTTCTATAATACATAAAAAAAGAATAAAGAAGAACTAAGAAACAGATCCAGGATGTTCCTTATTTTTTATTTAATTCACCTTATTTTAACATTCAACAACTCTGTTAAAAAACAGAGCACTTCTTTACAATACCTCCAGACCGCATACCAATAGTATCTCTGCAACAAAGAGATGTCATGCCGCAATCGTTGCTGATCCTGTGTGAAGTCAAGAAAGAGGTCTAACTCTGTGTCACTGCATAACTATAGATGTGTTAAAAAATAATGAGAATGTATATTCCAAGGATCAGGGGTCTAATCCTTGGCACTTGAGGTTTGACCTCTGATTTGGTTGTCAACAAATACACATGGACAGCTAACCATTGTAATATTGAATGTAGTATATTTATGACTGAATTCCACTCATCCAACATTTAAGGGCTCTAAAATAATGAAAGAATTTGCAAGAGTCTACAACACAACAAGTGAGCTGAACAAAAACTTTATGGGCTCTGTTTCAATGATCTAGGCGCAAAGTCTAAAGCACAAAAGCATTAAGGGCATGTCCGAATCCACTTTTGCTATTTTAAGAATGGAAAAATATGCTCTACGCCCTGGCGCACGGTCTAACAGGGTTTTGATTATTCTCTTAATGAGTTAGGGGTGTGTTTGAGCTTGCATCAATCCAATCATATTCTCATCTCCCATTCCCTTTCAGTTGTGTTGCGCCATGGCGCATTTGTTATTTACATGGCGGACTTTGTAAGTGGAAAAACTGAATTCTTCACTACCGAGAAAACAGTTAAACAGACCAACTGCAGCGTGAGGATGAAGAATGAGCCTCCTCCATTCGGCCTCTTTACTTTCTCTTTCCTTTTACTCTTTACTTCTTTACTTTTGTGGATTAGGAAACGGGGTTGTACGCACTCCACTGAAGACATCTATTAGCCTACATATTTAATTTAGTTTGTTAAGTGAAAAGATTTATTGCAAAACTATTTCTAAATTCAGTTCTAATTTTCACTAAATGAATAAATGAACAATGATAATGAAGTGTGGTAAAAAAAAAAAACTGAGTTATATCCAAACACACGTCCTATTCTTGTGCCCCATACATTTTAATTCTTTATTATTTTTTTCATATGTAAGGATATTTGTGTACTGCTGTACATCCTGTGTGTATTAAGCAATGTCTAAGCGTTAGGACCCACGTAGGTGCATAACTAATGTGCTCTGCACTGGACTTTAGACCAGATTTTAGATGGTCAATGGTGTGACCCATTTCAGTTCCTCAAAATAGCAATGCTCCAAAAATGCACCTTAACACACCTCCTTTTTACACAGGCACCATACACATCTTGCACCTTATTGCACCGGGTGTATGATAGGGCACTAAGTTATAGGCACAGTGTAACGTGAAGTGATGCTGACAACAGGGGCGAGGATCCAAATGCAGGGTTTGTTAGCAGGATGGTCAGGCAAGCAATGGTCAACACAGGGGCAAACAGATGTACACAGGAAATCCAGAGTCGTAGTCAAAGTAACAGGCGAGTGGTGAGAAGGCAGGCAGCAGGCAATGTAAAACAAACAAAACAAAGCAAAGGTCAGACACGGAAGGCAAGGAAACGCGTTGTAATGTTCACAGATACAGATAAACAAGACTCAGCAACTTCTGTGTGTTTGTGTGCTGACTTTATAGTCCATGTAATCAGTTCATGAGTAGCTTTAGCTGTGTCTGTCTGCAATCATGGGGATCTAGGCCAGGTGTGTGAGTGGTGCATGACTGGTGCTTGTAGTCCATTTAATGGCGGATTTGTAGTTCTATGCAATGTGAATGTTCTCCAGCTATGATGGTTAGATCGATGGTGATCGTGACACACAATATGCATGATTTTTTTCATTAAATATCTAAAAACCACTAAAACAGGGTTGTATGTTTGCTAACTTACATACGTAGATTATGCCAAATGTTTTCAAGAGTGTTCAAATGTAGATAGGCAATCCTAACTAGTGCACAGACCGTGTCCTGTGTCGCCATGCTAATGATCTCATACATCCCCTTGATTTTCAGATTGGTTTTATAGAAAACACCAAATACACTTTAATATGTTGAGTGTTTTTTATACTGCACATAGCAGCATTATAACAGAGTGCTAACATGTATTTAGCATGATCAAACCGTTTTTGCTGCTTTTTCCTCATGTGACCACGACTGGAAGAATTGTAAGAAGTTGACTACAGCGAAATAAAATCTCTGCTGCTTTCTTGCAATATCACACTAGAATTTACACACTTAGAATACTTCACTTAGAAATTCTGTTGGGCGGCACAGAAAATTGGCACGATAAAACAGATAAAACAGGATAATGCGACACTGATAAAACAAATCATTACTCATGTTTTGATCCTCTATTGGTCCCATGCAATTACGTGACACAAAATCTCAGGTTCGAGTTTACCAAACTTGAACTTTGGTAACTTGTCGCATGAGCTTGCGTTTTCTGTCCGCTGCATGCATATGACTGGAATTCAATTGGGCAAGAGATGCAGTGTGACCGTGGTTTTACTTTGCTTTACAGTACTTTTACTTATTACTGCTACTTAAACTTATTACTACTAATACTAATAAGTTTGGAATACTTAAGTGCATCCACGAAAATGATTTATGCAGGAGTCCTGTTGGATTTAATGAAAATAACAACTTCCATGATACAACACTCGTTCAAGATGTCATTGAACTACGCCTTTGTTGTATATACGCCCTCAAGAAGCAAAAATTACATATTGTGCCTTTAAACACCTCTGATTGGCCATTAGATTCAGGCACTCATTGGACATGACTTTGATTCGCTACAATGCTCAATGATACAAAGCTAATAATATATTTTTTTACATTTTTTTTTATAATTTATTGTCATTTATTTACCAAAGGATATCTGGTTAGTTTTTATTTACAAAGTGCTTTTTGTGATAGATAATGTTGCTGACAGAGTAACTAGGGTCCCTAAAACCTGCAGTCCCATTAAAAGATTAAATTCACCTCTCATTAATCTAAAATTCACATGGCTCCCATTACATCTTACGATGTGTAAGCCCTATTTAGAACACATGGCTACATTCCATTGGTTTTCAATTGCGGAATTCTCTGGAATAGCAGTGTTGTGCTAAATCAGTATGAGGGGGAATTACCAGCTCTTTGTCATCAAGAAGAACTGGGCATTTTCTTGAGCCCCTTGAGATGCTAAAATGACATACTTGTATAACTTTATAAGTATGTAAATTCCATACAGAAATTAAAAATGATTTGTGATCGGTTTCCCAACAAGGAGGTCATTCGTTATTTATTCTGGTTCCCACCCTTTAACCACCCTTTGACCTCATGATATCAAATGCCATCGTTCGCTCTTGTTGTTACTGGTGTCCATGTCTTTCTGAAAAAGCAGGTGGAAACATCCAAGGACATAGACTGGGCTGTGAAACTGCTTTCTTGTATTCAATGCTTTTGCCTCATAGGAATTTGACCCATGAGACTTTTTTTAATTCTCTGTAAAAAGTCACTGCAATGAAACATTTGTGTCTGGGATCCATATGCGCATGCTAACTACTGCATGCTGATCACTTGTACTCACGACATTTTAAAGTCACTGATAGTCTCTCATGTAGCTTTCCATTAAAAGCAACACAGACCTTGCAATTCTGTCATTTTACCACAAATACCCCATAAGCATTGTAAAATCACTGTAGCGCATGACCTAGTTACAGTGAGGGAAATAAGTATTTAATCGTGGCTGGGTCTTCCAACATGACAATGACCCAAAGCACACAGCCAGGAAAACCAAGGAGTGGCTTCGTAAGAAGCATAACAAGGTTTTGGAGTGGTCTAGCCAGTCTCCAGATCTAAATCCAATAGAAAATCTTTGGAGGGAGCTGAAACTCCATGTTGCTCAGCGACAGCCCTGAAACCTGACAGATCTAGAGAAGATCAGTGGGCAAAACCCATCCTTCAGTGTGTGCAAACCTCGTAAAGAACTACAGGAACCCTTTGACCTCTGTAATTGTTAACAAAGGCTTCTGTACTAAATATTTAAAATGCTTGACTTTAGTGATCAAATACATATTTGATACAGTAATTTATAAATAAATTGTTAAAACATATAATGTGATTTCCTGATTTTTTTTTTTTAGATTCTGTCTCTCACAGTTGAATTGCAATTATGCTGAAAATTCCAGACCCCTCCATGATTTCTAAGTAGGAGATTTTGAAAAATCACAGTGTGATTAAATACTTATTTCCCTCACTGTAGATTCGTGAATAAAAGACTGTATAAATTCTTCCATTAGCTATTAAAGTTCAATCATCTTGCTGTTAGTATTTCAGGTTGCCAAGCAATGCTAAAATTAATAACTGAATAAAGTGAATTGATGTGTCATCATCACAGATGTGTTTGTGTGTGGTCCTAGTATTCAGTACTTGAGGGGACCAGATGTCCCTTTATTTACAATTTTTTTCAGATTGTGGGGATAGTTTTGTTCCTACTATGAAAAATGACCCATAAATCATAATAAATTATGTTGTTTTGGAAATTTAAAAATGCATGAAGGATTGTATTTAGGGGTCAGGTTAGAGTTAGAAAAAAGAATGTGCACATTTTTCTGAAAATATGGGATTGCACTTCCTGTTTTCTTCAAGACCTGTGAAGAAATGATGCCAAGGTATCCATAATCCTGGACCAGGCCGTATCCTGAGCTGATGTTGTGGTGGTCATGAAGGAGCGAAGAGCGTGAGACTGATTCCTGAAAGACCACAGTGACAGACGAGTCTCCACATTGATCCTGTGGGCCAGCCTGAACACCCGTTGGTAACCTGCTTACACCTGCAGTTCTCCACGATGGACGTCCAGCGTTCTCCAGCCTCCGGCGCCTAGACTGAAGCTCCGCACAAGAAGTTTGGCCAGAGGAAAAATGGCCGTGCCCAACAGAAACTGGTTTCTCTTGAGGTTTTTTTCTTTTTCAATTGGTAAAGTTTGTTCCTCGCTGCTGTCACCACTGGCTTGCTTGGTTTGGGACTTGTGAAGCTGCGCATCTATGGATTTGCTCTTCAGTGTTTGGACTTTCAGCAGTGAAATTTAAACCACACTGAACTGAACTAAACTGAACTTTAACTCTGAATACTGAACGGACACAGTTTCAATTTACTAGAACTTCTATGTTAAGCTGCTTTAACACAATTTACATTGTAAAAGCGCTATAGAAATAAACATGAATTGAATTGTTTAGGGAACATCTATTCAAAAGAACTGAAACAGGTAACAAGATTGAGCTAAAAGTAATCTATATCCCCAGAAATAATGTTGGTAAAATCATAATGATGTCTTTGACTGGAACACTGTTCTGCTCCTCCAGATTATTTTATATATTTATTAATACAAATATGCAGGCGACGCAGTGGCGCAGTAGGTAGTGCTGTTGCCTCAGAGCAAGAAAGTCGCGGGTTCGAGCTGGGTCAGTTGGCGTTTCTGTGTGAAGTTTGCATGTTCTCCCTACGTTCACGTGGGTTTCCTCCGGGTGCTCCGGTTTCCCCCACAAGTCCAAAGACATGCGGTACAGGTGAATTGCGTAAGCTAAAATTGTCCGTAGTGTGTGTAAATGAGAGTGTATGGGTGTTTCCCAGTGATGGGTTGCAGCTGGAAGGGCTTCCGCTGTGTAAAACATATGCTGGATAAGTTGCCGGTTCATTCCGCTGTGGCGACCCCAGATTAATAAAGGGACTGAGCCGAAAAGAAAATAAATGAATGAATGAATAATACAAATATTTAATGTCCAAAATAGCTGGTTTGTTCAGCTTTCGTGACCCCTGATAAAGAAGTGAATAAGCTGAAGGCATGTGAGTGTCCAAGAGTCCATAATATTGCTGCAGAAAGCTATTTAAGATTATTTATTTGTTTTACATATTTAACAAAAACAAAATTTGGAACCAAAATTTGCACAAAGCATCAGTAGGTGCTAAAAATGGTTGATTCAGTTTGTACAGCATAATGATTGTGCCTATAGAAAGCTTTGACAAAACATGGAAACCTAAGGTGTGTGTATTTTGTCAAAAAAATAAATAAATCAGACTTTATCTGAACTTAGATTTATAACTTCCCCAATGGTTATGTAATAGCTTCACCATCACCAGGTGGTCTGCTACACTTAGACTGTTCTACATGTTCAGGTCAGTTGGCTGAAGACCTGTCTTGGAAAAATACTACTTTTGGACAGTCTTTAAAATATTGCTTTGGTATTTGACCCCTGTTGACTACAGGGCTTTGTTAGGCAAGTTGACCTCTCTTGTCAAGGTTACTGGTCTTTTGTCTCTTTAGAGAACACCTCCCACTGTTTGGCAAATGAACTTCTGATACTCTAGAAGCACTAACCTGAAATTTAAGACCTCAAAGACTGAAGTTTGGATATGTTTGGATATGTAATGCAGGTTACCAGTGGATATCCATAGGATGTATCTATTACATGAAAGGTAATTTGAGGTAAGAATGCCAGTTATTTATCTTCCTCAGTGTGTGCTTACACTGGTGCTTTATTTCAGTTGACATCTCAAAATATTAAAAAATTTATTGCTAATATCTGTTGGTTTTTAAGGAGTTTGCTAACTTTTCTTCATAATCAAATCATTGAAACTTTTGATCAGTTTTTTTTTAATTAGCGTTAGGTTACTTTACCCTATGGAGACCTTAATTGCTAGGTACAACAATGTGGACAGTGCTATCAGTTTTTTGTTAGGAAAAGAAGAGACTGAGATGATGTTGTAAGTGATACCATAGGATATGGTAGTGTGGTTGGTACCCACAGAGAGCGAAAACTGAATTGGCCCTGTCATATAGCATCAGCACTGATAGCAGCTTGAGATTTGATGTGTTTCTTTTGAAGGGCATATTTGCAGAGACTGTGTTTCTCTAGAATAGTTTTGAGATATTGGTCCACAGTTGTGTTATAACTTCAGCAACCATTTTTGCCAGCATTTGAAAATCCAGTTGGTAACACTTTACGTGAAGGGGTGTTCATAAGACTGTCGTGGAACCTTTATGATCATGAGATGTGAATAGGATTTTATGCATGCTTATGAAAACTGTTAAGTGTCTTTTACTCAGTTATGAGATTTTAAATGATGTTGATTGTTATAAAAGTTTACATAAACAAATATATCACAACCAGTCTTCATCTTTGTCATGACAATCTGATTATTAAGACATAAATATGATTGATATGAGGCTTTATAATTGTGTCATGAATATGTTTCTGATCACATTTTCAGTGGAACAAACGGTATTTGTTATTATAAGAGTCATTACTCTCATATTTTTAACAGCGTCATTAATATTTCAATTAAAATTATATCTATATATAATATTAATGACAGTGTGATAAAATTTATGACATTTATAATGGTTTCATGACAATCATGTTTATGACAGATTTATGACAATTGTGTTGTCTTAGTAATGTTACATTGTCATGACAAAGATAAAAACCAGGTTGTGATGTATTGGTTTATGTCAAACTGCCATAACAAACAATGTCATCTTTGTATTTAAATGTCATAACTAAGCGAATGACACTTAATGAGAGTTTAAATAAGCATGCATAAAATTGTTTCTATGATTTTTAATGACAAGAATAGGATATACATTAGGAAAGCAATCATTGGATTTGTTAATTATAGTGAATTGAAATGCATGTCAAAGTACATATTTATCTAATAAACCATCTTAAAAAAGGCACCATGTGTAATAAAAACAACTGCACACGGGTTAGCAGCCATTATGTTAAAAAACCTGACCTCAGACTGCCCTGTTTTACTAATCCTAATCAATTATTCCACAGAAACCATTTAATAAAGAGCCCATGGGAGGGATTTTTGATGTGGAGTTTAGTCCATGTCTGTAAGTCTTTTGTGCTTGGGTACTTATAACTTTGATAAACTTCAATCAATTATACATTTTCATAATCGTTTTTTTTTTTTTTTTTTGGAGAACACATCAAAGTCTAGCAAATCAAAGCAAATGTCTAAAGATACATTTAGTTTGAAGGCAAAATTACATGAGATATCAAATCTTGTTTTCTGAGAAAGCTAACAAAATTAAGTGAGTTTAATCTTAAAACAAGAAAAAAAGCGTCTGTCAGTGGGGTATGAAAAGACTTTTCCGCTTTAATTAAGCAGATTTTCTGATCACACTGACAGATAAATGTTTCATTTTAATTAATTTCACAGAAATCAAGACTTTACATCTCCTAAAATGTCGTTTCGCAAGTAAAAAATCTTTAGCAGTTATATTGTTGTGATTCAGAAGGTATATTGTCAGAATGAATGTGCAAATATGTGACCCTGGAGCACAAAACCTTTTTTTTGCGCATTTTTGTATAGGTCTCCATTTCTCTCTCTCTCTCTCTCTCTCTCTCTCTCTCTCTCTCTCTCTCTCTCTCTCTCTCTCTCTCTTCTCTCTCTCTCTCTCTCTCTCTCTCTCTCTCTCTCTTCTCTCTCTATCTATATATATATCTATATATATATATATATATATATATATATATATATATATATATATATTTATATATATATATATTTATATATATTAGAATATTGAACAAAGATCATCTTCCATGACGGCTTTTAAAAAATTTCCAACTGTAAATTTATCACAACTTATTTTTTGATTATGCATTGCTAAGCACTTTATTTAGACAACTTTACAGCTTTAGCAGTGAGTGATTTTTCTCATTTTGTCCCTTCAGTCAATACTGTCATATCATAACAATCCACACATTAAAGGAAAGCTAATTTTTTCAGCTCTATAAGTGATGTGTAAATCACAATTTCCAAAAATTGACACTTTGGTGCATGACTGGTTTGGTCCAGGGTCACATATGGTACAAAAAGGTACATGGCTTCAAACACTTCATTTGTAAAAACTAATTTAGCTTAATTACATCATTGTCCCAACACAAATCGATTGTGTGGAACCCAGCATTTTACAGTGAAGGTACAACAGCTAATCACTGGGCTATACCCTTAAAAGGACAACTTTGTCAACCCCTTAAATGTGTATTTCAGTTCTTAAGAGTAAAAAAATCCCTTTATGGTACTACCATGAACTTTTATAGATAAATAAATAGATGCATATACACTCAAAATTATTTCTTTTTGCTTGTTCAAACTACTTATTTAAAATGAGCTGAAACAACACAAGTCTTGAGATTTCATTAGGACAACAAATTTTTTTTTATGTTCAATCCACATATTTTGTTAAAAGTATTAAGTTAAGTTAATCGATTTGTGTTGAGTCAACATGAATGAATTGTGTGAAACCCTGCATTTTTTACAGTGTATGCCTACAGCTCTAAGTGATAAGCTGTTGATCTTCTGCACGTTTATTTCTGAGTGTACAGTAAAAGTTATTTCTGTATAATGTCTGAGATGAGAGTTATCCTAACCATAATATACTTTTTAGAAAAATTAATAATGTGGAAAATGATGATGAGTCGCTTGATTACCTTCCTCATTTGTTAGTAGCTTTGGATAAAGGTGTCTGCTAAATGTAAAAAGTAATGGTGATTGCTGCAACCGATCAACAAATCTATTCTAACATTTGGGGTAGACAATATGTATATCCGAAAATATTCAATACTGGAGAGAGATGCAATGTCAGACACAATGCAATCAATATAGCTAGTGATGTCACTGTGAGGTGTAGGGTTAGGGGTGGGGTTAGGTGAGCCCATTAAAAAGCATTGCATGCCGCTCAAATTGCATCTGCACCAGGTCTGCATCCAGACCCCTTTCAAGATCTTTGCAATTGCCAGAGCAGTCGTGTCCATTGTAGACATTACAATCCATCAAGGAAGTAACATAATTATTTTATTTTATTTAAATAAAATAGATTTCAAATATTTCTTTGTTTTTATTATCATTGCTTTGTTTTTTATGCATGTATCCTTGTATATATCTTTTACCTATATACTTTTTATAAGCATATAAAACATTTGAGATGCTACTTTTAAAGGCGCTACATAAAACATGGGTATGGGAATGTGTGATATGACCCAAATTTTATCTTACATTATGAGAAATATTATCTTTCATAGTTTTTTATAAAGGTAATTATTCCAGAAAATGTACAAAATGGCTTTAAATAATAGGTGACTAATAATGGCTTTAAGAAAAGAAGGTGACCTGATCTTACTTGATTATTTTGTATATATTTGCTTTATAAATATAAACAAAATATGACTTTAGATAAACAACAAGTTCCACTGTATGTCACAGTTTTATGTGGACAGACTTTATTCTTATAAACATTTCTTATGTAACATCTTCTCACAGATATAAAATATATCCCAAGTAACAGGAAAATAAAACGTATATTTGAAAATATAAATATGTAAACACTAAGGAAATATCTAACTGTTGTTAGGAAAAATGTCAAACTGTATATCAGGAAATGTCTAACTGTATATCTAACTTTTCCAGTACAAAATATAAACAATTACAATTCTTGTATAGCAGCACGGTGTTGCAGTGGGTAGCACAATCGCCTCACAGCAAGAATGTTGCGGGTTTCTGTGTGGAGTTTGGATGTTCTCCTCATGTTAAGGGGTTTCATACGGGTGCTCCGGTTTCCCCCACAAGTGCAAAGACATGTGCTATAGGTGAATTGGGTAAGCTAAATCGTCCATAGCGTATGCGTGTGAATGAGTGTGTATGGGTGTTTCTCAGTGATGGGTTGCAGCTGGAAGGGCATTCACTGCGTTAAACATATGCTGGATAAGTTGGCAGTTCATTCCACTGTGGTGACCCCAGATTAATAAAGGGACTAAACCAAAAAGAAAATGAATAAATGAATGAATTCTAGGGATAATTATTGAAACTAAGTGATCACTTCTTGTTGAAAATATGCAGCAATTGGCAACACTGGCAGTCTAGAGTGTCTTTCTCTGCTGCATGTGAGTTGGCCATGGTGACTTATTTACATTTCGTGGTATATACGGGATAAATAATGTTTTTACGGTGCACATTTTTTTCCGTGGTAAAGACATACTATCATATCACCCAGCTCTAATACGCAGTGTGGTTTTTAATCATTTTTTTAAGGGGACAACCCCTCATTTACTTGGGTACAACCTATTTCGTATTTTTCATGTAAAGTTTATTTTAATTAAAAAGCCTTTAAAAAATCAAATGTTCTTCACATGCAGTCACTTGTAAAAGTCTTTTCTGTAATATGTGAAACAAAAATAGGTTTTATGTGAAATCTTTGTGTTTCCACACATCAACATTTGCTCATGATCACTTGGGTTTCATATGTAAATGTTCCAAAATCAGATATTTTACATGTTTCAGATGTTTTACCTGTGTTCCACAATGTGAAGCTTTTTTTCTGAAAGAGAATATCATAAGTCTTCATCTTCATAAAACATTTAACCCCATAAAACCCAGTACAGTTGAAGTCAGAATTATTAGCGCCCTCTTGAATTTTTTTTTTTTAAATATTTCCCAAATGATGTTTAACAGAGCAAAGAAATTTTCACAGTATGTCTGATAATATATTTTCTTCTGGAGAAAATCTCATTTGTTTTATTTCGACCAGAATACAAGCAGTTTTTAAATTTTTAAACACCATTTTAAGGACAAAATTATAAGCCCCTTTAGGCAATTTTTTTTTCGATAGTCTACAGAACAAACCATCATTATACAATAACTTGCCTAATTACCCTAACCTGCCTAGTTAACCTAATTAACCTAGTTAAGCCTTTAAATGTCACTATTAGCTGTATAGAAGTGTCTTGAAAAATATCTAGTCAAATATTATTTACTGTCATCATAGCAAAGATAAAATAAAACAGTTATTAGAAATGAGTTATTAAAACTATTATGTTTAGAAACGTGTTGAAAAAACCTTCTCTCTGTTAAACAGAAAATGGGGAAAAAAATAAACAGGGGCTAATAATTCAGTGGGGCTAATAATTCTGACTTCAACTGTACGTTATTAAAAAACCTCAATAGAATGTTGTTCTCTAATACAGCATAGGTCTAGTTATCAATAGAAAGTAGCAAATCATGGTTGACAGCTGTGAGGATACTAAAGGGTTTTGGCTATTAAAGAAACAAATGGATCTATTGATATTTTCTGGCTATTTTATTTATATATGCAATATGTCAATATAGGAAAGCTATACCTAAAGGGATAATTCACCCCAAAATTTAATTAATTCATGATTTCTTTCATCTTCATCTTTCATGAAATCTAAATACTTTGACCCTCCATAAAAAGCAAAGGTCATGCAACTTTTAAAGCCAGGTACCAAGAACATAATCAAAACAGTTAATGTGTCATCAGTGGTTAAACTGTAATTTAATTAAGCTATGAGAATACATTTACTAAAAAAATACTCCAAAATAACGTCTTTAATCAACAATTTCTTCTCTTCAGTGTCAGTTCAGGGCATGCATTCACAGGAGCACAACAGAGATCACGCTGATGACGTATAATCTAGATATGCCCATGGCTTGAATACAAAAAGAGGAAAAAGCACATTCTACATGTACTATACTGTCTTCATGAACATGTCTGAAGTGTTCCACAGAGAGGATGACTTGCATTCTTTTGCACAGCTTTACTTATACAAATCTCAGCAGTGCAACACGTAATGTTCTTGTGAATATGCGACCTGAACTGATGCCAAATAGAATAGTTATTCAAATTAAATTCAAAATGAATATTAAGTTTTTATTTCAATTTAGGTGGACAAAAAAAGTTTACACTGGTGACCCATCTAAATGACAAACTATACACTATGCAATACACTCAAACATGTAGGGTTAAGTATTGTCCCAGATGGAGCACTAATGCTTTTTTACTAAATAGAAATTCAAACTGTTCCCTGTAAATTAAGTAATTTAACATTTGCGCTTGACAGCTCTTCCCTTTCCGCTACGCAAGCAAAGCTGTGACTGTCGAGTGCATGAAGTGTTCAACAATTCTGTTTATTACACTGTAAAACCCAACAGTCAACCTTAACAAATGAAATGAGTGTAGTTAACTAAAAATTGATTGAAAGTTAATTCTACTCATTTGAAAAGAGTTTTGAACTCAGTGTTGAAGGTAATGAGTTAATTAAATACCTCATTACTTCAACTAAATGGAGTAAGTTCACAGTACTCATATAGATTAGTTTTTTTTTTAGCTCAAATGCTTTGTTGCAATCGGTTTCTTCAAATGGTTTGAGTTGCCTTAACTGATTGGGTTTTACAGTACTCAGTTGGTTTGAGTTCTCTTCATTTATTGGGTTTTACTGTGCTCAAATGGCTTCTTTTACTCAAATGGATTAAGTTCACAGTACTCATTTGGATTAGTTTTTGAACTTAAATGGTTTGTTGCAATCGGTTTCCTCAAATGGTTTGAGTTACCTTAAGTTTTTGGGTTTTACAGGGTAGATCATCCGGTAATCATCTGGGTATTAAAATTGAACTTGTTGTTTTTAAAATTATCAGTGTGAATTCACACTATTTATACTAGAAAATGGCATAGAATAGTACATAAGAATGTGATTTGGGATGTACAAATATGGACTGTTTTGACAATGCTCCTTTTATGGGGTACTTGGCTTTGGGTGAGATATATTTGATGAAATCTGAGAGCTCTGACCATTCATAAGCAGCAAGGCTCATAAAACATTCAAATCCCAGAAAGGTACAAGAACATCATCAAAACAGTCAATGTATCTGTCAAAGAAGCTTTGAGAATACTTTTTACTATAAAAATACCCCAAAATGGCATAGTGTATAAGTGTATGATTTGGGATGCACCTATATGGACTCTTTGACAATGTTCTTTTACTTTTTTGGCTTTGCAGGGTTCAACGGTAAGGATTTTTTCCACTGGCCCGATCGGCCCCATCAAAAAAAAAAGTTAATAGCTATTTTTTGTCACATATTTATAATAATGTGTCAAAAGCTAAACATAACTTCAGCATAACTTTTCTTTAAATACTAGTGACATATATATATATATATATATATATATATATATATATATATATATATATATATATATATATATATATATATATATATATACATACACACACACACAGTGCATCCGGAAAGTATTCATAGCGCTTCACTTTTTCCACATTTTTTTATGTTACAGCCTTATTCCAAAGTGGATTAAATGAATTTATTTCCTCAAAATTCTACAGAATACTGCATAAGGACAATGTGAAAAAAAGATTTTTTGAAATTGTTGCAAATTTATTAAAAATAAAAAAGCTGAAAAATCACAATTCTGTCAATTTTCCTAGCACTCGGTAATATTTCAGCATGCTTTCACTTTCATATTCGACATGAAACGCACATTTGCCGGTAGGAATGACATGCCACCCTACCTATAATTCTCTGTATATGGCTATTACATAACCATAATACATTGTGATATAGCCTGGTTTGTTAGTTTGTTGGATCATTTTGCTTTCTCACTACAATCGATCTATTCCAGAGTTCGTTTAATCGAGCTGAGACCAACTCACTGAGGCAGTCTCGGACTGATTGTTTCGCCGTGGATACGAGCGCAATTGTGGAATTCACATATGGCAAACAAAACACGATAACTGCGAAAATGAAACAGATTTCGAAACAAACATCTAGGTGTGAAAAGCACCCTATTTACATGCAATTGACAAACGGTCGCAGCCAGATTAAACTTTAGTGACAAGACGATCCTGTCTACTGTCCCGAGTGTCTCGCTCGCTGGAACTGGACCATCGGGCAGTCCTTATTGTCGAGCCCTGCATTTTAAGTTTCATGACTGTCATGGTTGTCTATGTAGGATCAGAGAGCTCCTAGATTTTATATCATTAATAAAACTCAAGTCATTAGTTGCATACAGTAAACTAAACCAAAGTGTAGCATGCGTGAAGAAAAATTAATTTGTTATTGTACAGCCAAGGTAAGAGAAGCCAGTATAGCTGCATGTATTTTCCGTACTTCAATAGCTGCAGTGTTTCACACGTGCGTTTAATGAAAACGTTAAGTCTGCTTCGACGACGGTTATGATTCATTTTGTCATTAGATCTGTGAGTTTGGCTTTGGACAAGATTCTACTGCTGCTCAGACAACCACATGCAGTCCTCCCAGTTGGCCATCTGCTTAGCGTTTCAGTGTCTTTGAAACTTGACGGGAATTAGAATACTGCTAATGTAACACTTCTCCATCCAAGGACTAGTCACTCCACCGCATGGCAGCAATTTTGATGCCATAGTCCAAGTCTTACCACACAGTGTGACAGCATCCTCTCTCAATGCACATAACGCTTCTGCTCTGACAAAAGAGTTCTGTTCTGGGAATGGCTTTGGAATTTGTGCCATTTTCCTTCACATTTAAACGTATGCCTAATATAAATTGAGTCTCCAGCCAAATATCATCCTCTCTTTCTGGAATTGATGTTATTTCACGCATATTTTTATTGTTGAGTCACATTGCACTGATTGCCATCCCTGACCATGCCGATGGCTGCCAACAGTACATAAAATTAGACTGACAGATTTGTGTTAGCCGTTCCCAGAGGAGAAAGGACACTGACAATAATGCTCAAAAAAAGGTTTGTAGATTGAGGTGCTGTCAAGTCTAATGGGATCAACTTCTTTCCTTTTTTTTCTCATTCTGGTTCTGGAAATGTAAAAGTTAATCCAGTATAGCTTTATTTTGCATGCTGATTTTGTATAGTGAAGTAAAAAAAAGAAATGAACTTGACTGTGGGTCAGTCTCAGTCAACCTATCAAGTTTCGTAGTGATATTTGATCCCAAAAGAAAAAAGTCAGGAAGCCAGGTGACATTTAAACTAGGCATGGGCCGGTATAAGATTCTGACGGTATGATAACCTTGGATAAAAATATCACGATTTTACGGTTTTGCGGTATTGCGATTACTGCTATAAAATATATATACTTTTTAAATGTCTGGGTAAAAAAACAAAAACTTTTTTTCTCTTTTGAGCACAATATATTTTATTTTGAGAAACATTTAAAATATTTTGGAACTGTAAACATGTCAGGCTAAATAAATTATTGACTTCTGCTGTCTTCATTTGTTTCAAAAACAGATTTTTTTTTTTCTATTTAAACTGGCATCTTTGGATATCTTTTCTGCTGGAGATACTGTTGTCTGAAAAAAAAAAAAAAAAAAAATCTTACTCATACCTTAGGAACGGTATTGCAGAAAATTTTGACGATTTTAAAAATTTGACTTTTCCAAACCGCGGTATACCTTGAAAACGGTTATTGTCCCATGCCTAATTTAAACGCATTTATCCTAATTTTCATTTACCATAAAATGAAAATCCTTCTTATCCCACAATGTAGTTATATCATACCTGTCAGCATTGGGATGTGAAAATAAGACATAACTAAATATTTATGAACTGTTCATCGTAAATAAACAGTTGAAACGGTCAGTAATATTATTATTATTATTATTATTATTATTTACAAAGGATACAATAAATAGGATACATTAGAACAAGCTGCAAATAAATTAGGAAACAGTTTAGCCTATTCAAATTAACAGCTATTATAAAGAACTTGAATCAAGTTATCAAATCTCATTTACCTTGTCTTCACTGTATAATTTAAACATTCTGATAAAAGAGCAGCGAATAAATCTCTCATTTAAATTTTTCGTTTGATCACATTAAATAACAGAGGTGTCACTTTAAAAATACACACATCTATAATGAAAGCCTAACTTTTTATGCTCATTTAAGACAGAATTTGTTGTGTTTAAACAAAAACCCACCAAGATCCATACGTTTAGATAATATTATTATTATGTGTATATGTCTGTTCAAACAAGCACTCAAATTCCACACTTTCGATCCACTTCAAATCGCGTGTACAGAATCCGTTTGGGAAACAGCGTCATATTTATCAATATAGAGGGCATCTGACAGTCACGCTACATGAACTGACTGTTTTGAGGATTGCATATGAGGGGCACCTGTAATGGAAAGGAAGAGAATCCTGTCATTTTTATATTTACTTTAAAGTGTTTTCATGCGTAAATAAAATGAGCACAGAACAGATTCACATTTAAGAGCAAGGGGCGTCCCCTGGTGGTTCGGCGGTATGAGTTGCGTATAGGGAGGATCGGCTCTTTACTGTTTATTGCCACCCTTTAGGGACGTGCAGAGACCTTTTAAGGGGCAGGGGCTCAAATGGAAAAAAGGGCACTTTTTATTAAATAATAGTAATAATTGTACTTTAATAAATAAAATATATTACAAGGAGATTATTAAGGAGATTTCACCCTAAATTCACCATATACTCACCCTTAAAAGGATAGTTATTTCAAAACTGAAAATTCTGTCACCATTTACTCACCTTTTACTTGTTCCAAACCTATTTGACTTTTTTTCTTCTGTCGAACACACAAAATAATATTTTGAAGAGAGCAGAAACCCTGTAACCATTGACTTTCATGGTATTTGTTTTTCCTACTCTGGAAGTCAATGATTTCAAGTTTATAGCTTTCTTTAAAATATCTTTTTTAATCTTTTATTCGTTAGTGTTCAACAAAATAAAGAAACAAAGATTTGGAAGCACTTGAGGGTGAGTAAATTTAAATGTTTGGGTGAACTATCCCTTTTCAATTTTATTTTTGTTGGAGTTTTTTTTTTCTGTTGAACAAAATAAAATATTTTGAAGAATGTAGGACACACTGATAGCCACTGACCTCCATAGCTAGCCTATATGTACATGTTTTATAGCTTCAATTGACATTATATATTCTGTGTGACTGCAAAAACGAGAGGGGAATATTTTCACTATCCAGCTGTCGTTTCTCCATTACATTAGCCTGTATGCCTATGATATTGCCCTGGCTAAACTTTAGCTAATTTATTACATGCTTGTTAATCAAGAGGATGTTAGCAAGACAAAATAGCCTATTTGATTTTGAGCTTTGGGATAAATAGTTGACGTTAAATTTGAGCCTCAGGTAGTCTTTTGTTAATTGTTACTCACCTCCACTCAATATAGATGAATGACGGATGAATTTACATCGGCGGTTCTGTCGATCATATTGTGCTGCCGTAACGGAGGTCAGCTAGTAATATATGTTTTATATGTATGTGTATGGGCCAGACTGTAAAGCTATGGCCCAGATGCAGTCCGTGTGCAATGCGAATGCAGGAGTTGGCATAAGCGCTGATAGACGTTACTCCACTGTTGACACCTTACTTTTGAGGAGAGAGTAACAATGTCAATAGAGTTTTTGTTAGAGCATTCGCCTCACATGTGGTTTTTCATTCCAAATCGCCGGTTCAAGGCTCGCTTGGAGCGGCTGGACTTAAACCAAGATATACTTTAAAATTTCGTTTTTTTTATGTTTGACAGGGAAAGCTGTCTTTAAATAGAACACGAATTAACTTATACATGTATTATGGTATTATTAGAATTTTAAAAATTATTATTATCCCCAGAAAAAAAGGCCACTTTCTCTCCAGGAGAAAAAAGGGCAGGGGCTCAAGCACCCAAAGCCCCCACCTCTGCACGTGCCTGCCACCCTTCATAGAAAGATTTAAATTAAGGGAAAATATCTATATGGGATGATAACGGGATATAATTGTAAAATACGGTAGAATCCTGGGGAAAACGGTAGGGTTGACAGGTATGAGTTATATCTAGTACTATTATAAATTTTGTTATCTAGTATGCACATTTACATAATATGGTTAATGTAGTTTTTTAAGTCATATTTAATTAAGATGGCTATATTATTATAGTTAAAAACAATATATTTTTTAATGAAAATCTAGAAAGGGAGTCTTAATGTCTTATGATATCCTAAACCTTCATCTTAATTCTTAATCCGGCTAGTTTAATTTTCATACAGTTGAAGACAAAATGGTTAGCCCTCCTGTGAAAGTTTAACCCAAGGGATGTTTAACAGAGCAAGGACATTTTCCAATGTGTTTTATAGTATATTTTTTCTTTTGGAGGTCTTTTTTTCTTTGGCTGGAATAAAACATAAAAAAAAAACTGCTATGGTCAATATTATTAGCCCGTTGAATTTTTTCCCCCTGACTGAGTACAGAACAAAATGATGTTGAACAATAACTTGCCTAGTTAAGCTAATTAAACTAGTTAAACCTTTAAATTGAAGTTATTTTGCAAAATAACTAGTAAAATATAATGCAGTCATCATCGCAAAATACAAAAGAAATTGGTTATTAGGAATTAATTATTAAAACTACTATCTCATAAAAATATGTTAAAAACCTTTTCTTCATTAAACAGCACCTAATATTTAAAAAAGATTCAAATTTCACAGGCTAATAATGCTATTGATGGGCTATTAATGTTTCATTTCATCATATTTAGTAGAATGTATTATGAAATATAACATAATAAAGTATTTGTTTCTTATTTCAAAAGGGATCTGATGATATGCATCTCATCACAAGATTTCAGTCTATGCCAAACAAAGAGCCTTTATGCGTTTATTCATGTGACGTTTTGTTTACAGTTCAAACAGTCTCCACCTCAAGCATTCTTCCTGTGTAAACCACATTTATTGCCGCCTTTCCTTCTAGAGCCATGATAAACGTTTCAGAAGATTTTCATTGTGCACTGGCACTGCTTTAGTGTTTATATCTCATAACAGGAAAGTCAGCACTTTTATCTGATACAGATGAATATATTCATATTTTGTTCTTCACTAAAAACCGATATAGCTTTGATATTAAAGGACATTTCAAGCTAGGCTATGCGTTGTAAAATGATTTTTCTGGGAAATAGCTGGCATTCCAAAACCAGACACACATTAATAATCCCACTCAAGTTCTTTGACGTCCACAATTGCTCTTTTTGTCTGAAATGCACCAGCGTTCCTACCCCATCAACCATGGCTAAAACATAAGGCGTTTTGAAATCATTTCACATGCATGAATTTGGAGTGACCGTGGGCCTTGTTTCTGTCTGAACGGTCACTCTAGGTGACATGCTGTGCATAATGTGAATGTAACTTTTCCGAGAAGATCTGGGGCAGATTTAATAGCCGTTGGCCTACGGCCGGTAATCATGGGCTAGGTCTGTTTGGACAAGGCTCCTCAGAGACAGCTACAGCTCACAAGACAGGAAGCAGCTTGCATGGATCCCAAGCGGTCAAGGTTGTGAGGAGATGGGATGGGGGTTGGGATAAAGAGGGGATTTCCTCGGACGGCCTATAGTGTCTTTTTTTAAAAATACCCACAATTATTCTGTAGACACAGAAGTATGCATGTTCCTCGTCTTGTTATTTCAAGTGCTTTGATATCTGTTGTTTGTTAGCCCAGATGCAAAGTTTATATTGCATTTAAATGTGCATTTATATAGTGACGCAAAAAAATGCATTACTCATGCACTAAAATACATTAAGGCCAAGATAACTGGATAAAACAAGCTCTGTATCTTTAAAGTCTTTTATGTAGACCAGAGATGCCCAAACTAGGGCCCGCGGGCCAAAGTTGGCCCTTTGTATCCTTTGATTTGGCCCGCCAGAGAGAAAATGATTGGGAAGGGTTGGACAAAGCCTTTAACAGACATTCTCATTTCTATTTTATTGTGAGAGTGTATGGATGTTTCCCAGTAATGGGTTGCGGCTGGAAGGGCATCCGCTGCGTAAAACATGCTGGATAAGTTGGCGGTTCATTCCGCTGTGGTGACCAAAATTAATGACCCAAATTAATAAAGGGACTAAGCCGAAAAAAATTAATGAATGTAATAAATTCGTTAAAATAAAATACATATTACAAAAATTCAATGCGGGCAACGCAGTGGCGCAGTAGGTAGTGCTGTTGCCTCACAGCAAGAACGTCGCTGGGTCGCAGGTTCGAACCTCGGCTGGGCTGGGTCAGTTGGCGTTTCTGTGTGGAGTTTGCATTTTCTCCCTGCGTTCGCGTGGGTTTCCTCCGGGTGCTCCGGTTTCCCCCACAGTCCAAAGACATGCAGTACAGGTGAATTGGGTAAGCTAAATTGTCCATAGTGTATGAGTGTGAATGAGTGTGTGTGGAAGTTCCCAGAGATGGGTTGCGGCTGGAAGGGCAACCGCTGCGTAAAATCGTGCTGGATAAGTTGGCGGATCATTCCGCTGTGGCGACCCCGCAAGGGACAAAGCCGACAAGAAAATGAATGAATGAATGAAAAATTCAATGCATTAGTAAATATGGTTAAAGTATTTTTTTTATATATTATGAAATAAATTAGGAAATTACCCATGGCAACTTTAATGTAATACAGTTTGCTATATTTACTTTCGGCCCACAGCTCTCAATCAAGCTTGGATTTTGGCCCTTCAAGAAAAAGTTTGGGCAGCCCTGATTTAGACTTTTTCAGAGCGTATATACTGCATATTTATTCATTTTAATGAATTAAGCTTTTTTTAAACTACATATCTATTCATTTTTTTATACTCAAACCTCAAAGCACAATGATGTTTGGACAAGCACAAGTAGCATTTTTTTACTCTTTTGAGTAAAATGTGGGCAACGCGGTGGCGCAGTAGGTAGTACTGTCGCCTCACAGCAAGAAGGTCGCTGGTTCGAGCCCCGGCTGGTTCAGTTGGTGTTTCTGTGTGGAGTTTGCATGTTCTCCCCGCGTTCGCGTGGGTTTCCTCTGGGTGCTCCGGTTTCCCCCACAGTCTAAATACATGCGGTACAGGTGAATTGGGTAGGCTAAATTGTCCGTTGTGTATGAGTGTGACTGAGTGTGTATGCATGTTTCCCAGAGCTGCTGGAAGGGCATCCGCTGCATAAAACATGTGCTGGATAAGTTGGCGGTTCATTCTGCTGTGGCGACCCCAGATTATAAAGGCAAGCCGAAAAGAAAATGAATGAATGAATGAGTAAAATGTGGGCCTAAATATTATGAAACTTGATTGTCATTTTGTTAGATAAATTGATTTATTTTAGTTTTCTTTTATACCCACCTCTTTCTCTCTCTTTCTCTCTCTCTCTTTCTCTCTTTTGCATAAGCACATATCATAGGCTACATAGTTATCAAAATCATAATTTGTGTTTATGTGTTTGTCAAACCATGATTAATTTTCGTAAAAGGTAGGCTTTTATAAAACGCATTTAGTGACAAATTACTTGCATAATAAACAACAGTGAAAATTACAGTTCGTTTCATTATAATTATTCGTCAAAAAACAATCGCGCCTTTGGCACTTGCGTCGCGTTTCCCGTCAGTAGCTCTGCTTAATTAGTAGGCTATATCAAGTTAAAAATAGTTCAACTCGAAAACCACCCTCACGCCCAGCTGTTTGAAACGCGTGCTGAACGCTTTGTTTAAGCCGGAAGAATGAACATCGCGTTTGAAAGCCATTGCGTTGCGTCTTACCATTGTGTTTCTGCATCTCGCGTCACTGGCGTTGCGTCTTAAAACGCGTGATAAGTTAAAAATAGTTTAGCTTTTTGTGATCCCTGCGTAACGGTTCTATTCCGTCGCGAGCTTTATCTAACACTCTCCCATGATTTAAGATGTAGCGCGTTTGCAGTGCGGTGAGTTTTATTGATTTCAGCGGCAGCGTTGTAGTTTGGTTGGTTGCGTCGCGTCCAGAGGCGTGGGGAGGGTTTGGCTTGCCAATGCGCCAATAGACGCCAATGTCTTGAAAAGCCGCTTCTGTGTGCATGATAGTATGAAGACGCCGAGACTCTCAAACGCCTAGACATTTCACACAGCCGGGGTTGCGAAAATATTCCTTATATCTGATAATAAATGGACGCATCAGGAGCGGGAGCATTCCCGATCCACTTGTCACCGAGGGAGAGCAATTATTGGAAATAATGGGGAATACAACACCCAAACCACTAATAGGTAGGAGATGGCTTGGTTGCCTACTGGCTAATATTGACTTGTAACTGCATCTTGTGTGATTTACTGTGGATACTTATGCTAAATGTCTCGATTTCTGGTGCAAATATCACGCTTCTGAACTATATTGGGATGACAGCGCGCGCTGCGTAGGAGTGAGAAGATGACGGTGATGATCAAGTTATTCGGAGATCCTGCAAATGTGTCATTGCTCAAAGCTATCTAGTTCATTAAGCACTACTCAAACCTTAATGTTGTACTATTATTTGTGTAGATATTGCATGTTGTTGTTTTTTTTTTTTTACGAAAAACAGTATTTGAAAAGGAAAACCGACCACAGTTTCTCAAAGTATAATATTCTCCTTATTCAGGATTGCATAGTACTTATTTGACAGTACATGCCTTCAACAGGTTTATACCTTTAATATCATGAGCGACTTATTTGATGCTGATTACAAACTGCAATTGTAAAGATGACCTTTCTCCATCCATGGGAAAAGCTTTGTGCTTTCCCTCTGCTGAATTCTGCATTTCTTTTATGCACACTCCAGCATCGACCAGATTGAATGTACACAGAGTTTGCCTCAAGCATACCATATGGACACAGTTTCCATATAAAGCCTTGATTAATCCTACTAAATCTTCGTAAGTTAAATAATTGCTTTTATGGGATCTAGAGACCTGAAGTGAACCTGAAGTGTGTTTATTTCAATTTAATGTATATGCATAATATGGAGAAACATCCAAAAGTCCTGAAGGATTTTTTTTATTTTGGTTTTGAGCACTTTAAAGATAATTTTTGACATAAATCAAATACATATTTCTTATTTCTAGCTCATTAATTCAATATTAACATTAGGGACTGATAGTATGAATCGCTCTGTACAGATAGTCAGATGTTTATTCGCCATAAAAGAATCATCAAGATATTGTTCATTCTTTAATTTTCTTTTCGGCTTAGTTCCTTTATTAATCCAGGGTTGCCACAGCGGAATGAACTGCCAACTTATCCAGCATATATATTTTAAGCAGCGGATGCCTTCCAGCCGCAACCCATCCATACACACTCATTCACACACACACTCATACACTACGGTCAATTTAAGCACTCAATTCACCTGTACCACATGTCTTTGGACTTGTAAGGGAAACCGGAGCACACGGAGGAAATCCACGCGAACACGGGGAGAACATGCAAACTCCACACAGAAACGCCAACTTACCCAGCTGAGGTTCAAACCAGCGACCTTGCTGTGAGGCGAACGTGCTACCCACTGTAATCAAGATATTGTTAATTTTAAATATTTGCTCAGCTTCTGCTCATAATATATAACATTTAATCGAAATGTTGCATCAAAAAGAGAGTTTTTACTTGTTTTCTAAGAGTTTTGAGCAATGCTGAAGTGTCACTAACCATGCATTACTAGGTTTAATTACGTATTTAATTGGCAAATTCTACACGGTCAGCAAAGCACGGCCATCGCATATCGCCATGTGCTTGTATCAAAAGGTTAAAAATGAGTCATGGATGTGTTTCAATGGCAGTGCTGGAGATCTACTGCTCGCTGACCCCAGCAGAATATGCTTTGTTTTCATATTCACAAGTAAAGCTCTATCTGGTATCCATTATTTCTCGTTGTGTGCTCAGTCCCCACCCTCTGGTAACCAGTTCTGTCTAGAGCAGTTGCTTCAACTCTGATACTACTGGAATGTTGAAGAACTTGTGCACCCCCACAGCACAATGTACTGTAAATGTAGACGTGTAGCATGGATACATCTATTTTAAGGGGACGATGAGTGATTTATTTCTTGGCAAATGTGAACTTGTGTGTTAAATTTGAATAAACATGCTTGAATGTATGGGTTGGCATGCGGTACAAAGCTGATTTACAGCTCAACTCGTGAAACACACCATGATTGGGTGTGTGGGACACAATCCTGGATCAGGTCACAGTACTTTTTTGGAACGGTCTGGAAACACATGAGTGTGTTCATCATCTTGGTTTTCATCATTCTTTTTATTTTGCCAATTATTTAGATGCTGTTGCCCAACTGGCTGGATAACATGGGTATTGGTACATACATCTTGGACAATGAAAGGCAGGAAATTTAAGAATTATTTGCCAGATACTTTACCCAGCATGGCTCCCTTAAATGTAAGACCTGAAGCCTGCCAGAGTTTAGCACATTTAAAAAAATTCAGTCCATTAATTGTCTGTATTTGTACTTGACGATTCATTAATGTGTAAATCTATGTATTAAAATAAGCTATCGACACACAGGAATTTTGTCAAAACACAATATGTAAGGTTTGCGGCAATGAATACTAAATTTATACTAAATTCTAGCAAGACGTGACTAATGTTAATGTTCAGTCATTAGAATTCTTTTAGGTTTTTTTTTCGTCTAATTAATTTTTTTGCAATGTAAACCAAAATTTAACTAATCAGTTTTAACGTCAGCATTTACCAGAAGTTCATCTTTCACTCACAGCAAACTAATGGTTAAAGGGGCATGGCTAAGCATATTTTGTCAATCAAACTGACATCCTCAGAGATCGACTGCCACTCCAGAGCAGAAGGACATATTGATAATAAATCAAAATTTTATTTAAAAAAAATTTATTTCTGTGGATTATTTTTCATGGGTTATGTGTTCACTTTAAGACCAACAATCTGTGCTAGTTAAATAAACATTGTAGATTTTGTTTTCATTAAATGTTAAAATAAATATAGTTCAGAAGTGTGCTTTTGTGGTGGGCCAACACTTTGGCATATACATGGATTTGAGCAACATAGGCTCATTCTGAAAACGTAGCCCTATATACATTTTTGGAGAATGCGAATTATGTAGCCAGAGCTATGTGCATTGCGTCATTAAAACGAATGATACAGGGCGGTATGATGTTGTTCCTTTTTTCGCTAAACAGCTGACCGCTTACCTGCATTTGGATGGCTTTCCCTCTGTTACCAGTTTTTCCAGTTAGCTCGACATGTACGTCTGCGAATTGGAGATGCAGAGCGGAGTTGACAGTGACAAGGGGATTCGAGTCTGATGAAGAACGGTTCCAGAAAGGGAGAAAGATAAAAACAGAAGCCAAAAAACAAAATAAACAATTAAATAACAGGGTGAGAATGTTGTAAAATCTGAAAACATGGTAAAAATCAGGGGGCTTTTCTTTTTCTGGATTGCTTTTCAAAACACTGCGGTTGGGTTTAGGGAAGGGGTGGGTGGGTCAATTGGGGGGGATTGGTCGGTTGGTCAGTCAGTCAGTCAGTCAGTGAGTTAGTCAACAGCGGCCACTGGTGGATTTATGTGAGAAGATTAGGCGCGAATGGCACTCGTGAGAGAAATTTAAGACCTTAAAAAGCTCCTGGGACGTATTTTGCTCTCTGTCCAGAAATGTATATAGGGGTACGTAATCAGAATGAGCCTGGGTTGGATTTGAGTGATTTAAGTCCCAGCTCATGCTCTTTTTCTTCACCCCATTTCTTTTTTTTTGTATTTGTATTTTTTTGTCCTGTCAACTTCAAAATCAAATGCAGAAATGTATCTCCATATTTAACATATATGTACTGCTAATATAAAAATATTAGTTTCTTTTGATTAGCCATTAATAGTTGAATAATTTTTGTGAATTTAATTTTTGTCATTGTTAGTCCCTTTATTAATAAGCCACAGCTATATCACCCTGCAGCCCAAGACTGGTTACTCACTGAAACTAAGCAGTGCTGAGCCTGGTCAGTACCTGGGTGGGAGACCACATGGGAAAAGTAGGTTACTGTTTGAAGTGATGTTAGTGAGACTAGCAGGGGGCTTTCAACCTGCAGTCTGTGTGAGTCCTGATGCCTCAGTATGGTGAACTATACTGTCAGTGAGCGCCATCTTTCAGATGAGACGAGGACCTGACACTCTGTGGTCATTATAAATCCCATGGCACTGGTTGAGCAGGGGTGTAACCCTGGTGTCCTGGCCAAATTCCCACCATCGGCCCTTACCAATATTGGCCTCCCAATCATTTTCATCCACCGAATTGGCTCTATCACAGTATTTCCACTGTGTGCTTGTCCTGTGTCTGCCATCGGATTATCCAAGTGGATGCTACACACTGGTGGTGGTGTGGAGAGACCCCTTCCCCTCCCCTCATGAAGCACTTTGGGTGTATGGTGATACACGATAAATGCGCTATATAAATACACGTTACATTACATTACATCAGGGGTTGCCACAGCAGAATGAACCACCAACTTATCCAGCATATGTTTTACACAGCGGATGCCTTTTCAGCTGCAACCCAGTACTGGAAAACATCCATACACACATATTCACACACATAGACTACAGCCTATTTAGTTTATTCAATTCACCTATACCGCATGTCTTTGGACTGCAGGGGAAACCGGAGCACCTGGAGGAAACCCACGCAAACATGGGGAGAACATGCAAACTCCACACAGAAATGCCAACTGACACTACTCGAAATCTAAATGACAAAGAATTTTTTCTACCATCTCCCCTACGTGTGACCGGTATAAGTCTGCTGAAGGCTCCCTGACCCACCTCTTTTGGACATGTCCAAATCTTTATGATTACTGGTGTGACATATTTAAATTGTTTTTCTGATATGTATGGTTTTACCTTTACACCTGACACAGAAATTGCCATATTTGGGTACTCTTGTTCTCTGCTGGATTATAATATGTCCATACAAAGCCCCATAATTTATGGAATGATTATTGCTAATGTGAGTGTCATTCTAAAACTGTGGAAATCAGATTCTATTCCTCAAAGACATGGGTAACGTATCTCACTCAAATATTTACAACCATTTCTTGATCACCTAGACAATATAATGTGGATTCTGAGCAGCAGGGTAGTGCTTAATATGCTCACTACCACTATTGACTACCTTTTTGTATTTTCATTGAAACCGTTTATATGCCCTAATTCTTTTTTCATTATTTCATTCGTTTTATTTTCGGCTTAGTCCCTTTATTAATCAGGGGTTGCCACAGCGGAATGAACCGCCAACTTATCTAGTATATGTTATATGCAGCAGATGCCCTTCTAGCCGCAACCCAACACTCTTGCTGTGAGGCGACTGTGCTACCCACTTGACCACCGTGACGCCCCCTAATTGTTTTTTAATAATAACTAAATTTTTTAGCATTATTTTCTTTGTATTATCATGCTTATTTCATGTGTTTTTTATTGTTGTTGTGTTGTTTGGTAATTATAAAAAAATCTAAAACTAATAAAAACACTTCTTGCAGTGAGGCGACAGTGCTAATCACTGAGCCACCGTGTCACCCTGCAAATTATTCATAATTAAATAATATATTTATACATAAATAGAAAATATCTTTAAGTGTACGAGAAACAAGGTATATTTTGTATTGATTCATTACTTGCTCTGGATAAACATGCCTCTCCACCTTATTTTTCATTCTTGCAAACTGGTAATTCCAGGCCTTGCACATTGAAAAATATAAAAATGAATAAAAAAATTGGATTTTGAAAACTCGAAACCTTGAAACCTCAAAAACTATGTATCTTACACATACGATTCACAGCCATTTAGAAAGAAAACTAACTCAGAGGCAGTAAAACACCAACAAGTTTTTCATGATTCAGTCACACAAAGGTTGTTATTAAAAGGCAGAATATTGATCAAAAAAAATTTCATACAGTTCCTTCCATAATTAAATGTGTATATATATATATATATATATACATACAAGGGAGTGCAGAATTATTAGGCATTATTGAGGATTAATTTTATTATTGAACAACAACCATGTTCTCAATGAACCCAAAAAACTCATTAATATCAAAGCTGAATATTTTTGGAAGTAGTTTTTAGTTTGTTTTTAGTTTTAGCTATTTTAGGAGGATATCTCTGTGTGCAGGTGACTATTACTGTGCATAATTATTAGGCAACTTAACAAAAAACAAATATACAGTATACCCATTTCAATTATTTATTTTCACCAGTGAAACCAATATAACATCTCAACATTCACAAATACACATTTCTGACATTCAAAACAAAACAAAAACAAATCAGTGACCAATATAGCCAAACCAGTACTCTACCTTCACCTTGCTGGTGTCTGAGTCGGACTGGAGCTCTCTGCCCTTTACCGATCCAGCCACGGGCCCATCAAGACTCACTCTCATTTCATCAGTTCATAAAACCTTAGAAAAATCAGTCTTGAGATATTTCTTGGCCCAGTCTTGACGTTACAGCTTGTGTGTCCTGTTCAGTGGTGGTCGTTTTTCAGCCTTTCTTACCTTGGCCATGTCTCTGAGTATTGCACACCTTGTGCTTTTGGGCACTCCAGTGATGTTGCAGCTCTGAAATATGGCAAAACTGGTGGCAAGTGGCATCTTGACATCTTGGCAGCTGCACGCTTGACTTTTCTCAGTTCATGGGCAGTTATTTTGCGCCTTGGTTTTTCCAGACGCTTCTTGCGACCCTGTTGACTATTTTGAATGAAACGCTTGATTGTTTGATGATCACGCTTCAGAAGGTTGGCAATTTTAAGAGTGCTGCATCCCTCTGCAAGATATCTCACTATTTTTGACTTTTCGGAGCCTGTCAAGTCCTTCTTTTGACCCATTTTGCCAAAGGAAAGGAAGTTGCCTAATAATTATGCACACCTGATATAGGGTGTTGATGTCATTAGACCACACCCCTTCTCATTACAGAGATGCACATCACCTAATATGCTTAATTGGTAGTAGGCTTTTGAGCCTATACAGTTTGGAGTAAGACAACATGCATAAAGTGGATGATGTGGTCAAAATACTCATTTGCCTAATAATTCTGCACTGCCTGTATATATATATATATATATATATATATATATATATATATATATATATATATATATATATATATATATATATATATATATATATATATATGTAATTTATATATTAATTTATATATTTATATATAAATTTATAAATTAATGTAAGGACGTTCGCAGGCGCGAAATCACACATGAGCTGACGCTTTGTTTACTATCAAGACGACGCGCGTGTGCCCACCAATGATGTTTACTTTAGTGAACAGAAACTGCATAGGCTGTGAATAACAGGTAATAAAGCTGTGAATAACGTTCAGTTTGTTGCACAGAGCGATCGTTTGGGAGCCGCGCGGGAAGTATGATTTGCATGTATGTTTTTTCTCAAAGTGACAGCAGCCCTGAGATGAACCGCACTCAGCAGTGAAAGGGAAACCGAAAGCGCGCGCATTATTTAATTGACCATGTCACATTTTAGAGTTATGATTACGACAACCATCTGATATGTTTCTTTTTTCATAGCGAACACAAAGTGTTGTACATGAGAATAAAAATATTACACATTTAACATGCAAATAATTTATGTGTATGAGAGTAAATGACAGTAGTTCAATGTTGGGCTTGGGGCAAACATGACATAAAATTGTTAATACAGAATACTGTATTATACTATAGTATATGACCAATAGCATAATAAATGAAATAACGTGATTAAAATATGTACAGTATATGTAAATATGTTCTTTCTCACATTTGTTGGATGGACGAGTTTAAAAAAGCATCTAGAAACTGCTTGAAAAGTGATTAAGTTTAACTTTGGGAAAGGTCTAGGAACCCTGAATATAATAGCATCGTAATAACATAAGAAAACATAATGTTTTATTCTTAAGTATATTTCAAATAATTATAGTAATTTTAACCAGTTAATATTTAGCCGTTAGAATCAGAATGTAAAACACATATATCCTAAACAAATAAATAAACAACAAAAATGCATTTAAAATGTCACACTGGATGTATTAAAGTTGTTAGGTGCCCGCATAAAAATATACAATAGTATTTTATTGCAATGGAGTTTGACATGTTCTCCCAGTGTTCGAGTGGGTTTCCTCCCGGTGCTCCAGTTTCCCCCATTGTCCAAAGACATTCGCTATAGTTCGCTATGGACATTCGGCCATAGTGTATGTAAATGTGAGAGTGTATGGGTGTTTCTCAGTACTGGGTTGCAGCTGTAAGGGCATCCGCTGCCTAAAAACATATGCTGGATAAGTTGGCAGGTTCATTCTGCTGTGGTGACCCCTGATGAATAAAGGACCTAACTTGAGAAGAAAATGAATGAATGTATGAATTTATAACAAACACTATAGTGTTTTATTAACCATTGACACTCACACTTCCAATAGAGATTGGAAGAGATGACAGATGCTGTACAATCTGCTAAAATGTTGCTGCCATTGGTTTTTATGTATGGATGATATATAAATAACATAACCAAAAATGATTGAGGTCATGATAATGTGTTGTGCTATAAGTCAATTGGTTAATATTGATTGATATCAGGCATAGTCATGAATAATTGGATAGTAGTTATATTTGCTTATATGTTTCATCTAAATCTATTGTACAGCAACTTTTTAAAAAATACTTGTATTTCACTGAGACAATGAACAGTCTGCAGAAACACTTTGATTGACGTTCTCCTTTTGTACTTCATACAAATGTTTGTACTTCATTGTGGGGTATTTTGAGCTGAAATTTCACATACACACTCTAGGGCCTCCGGAGACTTATTTTACATCTTGTAAAAACGGGCATAACAGGTCCCCTTTAAATGCAGTTAGATATCAAGCTTTACTGATTGTACATAGAGCTAATCAGTACATAAACCTTTTCTATGCAGAGCTAAAAGCTTAGTACAATCAAAAATAAAACATAAATGTGAAAAAAAAACTGTTGTTAAATGTAATGATTTATCTATTGTTTTTAAATTGAGAATGAATATCATAAAAACAGTCCAAAAAAATGTCCAGGTTGTAGACATGGGACTATAACCGTTTTCAAGGTATACCGCGGTTTGGAAAAGTCAAGGTTTTAAAACCGTCAACATTTTCTGCAATACTGTTCCTAAGGTATGTGTACGATTTTTTTATTTTTTTATTTATTTTCTTTTTTTTTTAGGACAGCAATATCTCCAGCAGGAAATATGCCATTTTAAATTGTAAAAAATCATTTTTTTAAACAAATAAAGACAGCAGATGTTAATAATTCATTTGGCCTGACACGTTTACTGTTCTAAAATATTTTAAAGGGCACCTATGGTAAAAAATCTACTTTTCAAGCTGTTTGGACAGACATATGTGTAGGTATAGTGTATATAGACCGTCATATTGGGGTGATATAAACACACTCAGTCCTTTTTTTTTAATTTAACAACATAAAAACGGTGGACCAATTGGAGCGGTTTTGAGATCGACCGCAACTTGACGTAGGAGTGCAGTCCCCCCGCCCACCAATATTGATTGACAGATGCGCATTACCATATCCTCAGTATGTTGTTTCACGTCCACCATTTTCAGCCTGTGAGTCAAAGCAACGTCACCAAAGAAACACCCTTGCTCTATTTTTAGATCATGTTAGGCTCATTGGGCTCAACATTCACCAAGTTATCGCTCTCCTCGCCGCCAGCGTTTGTGAGTTTTGGTGGGCTTGCATACATGTGTACTTTTCATTGCGTCTTCCTTAAACTTCGGCGGTTTGCATTTCCCGCGGTCACAGAAGCTCCCTGTCATCTTAACTAGGTGCAGCTGGAAAGTGCGAGCGCGTTGCCTCACGTGCGCTTCCCTCCATTGAAAATAACGAACTAACGACGCGCAGCGTCATGCATTTTGCGAATGTGCGCGTCTGGTGTGCCGTGTCGTGGCTCTGAGCGGCGCATCCGGTGTATGACGCCTTTTAGTTATAGCCTCAAGCAGGTCGTACACCAGAAGCGCCGATCGGCGACAAGCAGCGTCGCGCCACGCAGCGCATGCATTTCTGAATTCTAAACATAAGTTTCTATCAGGGGACACACACCGGCGCCGCAAGTGTGCGATACTTTCAACTGTCATGTGCGCGGTGCATCCGGTGTGTGATGTGCTTCAGTCAAAGTTAATTCAGTGTGCTTGGTTATTAGTCTCGGTGTAGGCTACAAGCTCGGAGCTTTAAACTAGCACACAGTTGGCTGTAAAACTATACAAAGACACAAATGATTTTGTACTCTGCTTGGTCTGTGTCCGAGTCTTACATGTACGGCTGAATGCTGATCCTCTCACTCATGTTGCTTCTCTCTGTCTGCCTGTCTGTAGCCATACACAAAGCGGGGGAGCTCTTGGCTCCGCCCCCTTGTTAAGTTCGGCGGGAAGGTGAAACTAATTTTCATGTAAAGCAACACGCCCCTATAACGACCAACTGTGTACACACCCACAAAATTACACTTTTTAACACATCATAATAAAAAAATCTGAATTGTGTTTTGAATTGAACCTAAACTGGCACACTCAGAAGAATCATAATATTAATATTACATCTTAAAAAAGGGGTAAAATAGGTGCCCTTTAAATGTTTCTTAAAATAAAATATATTGTGTTCAAAAGGGAAAAAAAGTTTTAGTTTTTTTACCCAGACATTTAAAAAGAATATATTTTAGAGCAGTAATCATAATACCGGGAAACCGTTAAATCATGATATTTTTATCCAAGGTTATTATACCATCAGAATCTTATACCGGCCCATGCCTACCAGGTTGTAGGGCTGTGCAATTAATCGAATTAATTTTCCCCACCCAGAGCAAATGCATGACTGCCGTCTGTGTGTGACAGTCTTACTAGCCAATTGAGTGAGCGCACTTTCATTCTGCCCAACCAGAATAGTGCAACAGAAAAAAACATAGAAAAAAACAACCAAACAGTAAAGCGCAGGAGAGTGGGATGATGGCGTCTGCTGCTATAAAAGCAGGAATAGACAAATTAATATCAAAGAAAAACAGCACATCTGTAATATGGGAATATTTTGGTTTCAAAGTTACAGACACCGAATAAAAACAGGTAATTTGTAAGATCTGTCGCAGAATTGTTGCCAGCACGAGAAAATACAACAACCAGCACCTAAAAAAGCACCACAGGCAGCTATATAAGGAGTGTGATTAAGCTGAAGCTTAACTAAAAATGTAATCAAATCAAAATCGCAAGATCTGTCAAAAAAATTGCAATTAGATATTTTCCCCAAATCACACAGCCCTACTAGGTTGTATCCCCACCTCCCCCCTAATAAAAATCTATATTCTTAAACAAATCTGGATTAGTAATTAATTAAAACTGTTATTTATACATGCATTGTTACAAAACAATTAAGCACCTTAAAACACACTCTTTTAAAACAATGACGGTAAGACAAGTATTTAAACATCATTCATTCATTCATTCATTCATTTTCTTTTCAGCTTAGTCCCTTTATTAATCCGGGGTCGCCACAGCGAAATTAATTGCCAATTTATCCAGCATATGTTTTACGCAGTGGATGCCCTTCCTGCTGCAACCCATCACTGGGAAACACCCATACACACCCATTCACACACATACACTACTAGGCTCAATTAGACCAAAACCAGTGACCTTCTTGCTGTGAGGCGACAGTCCTATCCACTGTGCCACCGTGCCGCCCTTTCGAACAAATGACATAATGATAATAACAACAACAATATTTTATATATTATAAAACAGTAAAATTAAGAAAATGTATATTTGTGGTAGGTTATTCCTTCACTTTGAAACAATAATAATTCTGTTTATTGTTGTTTTTGTTCTTTGCTTTCAAAAATGGATAGGGCTTTTATTTTGGTGGAAAACAGCAGGGAACTTTTCTTTTGTTGATAACACATTTATAAATCATTGTCAGTATAGACTTGGGTAGATGGTCGGGATGTTACTTTCAAACATTTTACATGACCTTTGATAGTTATACTATGTCAAATTCTCAGGTAGAATTAGAATAAAATTAACAGCTAACAGCATTTATTAACCTCCTTTTGACGTTCAGCGAGGGTAAGAGTAACATTAGGTGTAAAAGTTGTTCTTGTGTAATTGCACAATTTAGTACTGATTAATATAGTTCATAAGCACATGTAGTGTGCACTTTGTTGCAGAGGAAACACCGAGTGTACACAATGGTCATTAAAATACTGTCACACATTGCGCAAAAAATGTTTATGGCTTCATTGTTCATTGTTTAAATTCTCATGATTTTGCAGTAAATCATAACCCAGACACTCCTTTCCTGTGAGATTCACCTAATGCCAGAATGGCTTTGACAGAAATGGCTCAAGTATGTTTGCTCTTGTAAGGTGCTATTTAAGATGCATCCAGTGCTTGTTCTTGGAAGTGAGAAATTAGGGTACGGAAGATTTACTGCTGCTGATTTGCTCTACTTTGATATTGCGGCATGTGCAGTGAATTATGGGAGTTCTGTCAACGCTGTCATCATTATACTCTTTAGTGCTGCTGATTATATGCCATTGTTTCCTGGAATAGTGCCTTTTAAGTGCCCTTGAGAGATGTCTGAACTAAATACCAATGCACTTATGCTTACTACATTTTAGGGCTAGACAACAAAATCAAAAACTTTTCAGTTGCTTGTAAAATCTTATTATTTGTTACTTTGTTAGTTCATTTGAAATGATTTGTCAGTGATTTATCATAATTAAATTGAAAGTTTCAGAATGATCTTTCATCGAACTTTGTCAATCTCTTAGTGATAGTTAATGTAAAATTGAAGAGTCTGTCATCATTTATCCAACTTCTTTTGACAGACTAGTTTGAGGTTCATGCTTCTGCAAAAAACAAAAGAAGATATTTTGAAAAATGTCAGAAACCTGTTAGCATTGACTTCTATAGTATTTGTTTTTCTTACTATGGAAATCAGTGGTTACAGGTTTCTAATATTTTTCAAAATATCTTCTTTTATTTTTAACAGAAAAAGGAAACTTGTAAAGGTATTTAAACCCTTGAGGCAGAGTAAACGGTGTGTAAATTTAAATTTTTGTGTGAACTATCCCTTAGTTAGAGATAAAAGCTCATATTTTCACTGTAGTCTTCAATCTCACTGAATTTATTTAGAGACTACTTTATACTAGGAGAAAAAAATTACTTTAAATTATAAAAATGCTTAAATAAGATTATTGAATTTTAAGTTTAAAAATTTTTTTCATGTTTTTTTTTAAAGAGCCATGAACCAAAGATGAGACACAAACCGTGAGACCCATAATTTTATAGTTTACAAAGTTAAAATGTAAAGAAATAAACAGTAATTTAATGTCCTGCTACATATGTTATTCGTAAATTCATATACACACAATCACAATTTGTTATATCATTATAAAGATAATCATGCTTATATAAGCACTATAAATGAGAAGGACTTCTCTCCTCTCCTCTGAATGCAGACAGAGTGGATAGCAGTGCAGCAGATCACTTTCTCTGTCTATTCCAACCATTAACCCTGCCGGTAATCCAGAGACAGTTTTAAAAAATTATATTCTACCGCGTAGCCCTTACCCTTACCCTTACCCCTACCCCTCGTTTTCCGCGTTCACGTCAAGGGGTAGAGTTTCCCCAATTCTCTTTATCTTGAAGGCTTAGGGCTAAGGGGAAGAAGTAGGGAAGGGGTAGGGATACAAAAATAGAATTGGAATTGGGCCGAAGTTTGCCATTCTCCAATTCTCGTACAGCTCTCCCAACAAAAATGCTTGCTGCAAACCAGCAGCTTTACTGTATCAGCCCTGACAGCATTGCGGGGAAAAACATGCAACAAACCCAGTGGATAATGGAAACAAACCGACTTGTGCCGTCTCACAGCTTGGCAGGTCTGCCTTTCCTTCGGAAAGCACGTGTAGTCATGAATAATTAAGAAGCAGGGTCTTCTCATATGATAAGAAAACTCCGCTATGAATAATGAGAAACTGATGCGTCATCACTCCACTAGCAGATTTGCGCTACGTCACCGATTTTGATCCCGCCCCAAAAATTATTTTAGACTCAGAAAATGAAATTATCTGACAAAAGCTCAAAATTATCCAGTTTTCCCCACAATTAAAGTTGACAGGTGCTAACGTCGTCTTAACTGATGCTCAACACACAAATCTGTTAAAATCTCAAGAAAAGTACTCCAGGTGTCTTGAACCTTTAAGAAAATTGTTCGGTTCATCAAAGCGGCATTTATTAAATGTAAATAAATTGTTAAATATTTAAAAAAATATTATTAAATAACTGCTTTCTTATTGTTTGTAGTTTCAAATGAAATTATTACTCCAGTCGTTATTGCTTTTATTACTATTATCAATAATAATAATAATAAAAATAAAAATAATTAATATTAGAGTGATTTCTGGAGGATCGTGTGACTGAAGTAATAAAGCTGAAAATTCATCATTAAAATCCCTGGAATAAATTATTAAATTAAATGACAAACTACTTTTGAACAATTATTTTATAGTGCAATAACATTTCACAATTTGTACTATATTTTTGATGAAATAAATGCAACCTTGGTGAGCAGAAGCTTATTTTAAAACATTTGAAAATCCTACTGACCCCAAACTTTTGACCGCTAGTGTATATTCTTTTATGCTAAATATAATTTGAATATTAAATAAACATCATGATTCATTAAGATATATTATAAATATATGAAAACTCAATTTCTGATCAAAACTCAATTTCTGTCTTCATTTAGACATCTTTAAAGTATTTCGAATTTTTTGAACTGTCAGATTCCAGACATTCAAATAATAGTATCTCGACCAAAGATTGTCATATCATCTTCGTCTTAATCTTATGTGTTTGTACTTCCAGCAGGGAAATTTAACCACACTGAACTGAACTAAACTGAACTTAAACTCTGAAAACTGGACTGACACAGTTTCAATTTCAGTTTACTAGAACTTCTATGTTAAGCTGCCTTGACAAAATCTACATTGTAAAAACGCTATAGAAATAAACATGAATTTAATTGAATGTAACTCAATGTAACGTTTTGTGGTCCAGGGTTTCATATTTGCCATTTGTGTGCATTACACTAATAAGAGTGTCCTATGGCAGTGTAGATATTTCTAATAGTCTCTATTGTGTTTACTGAAACAGATGCCAGTCTACAGCATCGCTCAGTGGCCAGTCGGCAGTACTGCACAGTGTCCACCAGTGGAGCGGAGCGCCGCACATCTGCCCCTCCAGCCAGCATCGAGTCTCCTCGCTTTCACCCTCACGCCAAGGGCAAGAACATTAGGCTGGATGCACATCTGCGGCGAGCCACCCGCAAGAACAGCTTCTGCAATGGCATCACTTTCAGCCAGCGTCCTGTGCGCCTGTACGAGAAGGTGCGATTGCGCCTCTCAGGAGTCCACACAGGCTGGAGTGGGGCTCTTCGGTTTGGCTTCACCAGTTTAGACCCCAGCGAGCTTTCCTTAGCTGACATCCCCAAATATGCTTGCCCCGACCTGGTGACACGGCCAGGATACTGGGCCAAGGCTCTGCCAGAGAGGCTGGCTATGCGGGACAATGTTCTGGCCTTCTGGGCGGACCGACACGGCCGGGTCTTCTACAGTATTAATGACGGAGAGCCCATTCTCTTCCACTGTGGCCTAAGTGTTGGCTGCCCGGTCTGGGCCATCATAGACATCTACGGAATTACACAGGAAGTGACATTACTGGGTGAGTATACACTACAGTCTAATTAACTCAGAAGTTCTTTAATTAATGATGTTGAATAAAGCATCAGCTGGTGGAAGAATCATTGCTTTCAATGTTTGTGAGTTCTCTCAGCTGGTTTTGCATTTAAATGAATGACACACAATAGTAGTAAAGTGTAATAATAAAACACTGATGTGCATTAATATTACCATGAGCAACATAAGCACAGAAGTTTGCAAAATTATTGAAAAGATACTGCACGCAAGAACGAAAATTCTGTTTACTCAGTTTACTCATCATGATATCAGTCCAAATCTGACTTTTTAAATTTTTTACGATTACAGATAATATTGGACATGCCAATATTAATCTGGGACAGCTTAAAGTGAGTAAATTATTGAATTTAATTGTCATTTTGGATAAACTCTTAATTCATCTTATTTATTCATCCCCACCCAAATGTATTAGCATATATGAACAATCTTCAGTTCTGCCCCAAAATACTGAATAATTATTTATAAACCTTCAGATACTCTGTCATATATTTTATTAAGTACTGGTCAGAATCATATTTTGTTTCAATTTTTCATAATTATGTCAAATTGAATAGCCCTTATTTGAAATTTTCTATTTCATATATTTCCCAAATGCTGTTTAATGGAGAGATTTTTTTTCAACATTTTTAAAATCATGTTTTTAACAACAAACTTCTTTTGTTCTTGTCATGGTGACAGTAAATATTATTCTACTACCTATTGTGCAATATTAAGCTTAAAGTGCAATGTAATATTGGCCTAAGTCATTATATTTTTTCTTTTATTCCAGCCAAACTAAAAGAACTAAAACTTTATATTTTATATTGTTTCAGCAAAACAATATAATAGTAAACACAGTGAAAGACTTCCTTGCTCTGTTAAACATCACTTGGGTAATATTTGATAATGAATTAAAATTTCACAGGAGGGCTAATCATCTTCTATTGTATGTTGCTTTAAAGGGCAAAAATATCTGACCAAATTTTTGACATTTTATTTTTGCAAATGTTTTAAACAATAAAACAGATGTTTTACTTATTTAATATGTCTTTTCTGTATAGAAAATTTTATTTGTGAACAAGATATAAAAATGAGTCTCGTCCTTGACCCATACACCATCAAGTGGTTGAAAGATAAATGTTAATTATTCAGTAACTCTGTACACCACCAGACTTAACCTTTTACATTAATAAGAAATGTTGAAAGATGAAAACAAAAAACCAGAGAAGACTAACAGAGAAGACTAATAGAGAGGTTTAGACTGTCCCAAATAGCATTGTTTTTATTAGCTCCCTTTACAAATGTTCATACATGACATCATTGCTCATGTTCAGTGGGGAGGCTCACAGATTTGCCATATGCCAGTGGTTTTTATAAACTTTTTTAGCTCTAAGTAGGTCAGAGAAGGGTCATCTGGGATATGTCACTCTGGCTGTCACACTTAAAGCTTTACTTCAAATAAGCTAAATGTAGATTTGTTCCCTAATGATTATAAGCGGCCATGTAGGTTGCAAACCTTAAAACTTGAAAGCCTAAATAAACACTTGATTGCAGCAGTAAACATGCAAAAAAGAAATAAGCAATATCAAATGAGTAGCATTGCGATATGGCTGTATATCAGCACTGGTGGGAGGTGTGCGTTGGCACGAGGCCGCAGGCCAAGTGCCTTAGTGTCCCACCAGTGACGATATACAGCCATATCGCAATGCTACGAGTGTCATAATGCGTTTATACAACAGTTCGATGCCATAATCGTACATATAAAAAGGGAAACCAAACACAGAGAGTCTCAAAATCCTTTTGTATGAGGAACTACTTTCTTCCGCCATTCATTCACATCTGCAGCTGATGTGAGAACGGCAAAAACTGTTGCTACTTTACAAACGTCACTTTAGAGCAAGTATTTAAATGATTCTGTACCATAATATTTAAAGTGATGGCAAAACGGGTGATTTTGCTCACATTTTAAGATTATAAGGCTGAATGGCATTAAATACCATCAGTCTAGAGACATTTATTTCTCTGTTGCAATTGGGATATCACAATAGTTAACCCCAAAAAAAGCCAAAGCAAAGCAAACACTACCAGAAACACTACAAGAAACACCACCAGACTATGGTATAAATACAGCACTACAACATACAAAAGAGAGCGATCGACTAAGAAAGACACTTACCTGTTTTATAATGATTTGATCAGCTGTAGTTTGACACTGATCTTTTCTCCTCTAAGGGCTTATTATGCGGTCTCTGTTGCCATCTTGTGGCGGAACATCAACCGTCTTTGCTCTGCTAAGTATGACAGGCTGATGAATGTCGACGCGCTGTATCTCCGAAATTATAAATATTTAAAATAGGCACTATCCTTATAAATAAACTGCATAGTTACAATCTAAACAACTACATTCTTGCCTAAAAAAGCCTCAAAAGTACATTATGTTGTCCAACAGCTGCAATATTTGTCAAACTGTAGTGAGTTTATCGATCTCCTGTCACTCTATGTGGGCGGACATAGGGTGAGGAAGGGTGAGGAAGCTGTACGAGTGTTATTGCAGAATATCGCACAGCTATCTGCCAATCAGATTCGAGAACCACACAGAACTGTTGAATAAACAGTAATATACTATTGTACTTAGTGAAGTTGTCTTGTTTAAGTCACAGATTATAAGCGCAGACTATAAATGTTGCATCCATTTCACAGTTTTATACAGGATGAGAGTTGCCCTACTATTACAAGCATATACAATCATAAATGTGAGAAAATGGATTTCTTTAGCTATGTTTCCATTAAAAGATGCAAATTAAACTTATACACAAAACTGGAATATTGGATAAAATGTTTGAGAATAAAGCACAGTTTCCATCTATTGAGTCAAAGAGAATAAAATAACCACTTCCTGATAAACTGGCATTAAATATCTAAAAGAAAAATGAAATTTGCCGCAGTAGGAGAATTCAATATGGGCCCTTTTTCTAAAATAAATAATTACTTGCACCTCATAAGAAGTCAGCGAAATGCAATTAATGCACAGTGGTTTTTAGAGGCATGAGACTGCTCTTTGGAATCGCAGCCGTTTAATTACGGAAGTCCTAAGACAGGACTTCTCATTAAAAAGTATTTTTTCTCTTATTTTGTCGTGATCACAACTTAATTTTCTCGTGATCTTGACATAACAAAAGTTGTTTTCTCATGATCTCAATTTCTTTTTTTTTCTTTTATTTATTTAGGTATTAATTATTATTATTATTATGAATCTATAATTGATCGTTAATTTAAATGCTGATCGATCACAGGATTTGGTGGAAATTGACATCCCTACAGACCAACTCAGTTATTTTAAACGAAGAAATGAAAAAACAATCCTTCTCTTGCACTTTTGGATTCTTCATTTCGTATCATTCTCATCACTACTGTAGCTCAGAGCTGCTTTGAACAGATGCGCGGCGCCTCCCTTATATCTGTAGCGTAACATGTTTAGCTGAACTAAAATGATTTCTATAAAAACGCCTTAACACTTCAGCTCAAGCCTGCGTATTCATTGCACACTTAACTTGGGCATGTCTAGGGCATCCAGGCAGAAAAAAAAGGTCGCCTCTCACATTGGCCAGATATAATAATAATAATAATTAATACATAAATAAAAGTAAAAAATAAGTCGTGACACTGAGAAAACAACTTTTTGTTATGTCGAGATGACAAGAAAATGAGTTGTTATGCCAAGATCACGAGTTAATTAAGTCGTGATCATGACAAAACAAGAGAGAAAAAGTATTTTAATGCATGGCCTCTTAGGACCTCCGTACCTAATTGAGTTCTGGAAGGTAATAAGACCCATCCACTTTGATGACGGACTTTGGCAAAGCAATTTTAAGATGACCAAAACAACATTTCAGATGTTGTGCAATGAGGTCCATTAGCGCTGTCCCATCACATCCATTTTTGTTACCACATGATCTGTTGAAACAAAATCACATGATTCACTTTTTTTGATGCGCATGCTGGATGTTATTCTGTAAATGTGCTTCCATTGAAGTTTATGCACATTTTTTTCTTATCAAATAAAAATGTTATCCTACACAGCTGTGTGCATGCGTACATTTTTAATGTGATATTCCAAAATGCGCATAAAAATAGGTGGATGAAAACAGAGCTATAGTCAACTTGGCTTTAAAAGGAGGAACTAGCAGAAGATAGTTAGAATAGCTGCCATAAGAGCTCATTTTACTTGATTAGATAATGAACCCTCCAGTTTTGTTGGAATTACTTCCCGGAGGCATACAGAATGGCCGAATGCCAAAGAAACATCCCGGGTGAGGTGCCGTGATTCGCTTTCTCACCAAAACTGACGGCTCTGAAAAGCGCCAGTCAAATGAGGCCTAAATATTCACCACACACCAAATGTTTAGTGTACTGGACATCTGTGTCTGCATGAATGTGTATGTGTGTGTGTGAATACTTTTTGGACATTGAACATCCTTAATCTAAGAATGGGAGTCAGTGAACTGAACTCCCTTCCTTTTCTGTCCTAGTCTCTTCTTTCTGGCTCCTTTGTTTACATTGTGTCTGGCGAGATCATTGACCATGTTTGGTCAGAGCTGCTGTGTGGTTTTGGAGTAAGGGTCCCAGTCTCCCTGAACAGCTGAACCTGTACCCAGACCTACAGGGTAGCGATGTTTTGCATGGGTTGACAGTTGCTTTGTTGGCTCGCAAAGATGTATTTATAGGCAGAAAGATTTATTGAGCTGTCATAGGAAATTAGTAAACATAGAATCTGACGTTATTTCACCATCAAAACAAATGGTTCAAGTGAAGTCCCTGTCACACTGAGCAGCATTGCATTATAAATCACTATAACGCTAAACTATTGAATCCCATTTTCTTCACTATTTCTTGCCACAGAGTTTTTTTTTTTTTATGTTTTTTTTTTTTTTGGTTGACAGTTGACACCGTTCTTTCCTTGGCATATGAACATTTTTATTTTTTATTTATTTTTTGCCCTATACACTGATTTTTAAAGCAGCACTCCACTTTTTTAGAAGGCACCTAGAGTTGAGTTCAACTCACAGTTGAGTTTTACCATCTTTTTAATACATTCAGCCAAATTCTTAGTCTAGCAACAGCACTTTTAGCTTAGCTTAGCATAAATCATTGATTTAAATTAGACCAGTAGCATCTCACTTAAACTTATCATTTTATTATTTAAAACTTGAATCTTATGTACAGTAGTTGCGTGAACAGAAAATGAAAAGTTGCTATTTTCGATATGGTTGATATGGCCAGTGGCGGATCTAGCTTAAATGGAACCCTGGGCGAATCACTTTATAACATCTTTATGACCCCTATCGTATTTATTCTAGGATTACCACTCTAAATTAATACATTTGCATAAAGTAAATTGTATCTCTCAAAGCTTACTGGGGCACAGATGATTTTTACTGGGCCCCTTTTTTATTTATTTATTTATTTTTGCACTGTCTCCCCGTGCCGCCCCCAGCAAAATGCTGCCCTGGGCGATCGGCAGGGCCAGACGGAATCTGCAGACGTTTTTTGCAATTTCTGCGGAGAATTTTGGTAAAAATCTGCGGATTTCTGCGGAATTATTTTGGGAGTCTCTTAACTAAAACCTTAATATGTGAAATATGTGTAATTTAAAAACTGAATAAATTCAGATTTACACACATTTACTCAAGTAAATAAACAGAATAAATGATGGGCTAAAAATCTGCAGAATTCTGCGGAAAATCTGCGGAATTCTGTGCACGCAGATTCTGTGTGGGCCTAGTGATCGGCCATATTGCCCATGTCTAAATCTGCCACTGGATATGGCTTGGAACTCTCATTCTACAGTAGGTACATAATCTGTCCCTGAGGTGATCTGGTATGACTTGGCTGAATCAGAAACAGTTTCTAAAACAGCAATTCCGCAAGCCACTGTTGCAGAAAACTCATTTTAACATGGAAAAGATATCTTTTATTGCATGTTGGACACTGCGTCTCATATACTTATGACAGTTTTATCGTTAGTTTGCTATGAGGCAATACACAAAAAAGAAAGCTCAAACAATTTCAGTTGGAAGTACATCAACATACTAAAAAAAATGTCTCAGCAATTCCAGTTCACGCGGACTAACACGCATGAAGATCTCGGGCGACCCATTTCATATGAAAAAATACTTTTAGCAATGTATAGAAAATTCTATAGTGTTTTTGAGTTGTAGTAAATAGGGATGTTACGACTCACCTGACTCACGATGAGATCGATTCACGATACTAATCTCTATCGATTCACGATACTAGTTGCTTTACATGTCAGTCAGAAAAACTTTGGGTGGTCCTTGGCCAAAGAAAGCTGCTACGGAGTCAAGACTTTCTGCTGTGAATTCAAGACTATCTGTTCCCCGGCTTTTCAGACCAAAGTGTTACATAATTATCTGCTTCCTGTCACCATAAACTGGACCTAAATCTTGTCACAGTTAACCTCCTCATTTACAAAAATCTACATTTCGGTTTATTAAATGCTGCTGCAGTTCTTCAATGCTGATCCAATTTATATTCCAGAAGCTTCCATCTACAGGATTTTGGTCCAGTGAGTAATATCTATGTCTTGTCTGAATTTAAAAGAAGAGACATTTCACTTGGTTTTGATGAAATATATAGCTATAGTATCATTACCTGCAAACTAACGCCATGTTTTCTAATAATGTTGCTAAGGGGCAGCATGTACATTGAAAACAGGATGGGGTCTAAGACAGGTCTCTGTGGCATTAAAATGATCGCAAAAGAGCACTACACTAAAATGATTTACAAATTAAATTTTTCATTTCAGTTTATTACATTTATGATGCAGCAGTAGTATATTGATCTGCCAATCAGTGATCTTTCGTGCTGAGACCCTCTTATGTTTAGCATAGTGATGCATTTAAGCTTGTTTATATAAAAGTTCACAATGTTAAAGAATTTATTATGACATAACGGATATTCATACAGCAGTGAATATTAATGTGTATCCTGTCACATTTGCCGTGCAGAGTTAAACGTGGGCGCTGTGTGTGTAAGTAAATTTTGTATTGACATTGTGTGTGACTCATCGTTGCAGAAAGGCTTGAATTAGCGCCACAATAAATGCATCAAATAATCATTGGGAAAGTTCTTCATGTATTATTTCTCACAAACATGACATGAGATCTGCTTCCTTCATGTCTGTCACTGTGCTGTTTATCTGACGCAGCAGGAGACGGAGACTCAGGCTGTTTCTCAATATGTGTTTTCATCAATCTTGTGTCCACGAGTTCTCGTGTAACGTAATTGTCAACTGCCAAAGTTCAGTTCCAAAACTCAAGACCGCAAGAATGGAGGATGTGTAAAAATTTCCCGGATGTGTTCTTGGTATTGAGGATGCACCGATGCAGTCTTGAGCACCGAACTTGCTCTAGAAGTCCCAGAAGTCATTGTGACTGAATAAAGGAGGTGGGAAGTGCAGCATTTTATATATATTTATTATTGAAGTTCAGAGATATAACTTATTTATATCAGGAGTTTCCCTAAATAAGATGGTGAAAGTAAACATTTATGAAAATCCTAATAAAATCATAAACACATTAAGAGTGTTTGCTGAAATTCGTATTCAAATCTGTTTTATATGTATTGTGAAAAGTATATTTGTTTTTGTGCAGGTTTTATATATTGAAAATGGAAAAAATAAATAAATAAACAATAAATTGTTGTATGAACGCTGTAATGTTTAAATAATTTTCTGTTAAAAATGCGTGAAGTTCATGTGACCATCAGAAAGAACGCATCATCTCATTTCTCACAGGACGCGTTCTGTGTTCTCGCGGCCTCCCAAGTTTGTTCTTCTGAGGTGACCTGGCAAGACCTGTCTTCACAAGAAAGCAAGTCCATTCTTTGCGTTCTTGAAATTGGGAAACACACTCTGACAGGCACATGGGAACAGTGGGCGGGGAGAATTAGCTCATTTGCATTAAAGGCACAGGCAACAAAAACAGCTACAATGTGTCCAGAGCTGAAAATCCATTAATCTAAAAGGTATAATAAATAATCTGATGGGTATTTTAAGATGAAACTTTACAGACACATTCTGGACACACAAAAGAGTTCTCTTAAATCTTGAAAAAGGGGTAAAATAGGTGCCCTTTAAAGATTAAGTAATTTCCATTAGGTTATATTATTTAATCACTCACTCAAACATCTTTTCCTAAACCTCTCTACTTAACCATGGATTGGCCTGTGTTTGTAGTTTCAACCTCTCACTTGTGACCCAAATGAACTGGAAGATCTTGGAAAGAGTTTTACTGTTGTTGATCCTCGTAACTAAACATGAATGACTGCTGCAGCAGAGGGAAGAGTTTCTATCAGCTTACATTTAACAACCACTGTCAGTTCTTTAAATAAAGACACCAAACGTTTTTATAACTCTTGGAACATGGTACATGTAAATGTTTATTGTGCTTTTATAGTCACTTTGGTCCTATGTATTATGGAGATCAGACAAGAAAGCGCAGGGTAAAAAGAGTGCAATGTGATTCTCAAAAGACATCATGCTGAACTGTGCCTAATGTCAGATCAAGCCACGAGACACCAGTGCCATCTTTTTCTAATGTTATCCTAAACACCTGTTGTTCTGCCTTTAGAATGGATCGTAAAAAATAATTAATACCGTTATTTAGCACTAGCCTTGCACAGCAGATTATATGTTAGCTGTAAAAAGTAAAGGCAGTCATTTTTTGCTCATAGGGAGCTATCCTTTCATCATTCATTCATCACAACATGCTCAATAAGTGGAGGGTAAATGCACTTGCTGTCAAGCTACGTTACTAGGGAGAGCAACAGACACATAGCAATTTTACAGACAGAACTGCCTCTAGAGCAAAATCAAGACAGTAAAAAGGCATACTGTTGTTATTAGAGCAGAAGGATTGAAAGTGTTTTCACTTGTTATCATTTGTATCGTCTCACTGCTCTCTCTTTCCTCTTTCAGAGAGCACATTTGCTGAGAGCGTAGGCGCGAGCTGTCTGAGTGCCGCCCGACTCAGTGCCTATCTGCCCCAGAGCAACCACGACTCTGCCAACTACAGCAACAACCAGCTAGAGACCAACCAGGCTGCTGCTGCAAAATTTGCCACACTACAACTTAGCAACTACAACCAGTTGATCCCCTGCTGCTCCACCTCCTCTACCCCCTCTTCATCTGTCCAGAGGCCTGCCCGCAGCCTCTCCTTGCCTCTCGACGTCGACCTACATTTTCACCCCGTACGAGGCCCTGATGTGGTTCTCTCAAATGATCGTACAGTTGCTTGTACTCACTTTCTGGACAGCAGCAGGACTCTGATGTTCAGCGACAGGCCTGTCCGGGTGGGCGAGACTCTGTACTTGGAGGTGGGCCATCTGGGCTTGCCGTACTTTGGGGCTCTACTATTTGGCATGACCTCTTGTGATCCTGGTACTCTTAGTGCTGGGGAGTTGCCAGCAGACCCAGAGCTGCTTCTGGACCGTAAGGAGTACTGGGTGGTCTACAGGGGTTTTCCTGTGCCCACAGCAGGTGATGTGCTCAGTTTCACCTTTCTGGCCAACGGGGAGGTACATCATGGGGTCAACGGAGTGGCGCGTGGTCGTCTCCTGTGTGTCGACTCCTCTCAGGTTCTGTGGGTCTTTTTCACGCTGCATGGAGCCGTGAACCGACTCAGGATATTAGGTAGGTAACTTTTTCTCAACAAGTTACCCATAAGCTTATTTGTTGGTACCCTAAGGCCTCTTAGTGTGATAGAAGACAGGTTGAGTACACAGGAACTAAACAATTTAAAGGTGTAAGTTATTAGCTTTATACTATTAAGCAGAACCCATTAAGGCTGAGTTATACTTTCGCCTGGCGCTATGTCGCAGACCTCCGCTGACTGCATGAGCACCTCACGAAATGGACGAGGCTTTTATACTTGACGCATTTGCCGCTGTTATATTCTTTAAATTGACAGAGGGCAGTCAAAAGAAAATGACCGTTAAGTCAGCCGGATAAAAATAGAAGTATGAAGTTTCATAATATCATTAATATCATTCAAGATTTTTAAACTAATTCTTTTTATTATTTTTATAAATTATTTTAATTAGGGCTGCAACTAACGATTATTTTAATAATCGATTAATCTGTTGATTATTTTTTCGATTAATCGTTGAATTGGATTAAAAAAAAACAAGAAAAGCATTAATTTCCAACCAGTTATTCAAAAAAGCTGATCCCTGAGCTGTTATAATAATCATAATAATAATAAAATAAAAAACTAATAGTTTTGTCCGGTTTTCAAAAATCTTAAAAAAATCTTAAATCAAGATACATACTAGACACATGAAGTACCATAAGAAATTATGTCAAAATTAAGTGATTATTTGGATAAAACAACCAAAATGATTTGACAATGGGGTAAAAAAAATAATCTTAATAAGATTTAATCTCAAACAGAATTTAAGCATCACTTAATTTTCTCATACCATTTTTCTTGTCTAGACTTGATTTAAGATTTTTTAGATATTTGGACTGGAAACGAGATGAAATGACTAAGAAAAAAAAACTTTTTTTGCAGTGTAGCTATACATGACACCAGATGGAAAAATAAATGATCCAAAAAAGGCGAGTGAATAAAAACTCTTGAACTGTTGAAAAACTGTTTAATTCCTTTCCTCCTCATCCATGTCTATGAGGCGCCGAACTCAGCATGTCGTGCGACACAACGAATCGTTTATGAAATCCGTTGCCAATGCTTTTAGTAATCGATTTTTACAATTTACCTAATTCGTTGTTGCAGCCCTAATTTTCATTTATTATAAAGATTTTTATAACCATACAAGATTTTTTTTAAATCAAACTTTGATGCATTACTTGCATTTGTTCATATCTCGGACAGTTCTACCTATTAAAGTTTATTAAAATATTAATGACAACAGAACATGGGTTGCTCTACAAAAAAAAGTAAATTTACTAAATAATACTGACAGGTTTTTTTAGATTTAGCTCACTCCACAATTCACACATTACTGTCTGGTTAGTTTATATGCTAAAAAGGCAATAATGGTCCAATATTCCTGACCATTATCACCAATAAAGCCTAGAAAAACAGGGCATCAGTATATTGTAAACCGATAGGTTCAAATATTTTTTTTCCAGTTATCAAAGAAACAATTTGTTTCTTCATTTTAGTTTTGTAACTATTAAATTGTTTTAAATTCAAAATTGTAATAAGTACATCAGTGTAAAACCTATGAATGGGGGAAAAACATATTCTGTAATTGTTTATTAAAACCACCTGTGTCTCCACTTTTGCCTTTTTGGTTTTAACAAACTTATCTCTCAAATTTTTCTGAACTTTTTAACAAAAACTTACCTCCTTTCCCACGGCTGTTGCAATTTCTAGCCAACAATTATTGACCATCTGGTTATCACTATGATCACGCATGGACGGATCATAAAGATGTCTGTACAGGTGTACCTGTTTCAGGCAAAATCTCTTCAAAGTGATTCATGTTAAACTCAAATCAAATGTGGCGCTGCGCTAACTGTTCGCTCGAGTCCCAAAAAATGTTGTGCGCTCTGCCGAAATCATGTCGTGCACCCCCAAAGCGAACTTCCGCAAACACCATGATGACGTCACATTCGCCGCGTGCACTCAAGCGAAGTAGTGAACGTGTCGAGTATAAACCAGGCTTTAAGCAAAACAGTGGCTTGTTTATTGAAGATGTTGAATAACCAGACCATTGCGATGTTTCAATCTTGAGGTCATGAATGCCAAATAAGCTTTTTGGTATTAGAAATAGACAACATATTTTGTAACATGGCAATATTCCAGAGGTAGATTAAGGCTAGGGGTGTAACAGATCACTGTTGATTCCTTAATTCATACGGATCACAACCCACAGTTTGGAACATTTTTTACTGGTAGATTAATCCTAAATTTGTAACTATCACTATTGCCTCTTGCGTCATTCAAATCACATGTATGAAAGCATTAAGGCTTTCCTGTGAAATATAATGATGATGGAAGAAGTTGTGGTAGGTTATTTGGGATGTGGTGGGTTTCATTAAAAGTGTTTTCTGTCACTACATGTTTAGCTTGCATTAATGCATTCAGTGTAAGCTGCACGATTAATCATTAAAAGATGGGGATCTCAACACCCACGCAACATAAATTATAAATGATGGTAATTTGCATATGTTTATTAATCCTTCGAATCGCTGCATTCAAATCTGTGTTTGAAAAACACAAAAATCAAGAAAGAGATTCAGTCTTTAGTCTTTTGAGTTAGTTATGAAGTTACAGTCAAATAACACAGAAGTACCATGATAACAGTTTATAGTTTAGATAAAACCACTGATGTTTATGGTAAAGATTAAAATCGATGCTCAAAACTGAAAGTTGTAGGCAGCAATTATATTATTTAACCAATAGATGGTGACAACCAGCCATCAAAAATATGCCACTGAATAATTTTTTTTAAAATGACACATCTATCAACGAAACATGAAGTTTTATGAGTGAATAATTTATTGAAAATGAGAGTAAAAAAAAATATGGGTTTTCCAAATTATAATGTTAGATTTATACATTTAGGGTCATCAGCAACAGTTGTAGAAACAGTGACTTTTGCACAGTACTGAATATTTTACTATTTATTTTTATTCAGCTGATTATTTCTTTATTTTATTTTTAATAAAATGACAGGTTCTAAGATCTGTTTGTTAAAACCCAAAGTGTCTTGCAGTACTGTTTTTGTAATAAGTGGAAAGCAAATTACATTTCACTCCTCCCCTTTTTGGCTGATCCGAAAAATGGTCCAATCTGTGACTAAAAAACCATTATGTGATCCGAAGTGTGAGATTTGTTATCCGTTACACCACTAATTAAGGCTGTTTTTGAAACATAGGAAATATAATTTTAAATAGTCAAATTGCTGTCAACACTTAGGACATTTACTATAAAAGCTGAAGCAACAGTACATCCTTGTAGATCCAAATTATATTCCAACATTTTCTGTGTACAGAATTTGTTCCAATGAATCTTGTCTGAATTTTTTTAATCAAAAATACTGATTATTCAATCTTCAATGTCAGTAATACATTCTGTTAACTTCCACAGAGACATTTCACCTTGTTTTGGTGAAAAATAATGCTATAGTATCATTACCATAACACTACTAACTAACCCCATGTTTTCTAATAATGTTGCCAAGGGGCAGCATGTAAAATAAGGGGGACCTAAAACAGGAGGGGACCTAAAACAGGTCCTTGTAGCACTAAAAGGGTTGCACAATACATCACAATAACATGGATCAAAAGGAGGACAACAAGGGGTCAGCATGCCATTTGGGATTGGCCCAAGACCTGAAATAGGTCAGATAAGGAAGACATCCAAAAAATGTACTGTTGGTGTACCTCCAGAAGCTGGGTTGAGAAACACTGACCTGTTAATTAAATCCAAAGTCTTTCTTATCTGAGCTTCTGCATAGATGCCAACTGTGCTCATATTGGGATGAAAGCATTCTGGGATGCTGTTTTAGCAGCAACAAAGTAGTTTATCTGTATGCTTTACATAGTGGCTGCTTTTTTTAATCACATATAATTTTGCATAGAAATTATTTTATACAGTTGAAGTCAGAATTATTAGCCCCCCATTGATTTAATTATTTATTTTTTAATATTTCCTAAACAATGATTAACAGAGCAAGGAAATTTTCACAGTATGTCTGATAATATTTTTTTCTTTTGAAGAAAGACTTATTTGTTTTATTTCGGCTAGAATAAAAGTAGTTTTTAACTTTTTAATAGCCATTTTGGGGTCAAAATTATTAGCCCCTTTAAGCTATATTTTTTTTCAATGGTCTACAGAACAAACAATCATTATACAATAACATGCCTAATTACCCTAACCTGCCTAGTTAACCTAATTAATCTAGTTAAGCCTTTTGAATGTCACTATAAGCTGTATAGAAGTGTCTAGTAAAATATCTAGTCAAATATTACTGTCATCATTGTGAAGATGAACTAAATCAGTTATTAAAAAATGAGTTATTAAAACTATTATGTTTGGAAATGTGTTGAAAAACTCTTCTCTTCGTTAAACAGAAATTGGGGAAAAAAATAAACAGGCGGGCCAATAATTCAGGGGGGCTAATTATTCTGACTTCAACTGTAGAAACAAAATATTTGTCTTCAAAACTAATTTAAGGGAGACTCTTACATCTAACAGTTCGTGATATAATAAATTCAGCATTCAAAACATTGATTGGTTTTGCTATTTACACATATATGTGACACACTACTGGTCAAAAGTTTGGGGTTAGTTTTTTTATTTTATTTTAATTTAAATAAAATGATTCTGTTCATCAAGGCAGCATTTATTAAATGTAAAAAAATGGTTAAATACTTATTTATTAAATATTTATTTATTACTTATTGTATATAGTTCCAAATGAAACTCCAGTAATTATTGCTTTTACTACTATTACCATTAATAATAATATTTATAATAATAAAAATAATAATTAATATTAGAGTAATTTCTGAACGATCATGTGACTCTGAAGACTGGAATAATGAAGCTGAAAATTCATCATTAAAGTCACTGCAATAAATTATAAAATTAAAATATTAACATAATTCAAACAGTTATTTTATAGTGCAATAACTTTTCCCAATTTTACAATTTGTACTGTATTTTTGATGAAATAAATGCAGCCTTGGTGAGAAGAAGAAGCTTATTTTAAAAGATTTAAAAATCCCACAGATCCCAAACTTTTGACCGGTAGTGTATGTGGTATTGTTTTCTATTTTTAGTGCACTGTAGAATGATTTAACATATAGCTTTTTCTCCCAGCGTTCCTCATCCCACAACTAGTACATTCAAAGAGGTTCTACAGTCAACTTTAGTTCAACTTGAAGATGGCACTTTACCAATATTTCAAAAGAATTCCCCTTAAATGATTCACAACCACACAGAAGGAAATATATTACATAAGAATGAAAACTTTACATCAATCCAAAGTTCAAATTTTCACATATATTGGTCACACTTTATTTTAAGGTACAATTTATTAATTAATCATCTGTTATTAATAAACAATTAACTCACTTTAAGCTCAATAAACTCCTAATCTGCTGCTTATTGAGAGTTATTATGGTATTATTATTAGGTAGAATTCGGGATGTAGTAGCGCTGGGCGATTAATCAAAAAGTAATTTAAATCGACATTCAGAACCTATAATTGATCTAATTTTTCCAGATCGATTTTTTTTAATTATTATTATTTTTTTTTTTAAAAAAAGAAATTATTTTCCCTACTGCATGTGGAGTCACGTGATGCCACTCTGTTAAGATTTATACTTCTGTGTTGCGCGCATGCGTATTGTCCGGCACAAAAAATGGAACTACACATTGTGACAATGCATAGCGCAGTCTTTATTTTTGGTATGTTTGATAATGGTGACGAGTGTGGATGGCGCAGATTAATTTCAGATTAACTCTGAGGGCAAAAAAAATAAATAAATAAATAAAATAATCGTTCATTAATCGTAATCGATTTCCCAGTAATTGGTTGTGGCTGGAAGTGCATCCGTTGCGTAAAAACGTGCTGGATAAGTTGGCGGGTCATTCTGCTGTGGCGACCCCAGATTAAAAAAAGCGACTAAGCCGAAAAGAAAATGAATGAATGAATGAATAATCGTAATCGAGTCAAAATGTTCAATTAATCGAGATTTTGATTTTAGGCCAAATCGCCCAGCCCTAGGATGTTGAATAAGATCATGCAGAATATGTCCTTTATAAGTACAAATAATTAGCCAATAAGCCCCTAGTTAATAGTGAGAATTGGCACTTAAACTAATTGAAGGATCCAGTCTCTCTAAAACCCTCCTTTTGTTCGATCACCTAGTCTTTTGCGATTGGAGTACTGTTTGCAGTCCATGTTTAAAGCAAAACATCTATCACAATATATCCATTACTAATACTTTTTCCTGGAAGATTTTGCTGAACTTTTACAGGGTATCCGCCGGGTCTCAAAAAGTCTAAATCTCAAAAACAAAATTTTAGGCCTTAAAAAGCCTTAAAAATTTGCTGAAACATTGTGTTGTAGTCCTTAAATCTTTTTTAAACAGGTCTTCTTTTTCCTTTGTTCATGTATAGCTACTCAATCTGGCCTTCACTAACATTCCACCTCTATAAAACATAACTTTTTTTATTTAAAAATGTTATTTTTAACTCTATTTAGCATAATGTTTTAATTATTTTCCATACAATAATATTTGTTTATTAGTTCTCCATGTATTTACTGCTGAGGACACTGACCTTTTGAAGAAAGGTCATGATAAAAACAAGTATATGTATAAAAACTAGAGCTTGCTTGTTTTGAGATATTATTTAAAATATGTTGCTAAAAATAATAAAAATTTTAATACCATTTTTATTATTTAATAATTAGTATTATTGTACTATTAAATCTAGTAAATTATAATTATTTTGATAGGTGTATATATAAAAAAAAAATATTCCATTTGGGCCATTTGAAAAATTCCTCAGCATTTAGCTCTGTATGAGTCTAAAATTTCATTTATAATGGTCTAAAAATGTCTTAAAGTCTTAAGTTAACTTGGTGAAACCTGCAGAAACCCTGTTTTACATGGGCAAGCAGCTCTGTTGCACACACAGGAAAGGTATTATATGAACAATTGCAATAGGGGCACTTTAATATTTTGTTGGACTCATTCTGTCATTGTCAGATAAAGATGATATCAGTAGTTTATCAGTGATTGTTGCAAGGAAGGCATATGTATTCATTTATTCTCTTTTTTCATAAGGAACGGTTCAGGCCAGCCCACCCACCTCTCCGTCAGTGTCTCAAGGATCAACGCCTGATGACAGTGACTCTGATCTGGCTTTCAGTGTCAACAGGTCATCATCAGCATCTGAGTCCTCTCTCGGTGAGTCTCAACAAGCGCATTCATCAACTCACTCTCAGCTTTGAACCACTGGAAGAGGCAGAATGCTAATGAAATGGCTGATTAAAGTCAGAATGGAATGCATTACAAATCTTATTGTCAACTAGGGCTCTCACAATATCAGATGAAATAATAATAACTTAAAGCCAAATCTATCTTCATTTTTTGACCCATGATTGCACTATTACATACAAAATTAACAAATGTATTTAACAGCTAATAATAACAGCTAATTAATACTATGGGAATAGCTTCCCTACTAAGGTTGGGTCGATAGACGATGTTGTGATAGACAACACATCATCAACACATCATCGGCCAATGGCCGATAGACATCACGATGCTGAGCCTGCAGCGAGCCTTTAATTATGACGCCTCCTTCACTGAAAATATCTGATCTCATACTGATTGAATCTTTTTTGTTCTATCCTAAACCCCAGAAAACAAGATCCCATTGTTTAATGTTTTTAATGTACTTAATTCATACTGCTTGAAAGACTAAACTATATTATTATTATTTTTTTATTTTAAAGATGTGTTTTGAAGACCTGGCCAAGTCACCCTTGTACATGAGATCTTGATCTCAATGCTTTTTTTTACCTGGTTAAATAAAGAAATAATAAAAAAAAAAAATTATAAATGCAATTGGGACGTACAACATCTGCCATTTATCATTATCTGTCTAATGTGAAACATTGTGTTGGACAATGGCGTCGTCTATGGCGGTGAATTAATTATTTATTAATAATTAATTAATTCATAATAAATTAGTTATTTGTAGCCTACAGTTTCAAATACCTGGCCCGCATGTCTTTGTTTTACCCATAACCAAATCATAAATAAATAAAAAAGATACACACAAATTACCACCTGTCAGTCACTTTTTTTCTGCAGGACAGGCATGAATAGTCAGAGTGATCTGTGTCACTATTATGGCATTGACAAACTTGGTAAAAAAAGGTGCACAACCAACAGGAACCAACCAACAGTATCCAAGGTTTTTGCTAAAATTACTATTGCTCTTTGGTCTTTTGAATCTGTCAGGTAACGTGTCACAGCATAAGTACACTGCTTCAATTTTTCTCTTTCACGCTTGTAGAGTCGTTACATAGAGACAAGATTAATTAAATTTCACATTTACGTGATCCAGTGGTACATCCTTGATAAACTGTCCAACGTGCACTGCTCTCTGGAGTTTTGTGCTCAAAGCATGAGCACATGACCGAGTGTGTGTGTGTATGTGGTCACATGATGTGCGTTTTCAGCGGTATAATGTGAACGGAGATCTGTTCAGAAATGCTAGATGAAACGCCAGCGTGAACGTGGATTGTTTTCGTTCTAAAATGCCATTTTAAAACTAAGACGAGCGGGTTGCTGTAATGGGGGCGGGCAGAGGATCATGATGCAGGCTCAGCATTGTGATTCTCTGCCCCGCCCCCGTCACAGCAACCCGCTCGCGAAAAATACACACTTAGGCCGCGTTTACACTAATACGTCTTAGTTTTAAATAATTAATAATTAATTCACCGCCGTCTACGACGACGATGCCATCATCCAACACAATGTTTCACATTAGACAGATAATGATAAATGGCAGATGTTGTACGTCCCAATTCCATTTATATTTATATTTTTATTATTATTTCTTTATTTAACCAGGTAAAAAAAGCATTGAGATCAAGATCTCATGTACAAGGGTGACTTGGCCAAGAGGTCTTCAAAACACATCTTTAAAATAAAAAAAATAATATAGTTTAGTCTTTCAAGCAGTATGAATTAAATATATTAAAAACATTAAACAATGGATTCTTGTTTTCTGGGGTTTAGGATAGAACAAAATTAATTTAAGTTCAAACCCGAGTTACCGTCAGGTGATAAGTATCACATGAGCTTAAAGCCTAGTGGCTTTTTGTCATTTGAAGAAGAGAACTAGACCAAGAAGAGCTTTATAGAGCCATTCTTTTTTTTGTTAATGTCTTTTTATTTATTCAAAAATAGTAGCATAACAAAGCAAAGATGAAAGTACTGATATTCAAAGAGAAATACAAACAGTAAAATATACTTCTAAATATACGCTTTTAAAAGAAATACAACATACAGTAAACCAACAGCAGCAAGTAATACATAGAGTGATGCATCTTCCATTTAGAAAAAGAATTGTAAAGCTTGGGCTATTTTACTCCAAAATGTCACAGTAAGTATTTTAGCCCCGTTAATCCTTGCAGTGCTGCATTCTAAACAAACAATATTATGAAAAGAGAACAGCCAGAATCTTTTAGGATCCATGTCAGGAGTAAACCATTTAGCAGCAGTGATGCTAGGCATTAACAGTCTTTTCTCCACTATTGTAAAATTATAAAGAGAATCATCATTTAACGACATAAGGCAGGGATCAAGATCAAGGTGCAATTTTGTGATATTTTTAAGTACTTGAACTACACGTTTTCAGAATTTGGATATGACCAAACAGTCCCAAAACATATGCAAAAAGGTACCTTTAGAATTATTGTTACACAGACTGCAGTTTGAATTTGGTAAAAGTTTCATAAAATATCATTTGTATGGGGTACAATACATTTTTTGTGCAGTTTTAAAATGGATAAGAATGTGCGAGGGGTATAGAGCCATCCATGTTTAGAGTCATCCACGTAGCTCAAATATTCAAAGATATTTATACTACATTAAGCATACTTTTCTTAATGGTCGCGAAGTAAGTTTACATTTAAATGTTGTACCTACTGTACCAAAGTCCCTTTAAGGCAAGTCATTTCACTCGGCGGCCATCTTTGAAACACCTCTCGGGCAGTATGCTCCGGCACTCTGTCTGAATGGGGAAACATCAAATACTCCAAAACTGTTTGCCAAGCTTAGGATTACATTACATATTTGGAATCACAAATGCGTTTGAAAGAACTGACTGTACTTCAGATTCCTTTCATACAGATTACAAAACCAGAAAACTTTTGTTTTCAAGTGTAGTTGGTTCATTTAAAAGTACAGATTTCAAGCTTTATGTGGATATATTTCTTATGTCTGTGAAGCAAGTATTCGCTGAGACTCCAGTGTGTTTGTTGACCAAAAGAACTGTGGTAAAAGCACATGTCTGGTCTGAGCTTCTCCCCCAGAGAATCGTCAGTCTATAGCGATCAATGACCGTTACACTTTTCCCCATTCAACACTATACGAGTGACATGTCTTGTGTATTCTATAGTCTTTGACTGTACACAAGTATTATGAGATTTCGAATACAGCTTAAAATCTTTTTGACTTTCTTTTTCTTACATTTTTATTATTATTTACTAGTATTTACTAGGTTGTTTATTAACATGCATAATAAATCTATATTATTGTTATGAAAATACCTGAAATGACTTGAAAGAAACTTGTATATTAGTACATCTGATTAAAATAGTTTACTATTTAGTAATTTATATTCATTAATACACTTTTGCAACAAGTCTAAATCCAGTGTTTTTTGTTATTTATTTATGTTTAAATGTATTTAAATCAATAGTCGCTGTATCGTTTTTTCAACTCTTAAAACACTTTTTCACATCACATTGAGTTGAATGCTATTTGTGCAAAGAGATGAGTCAGTGTGGTGCAAAACATAAACAGCTTGGTAAAATTTATTGAACGATTTCTTAGGAAAAATTCTCAAAATATGTACAGGGTGTCTGTGGGGTCTTAAGTCTTAAAATGCCTTAAATTTCAAAAACAAAATTTTAGGCTTAAAAATGTGAAGCTACTAAATTGATTTCACACACATTCAATCACCAACAATACATCTCAAAACTTTTAGCAAATCTATTACTATAACTAATATTATACATAACTAATATGTCTGTTGTGCATACATTTAGCTTTTAAAGAGGTTTTTTTTTAAGTTATGTTGAAAAAACCGTATGTATACTACTAAGGTCTACTTGCTTTGACACATTATTTGAAATATGTGGCTAAGAAATAACTAATTTGATTTAGTTTTTTTTTTCTGCTAGGCCAATTTTTTTTTAATCCTTAGCGTTTACCCCTTTATAAGTCTGAAATTTTATTCTTCGTGGTCTTAAAAAAGTCTTAAGTTTGAAACCTGCAGAAACCCTGTATGTAGCACCTGTACCACCTCAATGAAACACTATAAGTACCATTACTGATAAAATTGGTTTCCCTATGATGACAATTCAAAGAACTACTAAACCTACTCATTACTCAGGAAACTACCTCAAAGAACCTCAAAAGAAATACATTTGTGTGTGTGTGTATATTGATTTGTTACAATTAAAGCATTCTTCAAATTAATTGTTAACATCTTGAAGTACACTGAAAAAAGTATTCATTGGATTTACTATTTTTTTGAAGGTAAGTGGTTGCAAACAATTTATTTGGGCTGAATTTAAACAAACAAATGTTACTTAGCAAAGTTACTTAATTTGTTTGTTTACATTTACAGTGCTCAGCATAATTGAGTACACCCCATTTTGAATCTGAATATTTTTATCCATTTCTCAGTGAATATAGACGATGTATTTTGGTGCATTTAAACAAAACAGATTTATTAAAAAGATATATTTATTAAAATAATATTTTAGTCGCCAAACATATTTAGAAATTGAAAGATAATACAAGTAAATTCAAGCAATATATTGCAAAAAAAAATTACAATCTACAAAATTTCAACAATTCTTTTCAATTTTTTTTGCTTCTCTTGATTTTTCCTCTTTTTTAAAATTTGTATTTAATATTTTTCTATAGCATATAAATTTGGGTGTACTAGTTTTTGGACCGTTATCGTAAGTTATTTTGTAAGATAAGCTCCAGATTTGGCTTCAGTACTGACTAATCTAATGTATATGCACAAATATAATATTGTATAGCTTCCTAATAAAAATATACATTTAAAAGATAGATTTGTGAGGGGTGTACTTGTATATGCTGAGCACTGTAACTCATATAAATAGTTACCTTAATAATTACCTCAAATAAAGACCTTAAAAAAATTGTAAATTCAATGAATATTTTTTTCACTGTTCATGTTTTGTGCTGTATATATGTTATTATATAATTCAACATTTAAAAAAAAATATTGTTTTCCAGTGACGGCTCCCAGCTCTCCGCTCAGTCCACCAGTGTCCCCATCTCTGTCCTCATCAGATGTTCCTCTGAGCAGCAAGAGCAGCGAGTGCACAGTGTGCTTTGATCAGGAGGTGGACACGGTCATCTATACCTGTGGACACATGTGTTTGTGTAATGACTGCGGACAGAGGCTCAAGAGGCAGATCAATGCGTGCTGTCCGATCTGTCGGAGACCAATCAAGGACGTCATAAAAACCTACAGACCGTGAAGAGACAGCTTCTATCAAAGGATTCAATGCAGAACTCGGTAGCTGTGGTATCTGGACTGAACTGTATGTAGCTTTTATTCAGTAGCATCAGTAGTTCTTGTCAATATTTCTCTCGCCTCATATTTTAATCGCAGATCATCTGAAGCCAAATGTAATTGATGTTTAATGGGTTAGTTCACACAAAAATGAATATTCTGTTATTAATTACTCGCCTTATGTCTTTTCAATCCCCTGAGAACTTCGTTATCTTCGGAACACGATTAAGATGTTTTAGATTAAATCTGAGAGCTCTCTCATCCTCCATAGAAGTCCAGAAAATAAACCAAAAACATTGTCAAAACATTCCATGTGACTTTAGTAGTTTAACTGTAATCATATGAAGCTCCAAAAACACTTTTGCGTGGAAAAAAAAGCTATAAAATGACTTTGTTTGCCAGTGTATTCTCTTCCACGTCAGGTCAGGGTGCATATTTACACTACCTGACTTGATTTCTAGTTGATCATTTAGAAAAGTGGCAGAAGGTAGACTTTTCCAATGACTCATCTGTTGAACTGCATTCTGATCATCATAAATACTGCAGAAGACCTATTGGAACCTGCATGAACCCAAAATTCTCACAGTAATCAGTCAAGTTTGGTGAAGGAAAAATTATGGTCTTATGGAAAAATTATGGGGGCATGCAAGAGATCTGCAGAGTGGATGGCAACATCGACAGCCTGAGATATCAAGACATTTGTGCTGCCCATTACATTACAAATCACAAGAGAGGGCAAATTCTTCAGCAGGATAGCGCTCCTTCTCATACTTCAGCCTCCATATCAAAGTTCCTGAAAGCAAAGTAGGTTAAGGTGCTCCAGGATTGGACAGCCCAGTCACCAGAAATGAACATTATTGAGCATGTATGGCGTGAGGAGGCATTGAAGATGAATTCAAAGAATCTTGATGAACTCTAGGAGTCCTGCAAGAACGCTTTCTTTGGCATTCCAGATGACTTTATTAATAAGTTATTTGAGTCATTGCAGAGATGTATGGATGTAGTCCTCCAAGCTTATGGGAGTCAAACACAATGTTAATTCCTTTTCCACTGCATCATGACTTTATATTCTATACTGTACATTATTTCTGTTAAATGACAAGACTTTTGTCTAAGCAAAGACAGACCTTACTGTTCTAATTAAATAATTAAAAATCAAGGCATGATCATATTTTATTTTGGTAAAATAAGCGTAATCTAGAGGCATTTGCCTTTCATATAAACCACTTCTGATAACGAATGATCAACTAGAAGTCAAGTTATTATTTGTTGTTCCTAAAACTTGGATAGGCGACAAGACTTTTGTCAGGTAGTGTACTATGGGCAATACAAATTATTGGTGATAGAGTCAGCAGTACAACACACAAAAAAATCAATAGTTTTGCACCTGAAATGGAAGACATTGTCAAACAAAGTAATTGTTTTCTTTTTCTGGACTTTGAACTTCTCTGGGCCATTGCTGTTTATAGAGGGTGAGAGAGCTCCAGGATTTCATCAAAAATATCTTAATTTGTGTTCCAAAGATGAACAAAGGTCTCAGGGGTTTTGGAATAACATGAGGGTGAGTAATTAAAGGCATGATTTTTACTTTTGAGTGAAATAACCCCTTAATGGATTATGAGGTTAATCTCAATTTAGTGCCTTTAACTTTGTTGTTGTTCCTAAAGCAGGACCTATTGAATTCGACAATCATATCTGAGATGTATGGAATAATTCTGAGGGACCTCAAGGTAAAATTGAGAGAATGATTTATTTTGCAAGTGAATAATAACACAGGGCTACAAATGTGATTTATATGTTATTTTAAAGAGAAGAAATTGTTGTTTGATATTCTGATTGCTGTGTTAAAGTGAAGAAGGATTTGCTTTGTAATATTCGAAGGGTTTGGAGATTTGTTGCACTTATAACTATAGAGGTAAACTCGACACTAAAATGCATCTGTTGCTCGGACTGAAGTGATTTCAGATGTGCACCAGGAGGACTGCGTTTTAAGTAAGAGCAAAAGTCATTTGTTTGTATAATGGAGTGATGTGGTATTGTATTGTATTTAATGTCTGATTTTTTTCCGTCTGTCATTTTATCCTTAACTTTGACTTTTTGTCCAGCAAACTGTATAAAATGAAACCATAAACTACAGGTTTATTCTTTAAAGTATTCATTGATGTTTTTTTGTTTGTTGCTAAAACGTAAAGGAAATGAAAGCTAGAAAAACAAGAATACTGTTGCAATTCCTTTTTAAATTCAAATGCTGCTGTGGGCTATATGCACAGCTAGTGTTTTTCAGCCAATGATGAACTTCCGCTGAGAGCTTTATGTGACTTTTTCAATTTCATAAGGTTCCTTTTACAGCATTGATGTTGTAATGTAATTAAAATACATTCAGTTAAATAGACTTAAGCATCCATTTGGTTGTTAAAGCGCAAAAAGAGACAAAAGACTCAGAAATTCCATTGTAAATACTGGGGTAAAGTTAATTTCCATATTTTAAAGATATGATGGGGAAAAATATATTTTAATGCAGTGCTTCTTGTTTTGTCTGATACCCACTTTATATCGTATCTCAGCCAGGCAGTAAAGATCGCTGTTTTTTAAAGAAATCAGATCTTAAACTCAGTGATTTTGTATGGGATGACAATTAACCGGAAGCCCTGGGGCTGGCTGGCTGAAATTAAAAGTCTGTGTGCATACTGTATACCCCATTAAATGCATAGTTGCTGCTGAACAATCCAATCAGTATCACCGCTGATTTTTCATGCTTTATACTTCTAGTAACGCTGAAAGTGCTGAAAATGTAAAACTACATATTGTAATAAACCGTTTAATACAGTTAATTAATCATCAAAAGTCTTCAGCCAACAGTAAAATATGGCAAAATGTCAGCGACCACACAGAATGTAGTTAATAAAATATGTACAGACAAAATTATTAGCCCTCCTGTGAAATTTTTTTAGGTTGGCTGGAATGAAAATACATTAGGGTTGGTGCGGTGGCACAGTGGGTAGCGCTATCGCCTCACAGCAAGAAGGTCACTGGTTCGAGCCTCGACTGGGTCAGTTGGCATTTTTGTGTGGGGTTTGCATGTTCTCCTTGTGTTTGTGTGGGTTTCCTCCGGGCGCTCCGGTTTCCCCTCAAAGTCCAAAGACATATAGGTGAATTGGGTAGACTCAATTGTCCGTAGTGTATGTGTGTGAATGAGAGTGTTTCCCAGTGATGGGTTGCAGCTGTAAGGCCATCCGCTGCGTAAAACATGTGCTGGATAAGTTGGCGGTGGCGACCCCTGATTAATAAAGGGACTAAGCCAAAAAGAAATGAATGGATGAATAAAAATACATAATTTTTATTTAAAAATGTTAAAACTGCTAGATCAACATTATTACCCCTTTTAATGATTTCTTTTTCCCCTCAATTGGCTACAAAACAAACCACTCCTGTCCAATGACTTGCCTAGTAACCTAACTTAAACTAATTAGGTCTTTAAATGGCACTTTAAGCTGAATACTAGTATCTTGCAAAATGACTATTATTATGTACCTTCATAATAGCAAAGACTTAAAACTATTATAAAATATTATGTTTGAAAAAGTGAACACAGAAATGTATCCAGAAACGTATCCAGCTGGGACTCGAACCAGCAACCTTTTTGCTGTGAGACGACAGTGCTAACCACTGAGCCACTGCGCCACCCATCTCTTTTAAACATTCATTCATTTTCTTTTCGGCTTAGTCCCTTTATTAATCTGAGGTCGCCACAGCGGAATGAACCGCCAAATTATCCAGCAAATGCTTTATGCAGCAGATGCATTTTCAGCTGCAACCCAACACCAGGAAACACCCCATACACTCTTACATTTACTACAGCCAATTTAGCTACCTAATTCACCTATATAATTTTACCCAATTGCATGTTTTTGGACTGTGGGGGGAAACCGGAGCACCCGGAGGAAACCCACGCACACACAGGGAGAACATGCGAACTTCACACTGATATGCCAACAGACCCAGCTGGGGCTCGAACCAGTGACTTTCTTGCTGTGAGGCGATCGTGCCACCGTGCTGCCCCACTGTTAAACAACACTTGGGAAATATAATTTAAAAAAGTACAAAAGTTTTTCAGCAAAATATATATTTTTTCAGCAAAACTTTTTTTATATATTTAAATTAATATAATGGCTAGTTTTACATTAAAAACATTAAAAATGAAGTGTTGAGTTTCATATTATTGTCATAATTTCCAGACATTTGATTGTTGATTTTCAAGCTTTTAAGGCACCAATATTTATATTAAAAACAAATAATTGATCTTAGATTTCCTTTAACACTGAAAAAATCCCTATAAAGGACTCTTCAGTTTCAGCCCTGGAGGAGAGCCAGTGTCCTTCTAAACACTAATAATACATTCAAAAATGAGGCTGGATGTGGGAATATCCCCACTGAAATGTCCCACTCTACATTTGAAAATCACGTGATATCACTGGTTTTTACATGCACCTAAATGAATATGTTTGTGAATCTGTTTTTGTGTACCCTAATTAATGCTATCAGATTCTAATATCAATTTATATGTGGATGATATATAAAACCTCTTCCCAATTGTTACCTCTTATCAGTTGCCTGAATACCATAAAATAGATGTAAATATATACGACACACAATATATATATATATATATATATATATATATATATATATATATATATATATATATATATATATACAATAAGCAATATATATACAATACACAATATATATACAATTCCAATATATATACAACACACAATATATATACAATTCCAATATATATACAACACGCAATATATATACAACATGCAATATCTATACAACATGCAATATATATACAACTCCAATATATATACAACACACAATATATATACAACTCCAATATATATACAACACGCAATATATATATACAACACACAATATATATACAACTCCAATATATATACAACACGCAATATATATATACAACACACAATATATATACAACTCCAATATATATACAACACACAATATATATACAACTCCAATATATATACAACACGCAATATATATACAACTCCAATATATATATACAACACGCAATATATATATACAACACGCAATATATATACAACTCCAAAATATATATACAACACGCAATATATATATACAACACACAATATATATACAACTCCAATATATATACAACACGCAATATATATACAACACACAATATATATACAACTCCAATATATATACAACACACAATATATATACAGCTCCAATATATATACAACACGCAATATATATATACAACACACAATATATATACAGCTCCAATATATATACAACACGCAATATATATACAGCTCCAATATATATACAACACGCAATATATATATACAACACACAATATATATACAACTCCAATATATATACAACACACAATATATATACAGCTCCAATATATATACAACACGCAATATATATATACAACACGCAATATATATACAACTCCAAAATATATATACAACACGCAATATATATATACAACACACAATATATATACAACTCCAATATATATACAACACGCAATATATATACAACACACAATATATATACAACACGCAATATATATACAACACACAATATATATACAACTCCAAAATATATATACAACTAGCAATATATATATACAACACGCAATATATATACAACTCCAAAATATATATACAACACGCAATATATATATACAACACACAATATATATACAACTCCAATATATATACAACACGCAATATATATACAACACACAATATATATACAACTCCAAAATATATATACAACTAGCAATATATATATACAACACACAAAATATATAACACTCCAAAATATATATACAACACGCAATATATATATACAACACACAATATATATACAACTCCAATATATATACAACACGCAATATATATACAACACACAATATATATACAGCTCCAATATATATACAACACGCAATATATATATACAACACGCAATATATATACAACTCCAAAATATATATACAACACGCAATATATATATACAACACACAATATATATACAACTCCAATATATATACAACACGCAATATATATACAACACACAATATATATACAACACGCAATATATATACAACACACAATATATATACAACTCCAAAATATATATACAACTAGCAATATATATATACAACACGCAATATATATACAACTCCAAAATATATATACAACACGCAATATATATATACAACACACAATATATATACAACTCCAATATATATACAACACGCAATATATATACAACACACAATATATATACAGCTCCAATATATATACAACACGCAATATATATATACAACACGCAATATATATACAACTCCAAAATATATATACAACACGCAATATATATATACAACACACAATATATATACAACTCCAATATATATACAACACGCAATATATATACAACACACAATATATATACAACACGCAATATATATACAACACACAATATATATACAACTCCAAAATATATATACAACTAGCAATATATATATACAACACGCAATATATATACAACTCCAATATATATACAACACGCAATATATATACAACACACAATATATATACAACTAGCAATATATATATACAACACGCAATATATATACAACTCCAAAATATATATACAACACGCAATATATATATACAACACACAATATATATACAACTCCAATATATATACAACACGCAATATATATACAACACACAATATATATACAACTCCAAAATATATATACAACTAGCAATATATATATACAACACACAAAATATATAACACTCCAAAATATATATACAACACGCAATATATATACACAACACACAATATATATACAGCTCCAATATATATACAACACACAATATCTATACAACTCCATTGCACATGTTCTCAAAAGGTTTTGGATTATATTTACATTGAGTTTTTTCTGTTGGTCAGATCTGATTATTCATATCTACATAATCCTTTTCATGTTTAATTCATTCATTTAAATTCAGGTTGGGTCTGGTTGTACTGATGCGGGTAATGTAATATAATGTGTGTATTTATATAGCACTTTTATTGTGTATGGACATACACCCAAAGCGCTTCACAATCATGAGGGGGGGTCTCTCCACACCACCACCAGTGTACAGCATCCACTTGGATGATGCGACAGCAGCCACAGGACAACAGCGCCAGTGCGCTCACTACACACCAGCTATTGGGGGAGTGGAGAGACAGTGATAGTCACTGACAGTATAGTGTCCCCTTCACTATACTGGGGCATTAGGACTCACACAGACCGCAGGTTGACCACCCCCTGCTGGCCTCACGGATACCACTTCCAACAGCAACCTAGTTTTCCTATGTCGTCTCACATACAAATACTGACAAGGCTCAGCCCTGCTTAGCTTCAGTGAGTAACCGGTCTTGGGCTGCAGGGTGATATGACTGTGGCCAAAGGGTGAGGGAACATACCCATAAGGTATAGTATTTTCTGCATATATTGCCATTATTTTAGTATACTTGGTTGAATGATAAAAACTTTTTGTTTACAGTCCAATAAATGGTGGTGTTGAACTAGAGTATTTTCTGGTGAGCAGGGTCACCTTCATTGCAGAAAGGTGCATGCAACATTTAGGACAGGTTTCATTAAAGCGTTGGTCAGTTTGTCTGCTTAATCACATTTTGCACTGCAGTAATAAAACTGAGGGGAGAGAAACAAACATATAAATAAATAAACTAACATAATTCTGTTTAGTTAAACCTGATGCCAAATCTTTCATTAGGGGATATCATTTGAAGTTAATACATTACAATATAGTTGAATTTATTTAAATCACAATAATATTATATTGTGACTGCTATCAATGTTGTGCCCTGTTAAAGAATATTAGAGCTAGTGCTATTAATACTAATAAAGCAGATCTCTAGGGGCCCAAAAGTGCATGGCCCCTTAGAATTGTCATAACTTACCCCGGCTTAGCAGCATTCCTGATGTTGATAATATAATATTATGAGGACTCTGGTAATCCTTCTGTATATGAAGGATTTTCAGTCCAACTGAGATGTCAATATCATTGCTAAGATTATTTATTTGGTTGTAGCCCACGCCAGATTAAATATAAATATTAAAAAAAGCATAAATGATTACTTTTTGCTTTCGAAAACAGTTGATGAAAGTGTAGAATATAGGGATCATATTATATAAACTGAAGTAACGTGTTATATTATATATATTTGAAATGTTTGTAAATCAAGAATTGCATTCTAATGGATTTTTGTAGTTTATCTGACTTTGGCATCGATTTCAAAACCCTGCACTTCCTGTTTTTTAGGACTTGAAGATGCTGTTAAAATTATAACCCCTTTATTCTATTTTTTTCGATAGTCTACAGAACAAACCATCATTATAAAATGACTTCCCTAATTACCCCAACCTGCCTAATTAACCTAGTTAGGGCGTACTCACTCTACAGTTGTACTCACACTCACATGTACAGTTGCCTTGAACCGGGCCAAAGCACGCTTGTCCCCCCTCCCGTCTCCCCCGATGGCCCGCACTCACATTACATTCTGGCCTGGGCACGCTTACATCATCGATGATGCGCTGTTCAGTAAGCGCTTTCGCTCAGCACAGAGGAGATTTCTTTAGTTATATTGTTTTAGTCATTTGATATGCTTTGACATGCAGTCAAATATTTTGCTAAACAGATCAGCCACTTTTGACTCTCATAAACAACCATAAAGTCCTGATGATGCAGGAATTAGGAGGTTTGCTGAAGGTGCAGCTGTCGCACAGTGAGGGGTTTGCGTCTTTAATAATCTACGACAGTTTGCATTCATTGAACAGTACGAATGATTAATTAATCCATATCAAACAGTCCCTTAAAAGTCACGTCTCGCTTTCAGTTTCGGGAACTGCGCTCTGGCCCACCTCTTCCAACCGGGCCAGGGCAGGCCAAGTGAACCGTGCCTGAGCCCTATTCAGAGCACTCACACTTCTCAAACGATCCGGGAAACGGGCCTGGGCACGGTTCGGATAGCATAGTGTGAGTACGCCCATTAATGTCACTTTCAGCTGAATACTAGTGTCTTGCAAAATATCTAGAAAAATATTATGTGCTGTCATCATGGCAAAGATAAACTTGAGTAAGTAATTCAGGGGGCTAATAATTCTGACCTGAACTGTATACTGTATACAGTATATACAGTTGAAGTCAGAATTATTAGCCCCCTTTTGAATTTTTTCCCAAATGATGTTTAACAGAGCAAAGAAATTATCACAGTATGTGTGATAATATTTTTTCTTCTGAAGAAAGTCTTATTTGTTTTATTTTGGCTAGAATAAAGCAGTTTGAAATTTTTTAAAACCCATTTTAAGGACAAAATTAATAGCCCCTTTAAGCTAATTTTTTTTTTCCGATAGTCTACAGAACAAACCATCGTTATACAATAACTTGCCTAATTACCCTAACCTGCCTAGTTAACCTAATTAACCTAGTTAAGCCTTTAAATGTCACTTTAAGCTGTATAGAAGTGTCTTGAAAAATATCTAGTAAAATATTATTTACTGTCATCATGACAAAGATAAAATAAATTAGAGATGAGTTATTAAAACTATTATGTTTAGAATTGTGTTGAAAAAATCTTCTCTCCGATAAACAGAAATTAGGGGAAAAAATAAACAGGGGTGCTAATATTTCAGGGGGGCTAATAATTCAACTGTATATATATATATATATATATATATATATATATATATATATATATATATATATATATATATATATATATATATATATATATATATAGATATATATATATATATATATATATATATATATATATATATATATATTCAATTAGCAGTTCAAACCACTTTACAAATGATCCTAACTTGCCTGGTTAACATTATAATCTATTTATTTCTTTAAATTGCACTTTAATACTATCAAAACAAGTATATAATGTATATTATGTGCAATATACAGTTGAGGTCAAAACTATTAGCCCCCCTGTTTATTTTTTCCCCCAATTTCTGTTTAACAGAGAGATTTTTTTCAACACATTTCTAAACATAATAGTTTTATTAACTCATTTCTAATAACTGATTTATTTTATCTTTGCTATGATGACAGTAAATAATATTTTACTAGATATTTTTAAGACACTAGTATTTAGCTTAAAGTGACATTTAAAGGCTTAACTAGATTAATTAGGTTAGCTAGGCAGGTTAAGGTAATTAAGCAAATCATTGTATAACCAAAATAAATCATGTAAGACTTTCATCAGGAGAAAAAAATATTATCGGAAATACTGTGAAAATGTCCTTGTTCCATTAAATCTCATTTAGGAAATATTTAAAAGAGAAAAAAAATTCAAAGCTGGGCTATAATTCTGACTTCAACTGTACATATGGCAAAACAAAAGCAATACGTTATTAGAAATGAGTTAATAAAACTTATGTTTATAATTGTTTTGAAAGCAGGTTAGCCTTATCATAAATTGTGTGGCATGGAAACCTAATCAAAAACAAGCTACTGTACCATTTTGAGCCCCAAAACTCAAAAAATGCAAACTTATCTGGGTAAAAACTCAAAACTGCTTTGTGCAACAGGCCTCAAAACCTCACGTTTGAAACCCATAGGTATGATGTTGCCCATTACAGATCAATAATTGTTTCTGAGCCACAAATACTCATTGACCCATTTTGATTATTTTGAAATAAGACCACAATAGAAAGTTGGATTTCAGCTCGAATCAAATCAAATACAGCTGAATAAGCTATTCAGGAGATACAAGGTAAGTTTATTTAGACAATATCTTCAACACTGGGATCAAGCTTACTGATGGATAGAAAGTGTGTTTTGGGACTGAGTGGTCAAAAAAAGGCTTTTTAAAATTTGATTTAAAGAATCCTACAGATATATCTTATAGATAAAACATTATACAGAATTAAAATCATAACACAAAGCTTTACTAATACTGCAGTTATGGTACTGTTTTGGAAATTAAATGTATAGTTCACTTCAACCTAACTGGAAAATTCTGTCATCATTTGCTCACAATTTACTTGTTTCAAAGGTTTATGAATGTTTTATTTTATTTTTCTGTTGAACACAAAAGAAGATATTTTGAAGAAAGCTGGAAATCTGTAGCCATTCACTTTCAGTGTCTGTTTTCTAAACAAGTAAATCAGTATATCAAAATAACATTGCTTTTCACACACACCACAAGCAAAGCAACAAATTAATATTAATTTTAAAATGAATTCACGATTTTTTTTTTTTATATATAATATTTTTTTATGGATTACTGTTCAGTTTATTTTGGAATTAGATTAGAAATAAATGCCTATTCATCCCATTATTATCCTCTAGGGACCCTGTATTTTAGACAACACTGACATATGTTGTTGTTTTTCAAGCAGAGCACCACATATAGATCTGCTGGATGCTCCTGAACGGTCAGATGATGAACAAAACAGAAGGCTTTTATCTGATCTACGTAAGCAGAACTCCTCTCTGAAGATCTGAGAGGCTCAGTCCCGAGTAAACAGATTCATCTGTCACAGCAGCGCCACACTCTCTCTGCTCTGAAAATCAGCTCTTCTTCTCTCTTCTCCGATGCTGAATGTCTGAAGTGCATGGAGTGCTTTCTGCTGAATTTTAAGAAACTCCTGAACAAACTCTAAGCTGACTAAATAGATTGGCTCATTAAACTCATCAAAATCATTTTAAATAATCATAATAATAATTCAATTGCTTAGGGGATAGAATAGGCTATGCAGTTTGTTCTGTATAAAATGTTTACGCATGTGAAGTCCCCGCAAAGATAGCTGTGTTTGTGTGTGTGTGTGCGTGTGTAATAATGACTTAAATAATATTTTTTTCGACACAATTGTATAATCGTTGTCGCCCTCTGCTGGTAACATAGATGCACTAAAAGCCTTTTCGAGGATAAAACAATTAAGCTTTTTCTAAATTTATACTGAGGTTAATAAAATATCTATATATTACTTAATCCCAAGCATGGACAATAATAAAAATAACAATTATTTTTGTAACTATACACCTACTTTGTCAGATTTGCTTTATTTATTAATTATATTAATAGTAACAACAAAAACAAACCAGTCAACACATTAATGTTGACATTATTATTATTATTATTATTATTATTATTATTATTATTATTACTATTATTATTATTATTATTATTATTATTGAGGGGTTTCAATATAAATGTACTGTATTTCAAGATCATTTAGACAATGTCCTCATCCGACTAGTTGCATTGTATTTATGCATTGTAAAGCTAACTTAATTTTTAGTAAAAAATAAATAAATAAATTATGTGTTTGTGTCAATTTTTGGAAATTGAGATTTATGTATTATCTGAAAGCTGAATAAATAAGCTTTCAGTATACGTTGTTAGGGTATAATATGTGGCCCAGATACTATTTGAACATTTTAAATCTGAGGATTTAAAAAAAATCAGGATTCATCGCTGGGGGCAATGTAGCCTATAGACCTATTCTGTCTGTAAGTAAGCCTATGTAAATTCTTGATATGAAATGTATCTTTAAAAATGTAACCAAACATGCATAAACAGTTTATCATTTTAACGCAGTAACAAATTAGAACGTAATCATTTTATTTTTTATTTTGGTTAAATAATGAAATAAAATTAAAACACCAGATGTTCTAGTTTAACAGAATTCTGCTAAATTAAAAGATGGAAAAAAATAGTGTGGCTTAAAAAATCATGATTTAAAGCATGTATTACACAAACACAAACACAAACACACAGAGCATTCAGACTTAATATCAGTGCTGACAGCTGGTTTTTGAACTCTTTAAAGTAACCTGTAAAGAAATCTCAAACATACAAGGAAACAAACGCTTAAATAAATAAATAAATACATAAATAAATAAATAAAAATTGTTTTGTTAGAGCCCATTATTGCAGTACCACCAGATGACCTCTAGGGTCCGTTAGATACCATAAAATTAGGACCTTGCGGTTTTATAGCCAAACAAGTAAAATATAGCTGTTCGACTTTTAAAAAATGCAAAAGGCGCTATTTTACAGTTATGTCACACTGCAGCAACCAACGGATGGCAGAAAAATCTAAAGGACACATGCAGGATTTCTGACAAAGAGTTTAATAAGCTGTAGGACAATCCAAACAATTCAGAGAGAGATAGAGACAGTGTACATATTTGACATTTACCTCAGACATCTCTGTAAAATCTGTAAAATGTTATAGAGAAGCCTTGATATTGAAAGTAACATGGAGTCTCCTGTACAGAACAGCTCAACAGGTGAGATTACAATGAGTCTTTAAACCTAAATATGTTTTAAGAAACTTATCTTTTAAGATCTGTGCTTACAGTGAGTTTAAACCATTTAAGAAATCATAACGTTAATATCTTTAACAATGATTAGACTAATTCTGTTAATTTTTTTATAGTTCTCAAAAATCAAAATGTTGTCATAATTAACTTCACATCTACCAAACCTGTTTGACTTTACACACACAAAAAAATATATTTTGAAGAATGTTATAAAGCATGATATTTGATACATGATACTACTGTGGGATATTTGCACAAACACATACATATTTAAACATATTTGTTTTGTTCCTATTGTGGATCTCAAAGGCTACATCTTCATTGTTGGCTGAACGATCCCTTATTTAGATTGGATTATTCAGTTTCTGCTCTTGAATACTCTTCCCAGAACACTAAAGCACTGCTTTTTTAATTAGTTGTCTTTGTTCTAATTAATTTGTCAGTGCTTGTAAGTTGTGCTTTTTTTGTATTTTTTGTATTATATTTATGAGATGGTTCGAGCCTCGGCTGGGTCAGCTGGCATTTCTGTATGGCGTTTGCATGTTCTCCCCACGTATTTATGAGATTTATGCAGAAAAACAGTTTTTGATTAAATTATTAAAGAGCCCCTATTATGGGTCTTTGAAAATTACTTTCCATGCAGTGTGTAACACAGCTCTAAGTGAATGAAAACATCCAGTTAAGGTTTCAAGCTGAAAGTGTACCTTGTTCAAAAATATAGATTTTTTAAATAAAACATTCGACTTGACACAAAACAATACAAAACATGAAGTGCCGAATCCGGCAAAATGTGAACGCGCCTTTCCCTTTAAACACTAGCAGAGTGTGTGTGTGTGTGAAGTGTGGGACTGATCATGACTGAAGATGAGTGAACGTTCTGGTGATTAATGCAATAATCTAACCTGCAACAGGGGATTCGTTGATTGTTTGTTAAAGGAAGGATCAGAAAAGACACCCTGATCTCACAAGAAAACATAAGTATTTTATGTTTTGTCAGTTTAGTGGCCAATTCGTAGGAATTCGTACGAGTTCAGTTTAAAAAGGAGGCTTGGCACCCAACCTCACCCCTAAACTCATTGGTCATTGGGCGATGAGCAAATCGTACTAAATTGTATGAATAAGATTGTATGAATTCATATGAATTAGCCACTAAATCAAAAAGTTATAAATTGCCGTGAGATTGCGTTGGAAAAGACTATTGATGTATGGGACATTGTCAGAGCTTGACAGGAACTTTATCAGTACACAGTTCATGGATTAGTTTCTTCCTCCATTTCACAGGTGTAAGCAAGTGTGATTAAAGTGGTTTCCTCCTTGTTTTCTCTAGCTTGCAATGTATTTATTTGCGTTTTGTTACTTGTAATCGCTCCATGTGGCTTGTATTGTATCTGATTAACTATTTATATTTACATGTTGCGTCTAAAGCCACATTAAAATCGCGATGGGAGCTGCTTTCTTTACCAATTTAAATGTGTTTGTGAGCTCGCGATCCTCTGCCATTGCTATGGCCACCGTCAGCTGTTCCTACACATGTGCGGTGGTCAAGTTTCAAAATATTTCAGCTTTTGCCACTGTGTAGATTAATACTGAATGTGTGTTGTTGTTTTTACTTATGGTTAAGAATAGAGCAATAAGCTGGTGTTTAACTGCATTACTTTTATACACTCCTGCATTGGGCTCACACACACACACACACACACACACACACACACACACACACACACACACACACACACACACACACACACACACACACACACACACACACATATGTAATGTAGTGAAATGAGAATTAAAAGAATTATTATGTAATTAAAAAAGAAAAAAAATTCAAAAGGGGGCTAATAATTCTGATTTCAACTGTATATATATATATATATATATATATATATATATATTGTGCTCACACACACACACACACACACACACGCACGCACGCACGCACGCACGCACGCACACACACACACACACACACACACACACACACACACACACACACACACACACCATATATACAGTTGAGGTCAGAATTATTAGCCTCCCTTTGAATTTTTTTTTCTTTTTTAAATATTGATGTTTAACAGAGCAAGGAAATTTTCACAGTATGTCTGATAATATTTTTTCTTCTGGAGAAAGTTATATTTGTTTTATTTCGGCTAAAATAAAAGCAGTTATTAATTTTTTTAAAACCATTTTAGGGACAAAATTATTAGCCCCTTTAAGCAATTTTTTTCCGATAGTCTACAGAACAAACCATCATCATACAATAACTCTGTTAAACAAAAATTGGGGAAAAAATTAAACAGGGGGGCGAATAATTCAGGGAGGCTAATAATTCTGACTTCAACTGTATATATATATATATATATATTTATATATTTATATATACATATACTCTGCAGTCTGACTACAACAATGTTGATAAGCCATGGCTCTGTCTCGCGCTGAACGCAGTCGACCAATCACAGCAGACTAGGTCATCGGACCAATCAGCTCAGATTAGCATAGCGCTAAGGAGGAGTTTGGGAACAAATGAATCGTTGAACAAATCATATGGGGTTGTTGGGATAATTAGGTAAAAATAAATGTATATTATAAGGCAATGAAAATGTTTTTTGACTGTTGTTGGAGACCCCCAAAACCAAAATATTACCTTTTTAAATGCATAATAGGGGCTCTTTAACAATTATTGACATATTGACTCTTCCAGATATTTTTGAATCTTTCTGTTTTCTTTCATTTTAGAAGAACCTAAAAGTCCCCACAAGGAAGAAAAACAATCATTCCTCCAGAGAACACAAAAGGTTATGAAGAACATCTTCCTCTGCTGCTGCTGCTGCTGTCAGGACACATTGGAGTGTTTTGTGCCTCCACCCTCTAAGCCTCATTACTTTGGTTTAAAATCTTCAGAAACACATTGTGCAAAAACTACACCTCACTTGGACACCACATACATCTCTGAGCATGCAGTAGAGAGCCTTTGTGTGCAGGATTTGTGGGAACGTTCAAATGGCATCCTAGGGTGTTCAAACCTTCTGTTGCCAGGTGAAGTCCCTGTTGAACCAACAGATGCGCAAGATCTACACAAGACTAGCCCTAATACTAGTAATATCACTACAGTGGATGTCACGTCAATCGCTGAGGAGAGAGTAGAAGAGAAGAGCTCAACAAGTGAGTTTGAAATTTAATGAAACCTTTCATGTGCACTATCACACCAGTGTGATCAGTCTTGGCTGGTTCTTCAAAGGTCCCATGAAACTAAAATTATTTTTTTAGATGTTGGTATCAGAATTGCAAGTTTTTAAAATATAGCTAGTGTGCTGCAAAACAGTTACACAATTCACGTTTAGAAGATATAAAATTGATATAAACACGTAAAGCTTGTACTTTGTCACTTAAATGGACCAACGGTTTTACTCATGTCAACTTATACTACAGTTTCTCATCAAATCATAACCGATCAAATGCTCTCTAGTGTCTGACAAGCCCCGCCCCCTTAAAAACACTTCTCATTTGCTTGTCATTTGTGCACTTGAGCTCAACCAATCTCACTGTCAGAGCGGTGATAAAACAAAATGCTGTTGGCTGTTTTTTTTTAAAAAGGGAGGAGCTACACTATGTCCTGCCCTCTCTTTGTGTTTCGGTCGAGATTACATCAATCATTGAATAAAAAAATGCATATTTCAATGCACTTCATGGGACGTTTTAACGTACGATCACAACGGTGTAATTAAATTGTTCACAACAACTGTGATCAACTTCGATATTCAAATCTGGTTTTCCATGATAATTCATGCTGACCCAGAAAAAGACATGTGCTGTGTTTGTCATAAATCCCAATATATCAGTGTTTTCAAACAATCATATTTCATTTTAGGTTTCAGACATTCAAATACACATAAATAAATAAAATACACGTTGATGTCTATAGACACTGCAATAATAATTATTTTTTAAATATTTTAATGTTTTTGTTTTACTGTAATCACATAAGAAGAATGTTTTTATGCGCAGTTAAACAGATGCTTACATTCTCGTACACTGCATTCCAAATTATCCACAATTCTTGCATTCATTGCATTCAACTTGTATGTTTTTCATAGTTTCTGCTTGAATTTCTTTGCAGGATGTCAGAAAAGCCTCTCAGAGCTTTTGTTTTGATGTTACTGCCTCCCATTCTCATAGATCTTTTGCTTGAAGATGCTACAAAGATTCTCAATAGGGTTGAGATCAGGGGATTTCTTTCCTTTTATGCCCATAGCAGCCAAATTAACAGAGGTGGTGCATTGTCATGCTTGAAGATGATTTTGCTATGGAAGGCACAGTCAGTCAGAAACTTTATATATTTTGTAGAAGTCATTTTTACACCTTCAGGGACCTTAAAGTGGCCAGCTCTATACCAATGATTCTGTCTTAAAACATGACTCAACCTTGTTGGAACATCCACCAACCATCCACTTCTTCATTCATCTGAAACATCCAGAATTGCACGGCACTCATCAGTAAACTTCAGTGGCCTGCTTAATAATGTGGAATGCCTACCTGTGGGCTGATTAAGTAGTTTTGCTTTTATTGGGCTCACCTGGAAAACTAAATATTACAGGTGTCTGAGATTTATTTAAGTTTGCAAAAAATGTAATGTTTATGACACTTAATCCAATTTGCATAATAATTTGGAACACAGTGTATTTCAGGAGAAGTTGAGTAACATGTTGTAAATCCAGATGCTCTAATCTCTCCTCTGCAGCACAGACTAAAGCTGCGGTCACACTAGAGTTTGAGCTTGCGAAATTCTGTTGTTTGGCGCTGCGAAAAGGGGCGGCATTAAACAAGATAATTAGACATTTAAAAAAGCAATCGATTGCTCCGTATTTTAAATGGCTGTCCAGAGAGGTCATGTTTTAATCCTCGATTGCTCTCACGCACTCAAGTGATGCGATTTCGCAGGTCAGAGTTCACCCAACTTGAACTTTGCAACGCAGCGAACTGCGAAACTTGACGCACGACCTTGCGTTTTCGGTCTGACGCATTTGCGTGTGTATGAATAGAAGTCTATGGGGAGAAAAGTCCAGTGTGACCTCAGCTTTACATTGCAGCGCCAAGCACTTATCATAGATAAAACAATATGATCATTCCTAAGCTGTTTAAACAAACAAATTGATGTTTTTACACACATTTGAGAATTGTAATATCAGATATTTCAAATAAAAAATAATTAGGACTTAGGGGCCATTCATATATCGTGTCTTTTGTGTGCGCAAGTTCGTTATTTCCAATGGAGGTGTGTAGCTGACCGATCCAGAACTGACTGATCAGCTTCATACTTTGTATTGAATCTACACATTTTGGTAGACTAATTACTTCAGACAAACACAGAGCACCCAAACACTGCAGTGCTTTTTATTTTCACCATAAATAAAACGTATCAGAGCTGCAGCAATTGTTTGTTAGTTTGTTATCCTCTGAGAAAACTGTTGATTGTTGCCTAGCAATGACAGATGACAAAAGGTTTCCACACACTTTTAGACACAATATGTGAACGGCCCCTTACAGGGGTTTGACAATGAAACTGAAACACTGGCAAAATTAGTGTTGGAGGTTTCATGTCTAAAATTGACCATTTGGCTTAGGGGCCAATCTTCATTGATTGCACATTCTACCAGTAAGTGCAGAGTGGGAATGTTTAATTAGCTAAATGTTTTCGCTGGCACATCAAGACAGCAAGTCTTTGTGATGTACCAAAAGCCACGATATCCAGGGTACTGTCAGCATATCATGAAGAAGGACAAACCACATCCAACAGGAGTAACTGTGGACGCAGGAAGAAGCTGTCTTAAAGGGATTTCCAGGTGCTAACCTGGATTGTATCTAAAAAACCTAAATCCACAGCTGTCTGTTCATTGGGAGCTCCACAGGGACAGAATACATGGCTGGACTTCTATAGCCTATAAACCTTTGGTCACTTGTGCCAATGCAAGCATTGGTTTCAATGGTGTCAGCAGTGAAAATCCTGGGCTGCAGACAATGTGAAACGTATTGTTCACTGATAAGTCCAACTTCACTTTCTTTCTCACATCCAGGAGAGTTATGATGTGGAAAAGCCCCAAACAAGCGTACCACTCAGATTGTTGCACGCCCTGAGTAAGGCATGTGGTGGATCAGGTTTGGGCTGCAATATCATGGCATTCCCTAGGCCCAATACTTGTGCTAGATGGGCGTGTTACTGCCAAGGACTACCGAACCATTCTGGAGGACCATGTTTTGGTGCTGTGCATCAGGATGATAATGCACCAATATACACAGCAAGACTGGTGAAAGAGTGGAAAAAAGTGAAGTTTAACATCTCCTATGGCCTGCACAGTTACTAGATCCAAATATTATTGAGTCACCTTGGGGTGTTTTGGAGAAGCGAGCCAGGAAACGTTTTCCTCCACCAGCATCACGTAGTGACCTGGCCACTATTCTGCTAGAAGAATGGCTCAAAGTCTCTCTGGCCACTGTGCAGGACTTGTATCCATCATTTCCAAGAATTGATGCTGTATTGGCCACAAAAGGAGGTCATACACCATACTAATGAATTATTGTGGTCTAAAACCAGGCGTTTCAGTTTCATTTTCCCACCCCTGTATAAGTTTTATATATTTATACATGTCATACTGTATATGATTGTTTTTTTTTTTGGCATTGCATTTAATATGAAGTCAGGGATGTGAACTCTAATATGCTTTATATAATTTATGTTTTCCATCAATGTGTAGAAAAACATTTAGGTTGGAAGGAGATCCGCTCATTTTTCCAGAGAGCACGAAAGGCTGTGATACGTCACCTACTCTGCAGCACTGTGGATATAGTGGAATCTTTTGTACCTCGAACAGAGTCTACTGTATCTCTGTGTAATGACTCTGCTCAAACCTTAATCTTTGAGGAGACAAGGGATGGGATATCCAATGGGTTATGCAATTTAAAAAGCATCCCAGAGATGACACTGCCAGGTGAAGTGCTATGTGAGCCATAGGCTACAAGAATGGTGGCCTCTTTTGTGGAGATCAGTTCAGAGGGTGAGACTAATTAAAGTTACATTTGAAACAGCAACATTTCTGCAGATAGGTGGACTTGATATTATCTTTTAAACCATAATATCTTAGTCGAAACCTTGACAAACTGTATATCATTTGTAAGCCCAGTAATGTCTAGTTTTCATATTTGGTGTTATTGATAGATAGTATGTAGCTAATGTAATTTATTCACAATAGTTCTCATAAGAAGTTTAGTTTAATAACAAACCTTTACTTTCCTGCAACAAAGTAAATGTATTATCATAGAAAAATGGTCTTTTATGGGATTGTTAGAGGTTTCATTTGATTGAAATTCCACCTAACTACCTCTTTTGAATATAATGTTTATTTCATGTATACTTTGAAAAACATGAAATTTGAAAAATATGGTTTAGATTAGGGACGCACCGGTCGAACGGTAAAAAACAGAACTGGCTATTGCTATTGTAAGGATGGAAAAATACGCTCTGCGCCCTGGCGCATGGTCTAACGGGGTTGTGCTTATTCTCTTTATGACTTATGTGTGTTTTGAGCATAATGTGCATTAAACCAATCAGAGTCTCATCTCCCATTTTCTTTAAGAGTCAGTTGCGTCACACCATGGCACATTTGTTATTTACATGGCGGACTTTGTAAGTGGAAAAACTGAATGCTATACTTGCGAGAAAACAGTTAAACAGACCATCTGCAGTGCGAGGATAAAGAACGAGCCTCCTTCATTCTTTACTCTTTTCGGTCTCTTTACTTTCTCTTTACTGTTACTCTTTACTTTACTCCTTTACTTTTGTGGATAAGAAAACGGTGTTGTACACACTGAAGACATCCATCAGTCTACATATTTAATTACATTTGTTAAGCAAAGTTTTGTTTCAAAACTATTTCTAAATTCAGTTCTAATTTCCAGCAAACGAATAAATGAACAATAATAACGAAGTGTGGTCAGAATCTATATACTAAAACATGTCCTATTCTTATGCCCCATACAGTGACTAATGTTACATTTGACAAACAGCAACATTTCTGCAGAATGTTGGACTTGATATTATATCTTTTAAACCATAATATCTTAGTTGAAACCTTGACAAACTGTCATTTGTAAGCCCAGTAATGTCTAAACTAGTTTTCATATTTGGTGATATTGATAGATATTATGTAGCTAATGTAAATTATTCACAATATAGTATTTACTATATAGCCCCATATAGTGACTCATACGTCCCTAAAACCGGACTGGTGGAAAAATCTAAACTTGTTTTTATTAAAACAGATATAAATATGCATATAATAGTTATTACTGCTAATTATAATAACATTATACAAATGCAAATTGTCATGAATAAATTAAAAAAGCCCCCGGAGATGAGGCATGGAGGTAGTGGTTTTTATATTTATGTAGAAAATAATACATTTTGTAACATTTTAATCCTTTAATTTGTTTTCATATGTAAAGATATTTGTGTGTTGCTGTACAGCCTGTGTGTATTAAGCAATGTGTAAACGTTAGAACCCACAGAGACGCATAACTAATGTGCTCTGTGCTGGACTTTAGACCTGCCCAAAAGTCCACAAAGTGGCACAAATGGATTTGCTATTTAAACAATGTGGTGCACAGCATGAAAATTAGGGTTGTGCTGGTCATAAAATAGCAACAAGTTGCGCCAAACACATCTTGCACCTTATTGTGCCGGGTGTATGATAGGGCCCAGAGATAGACATGCTGATCCACACACATGGAAAAGCACTTAAATTTGAACATTCCTTTGTTTAATTTTCCTGCAATTCCTTAATACTTTTAACATTAAATACTGTACAGTATTCATTACAGCACAAGTCAAGTTGAGCTTTATTGTCACTAAATGTGTGGGCGTAATGTGGAATGAAATGTCATGTCTTGCAGGACCATGGTCCTACATATATAAACATAATCATAAATTTAAACACAACACTAGACGTAAGAGCAATTTTTAAACCTATACCTAACTAGCATATTGGAAACTGCTCTATACAAGTACTTTATGTAAAACAGTAAACAATATTGTACAGGATTTGGTTCCAAAGAGGTATTTAAGGTTGAAAAGTAAGAAGTGCAATTATGATTTTTGGTACACTAACAGGTAAACATTTTTTACCTTATTGAGTCCTCATAAGATGGAGTTTAAGAAAAGGGTCTGGTGCATATAGAGAGAGGAGTGTTTATACAGGTGGTTTATCAAACCCACTCCCCTGTGTGAAGCACACTCAGATTTGCACAATGATTTTCGAGGGATATTTAGTGATTGTAAGAAAGTGTCTGATGCATAGAGAGATTTACAATCTTATGATACCTACATATCTCTGGGGAAAAAAAGGTGCATTTCTGAGTGTGCTTCACACAGATGAGTGTGCTTGACAATCCACCTGTGAGGGTTCAATTAAATATTTAGTGTGTGTGACTTGGACCGGCAGTTAATATAAATTGCCTGTTAATGTCATTCAATATGAGGTCTGACATGTTTCTAATAATTGTGTAATTTGATTATCTTTGTTTTAAAACAACCTACAGAGAGGACGACGAATGACATGGTCTTTGGTTCTTATCTTAAAATTTCCTCTGGTGCCTCAACAAACATATTCTTAGCCATCACCAGCACCTTAGATTGTTCTTAGAAATTCTTACAATTAACTTGACTGTGAAACCTTTCTATATAATAATTGTAAACTGAACCTCTGAAAACTGAACTGACATTGTTTCAATTCACTAAAATCTTCCATGTGAAGCTGCTTTGACACAATCCACATTGTATAAGCGATATACAAATAAAGATGAATTGAATGCAACAACGGTAATGAGTATAACAAGAAGTATAGAACCCAAATATTTTTAGTTTTGTATTCTTTGTTGTGCATTTATTTTTGTTCTTTCATCAATAAGATGACTAGAAAAGTAGTGATCAACTGCAGTCTGGACGTAACTGTAAACATCTAAGGCCCTATCTGTAACGAATCAGACAGGATACCAGAGGTGCGGGCAAAATAAGGCCAGTTTATTAGGCACAAGTCAAACATAGGCAGGATGCCGCACGCTAGTCCTTGCCGAGTGCGCAGCGCTGGTCTGGCTTGCAAAGGCTCTGGATGAGCTCAAAGGGAATCCGCAGAGCTGGTTGGTGAGAAGGCTGGAGAGGAGAGCTGGTGATCACTTGACAAAGCGGAGTACAGGTAAGGGTAAGAACATTTACACATAAACGCCAGATTGGACAAGACTAACTACAGAGAGAGCAAGTGTAACATCAAAGGGTGACACACAGAGAACGTTACGTGCTACAAAGGTAATAATCCGACACTGAAACAGAGAACACAGAGGTAGAAATAGAGCTGCTAATCAGAGTGAAGACAGGTGCCAAAGCAATTATTGCAAATAGAGAGGATAATCAGCTGAGAGGGGAAAACCCCGAGAATGAGGGAATTAATGAGATCAGACCTGGCTCATGACACTATCATACAGTACACCCGGCGCAATAAGGCGCAAGACGTGTGTGGCATGATTTATTGCTATTTTCAGACTAGTGCAACCCTAATTTTATAGTCTACTTGCCTATGACGCCCCCCTTCCCCTTCGAATAATTAGACTTTACATGGTGGTCATTTTTTAATGGGTCAACAAGTTCAACATGTCAAACGTCCCAAACTGTCTTGGAACCACATAATGGAGCTACTTTTTAATAAACTGTCCTTTAAATCCCACAAAAAATGTCTGCAGTGCATTAAGGTTCTGCACTTTGATTGAAACAATGAATTTTTTTTGCAGCGTATCAATGTATATTGCATATTCTGATGTGTGCTAAGTACATTTTTTTTTCATAAATGAGGTTATTACTCACCTAACACACACACACACACGCGCACGCACGCACGCACACACACACACACACACACACACACACACACACACACACACACACACACACACACACACACACACACACACACACACACACACACACACAGAGAAGAATGTCACCACAAACATTTTTCATTTATCTGACAGTCACCTCCCTCAATTGATGCAATAAAATTGAACAAAGTTATGATATGATCAGGATATTTATAGTAATTGTATCAACTCTTACTATGGGAGTGGACCGTTCATCCCACTGATTTAGCACAGCACATTAAAAACACTAAAAAATAAAAGATATCTAAAATGATATCCCCAAAACAATTCAATGAAAAAGTGTACGAAATTCAACAAGCAAATTTATGCTTTAAACAAACAAATATCCGTCAGGCTGTAATGTAGACTTTTTTTCTGATACTGTTGGCAGATTTTGTGCTTTTTTCCATAGATTTTACTAAAACAAATATATATATATATATATATATATATATATATATATATATATATATATATATATATATATATATATATATATATTAATCGCTTTCCAAAAAACAAACAATATTTATATCAGTTTTTTGTATTCTGTAACACTTTACAATAAGTTTAAATTAGTTAATGTTAGTTAATATATTTACTAACATGAACAAACAATACATTTACATTATTTATTCATATTTGCTAATGTAAGTTAATGAAAATAAAGTTGTTCATTGTTAGTTTGTAAACTCATGGTGCATGAATTTGGGTTTTAGTAATATTGAACTATGATTAAAAATGCTGTATGAATACTGTTCATCCTTAGTTCATGTTAGTAAATACATAATAAAAATGTATTGTAAAGTGGACCTTTTATTCATTTTCGGCAACAAAACCCTTCAACAATGCATAATTAATGTAATTACAACATCAGTGGAATATAGGAATATTATACAGGCCAGCCTAGTGAAAGGGGTGGTTCTTTTTTCTCAAAAAGTGGATCTTTACGCTGCTTTTTCTGTTTAATTATGAGATTTAAATACTGCGTTTTCAGCCTGATCTCACAAGGAAATGTAAGTATTTTACGTTTTGTCAGTTTAGTGGCTAATTAAGTCGTACAAAAATGTACAATTTTAAAACCAACTCCACCGCTAAACCCAACTGTCATTGGGTGATGAGCAATTCATACTAAATTGAATAAATAGTAAAAAATTAAAATTAATACTAAATTCATACGAATTAGCCACTAAATCAAAAAGTTATGAATTGCCGTGAGATTGCGTTGGCATTTTAGAGACATTTTAAGCACTATTTTTAGTTGAATTAGCTTGTCAGATGGTGATCATAACCACACTTCCTAAAGATTTAGAATAAAGAAATGTGAAAAAAAAAAATTCTTTTTAAAATACAAATTTATTACATTCGAAAAAAAAAAAAGGATTCTGTAGGATTTTTTTTAATTAAACCATAGCCTATTGTCATTTATTAGGCAAATAACAAACTGGCCAGCACATTCAGTTTTCCCTTCAGAATTTGGCCATTTGAATAAAAAATAATTAAAACACAACAACAATACTAATATTACTACTACTAATAATAATGTAGAACTTCCCAATTTTCTAGCCTCTCTTGTAAAAAAAGTACATTTGAAAATCCATGGATAACAACAATACCCAAATTAGTATTCAGATTCATTTTAATATGGCCGCTTTTGGTGCTTCACACCTTTTTATTGGTCATTTTTTTTGTTTGTTTCAAGAACAACAAGGTCCATGATTTAGGCCCAATCCCAATTCTACCCCTTAGCCCTTCCCCTTCCCCTCATTTTGCGTGTTCCCTTGAAGGGGTATGGGTGTCCCAATTCTCTTTAGCTTGAAGGTGTAGGGCTAAGGGGAAGGGGTAGATAGCCACATTTTTCAGGACCACACTCGAAAACAAGGGGTAAGAAAATTTCCCAGAATACACCAGCTACAATGGCAGAAGAGTTGCACCCGGAAGTAAGGAAATCCACAAATTAGTATTTTTTGTCATTATTGTGAATTTTTACAACAAATAAACACACGTTTTAATATATTCATATTCATTCGTGTTTTACCATCATGCTTTAAAAAAAAATGCTAAAATAAAAACCGTTAAATTTTGCGACCTATAATCCATAATAACAACTCCTGTACAGCAGTGCCACAACATTCTGACACTCGGTGACACTCGAATACCCTGTCAGAAAAGTCTTGTGGCTGGGAATGAGCTTTTTACAGTGTCTGCTATAATGTTAATGTTGTTTTTGGTGTGTTTGCATAGATGAATATGGCCACTGTGTAAATGCACAGTATAGTTACGATCTTACATTAGATCGTTATGATAACATATGATATGCCTTCAGTGATTTCCTGAAGATAAAAACCAAAAAATATCCCAACTGGAATAACTACAGCAGTTGCGATCGTGTTATCTCATATAAAGCAAGAGATCGCGATGACATCTGATGACGTGTGCAGGTGCCGTAGTGCTGTCCCATTTTTTAGGGGTACATTTTTAAGCCCTTCCCCTTCACACTCGGTTTTAAGGGCCAAGGGGAAGGGGAAGGGGTACAAAAATAGAATTGGGATTGGGCCTTGTTAGAATAAGAGTTACTTGTAAAATGTTTTCTCTATTTAAATATAATACAGTAGCGAAAGATTATTTATCTTACGTCAGATTGTATGTTTTCTTGCACAGCTGGATGTTAAACACATGAAAAATAATTGTTTGCATTGGCCAAAACTGATTAGCTGAAGTCACACCGAAGCAACAGCCAGCAGAATGTTTCGCTTGGTCTTAAAGCCTTTTTTGATGGGTTATTTTCACTATTTATAATGGCGTAGCAGTCAAAATAGGACAAATGAGCTCATGTATGGGACAAATTCTGAACCTTTGTCAGTGAGGTATATTGTACAAGTGTTTAGCTAAGCTAAACCACTTGCAGTATAGTTGCAGTAAAAATGACAAAAAAAAAAAAAAAAGAAGTTGCCACTAAAAACTTGACTTGAGATGACTTTTAACAATTATACTTTAACTATCAAGTATACTTATTTTGTAGGGCAGATGTTAATGCCAGAGCCTCAACTAATCTTTACCGCACAAATGCATTTTGTGCACAAATGCACACACACAGTGACTTTTCAATATATCAAAAACCTATCAAATTATCTAAATCAGTGATCATCAACTGGCGGCCCGCTGAGCCGTTCAATCCGGCCCGTGACTGGATTCCAAAATTGTGAGGATCTAAAAGAAAATAGTGGTCCACACTAGGGCTGTGCAATTAATCAAAATCGAATCGCAATCGCGATTTAGAACGTTGCGATTAGGTAATGTATATTATTTAACCTCACACGCTCAGAGCAAATGCATGTCTGCCGTGCCGTTTGTGTGTGTGTGTGTGACAGTCGTCTGTGTGTGACAGCCCTTACTAGCCAATCGAGTAAGCACACTTTCGTACTGCCCAATCAGAATTGCGCAACCGAAATATGCGAAACGCCCACAATAACAAACAGGAAAAAAGCGCGAAGCAGGGGCGTAGATTTAGCATGGACGAAGAGGACGCGGAGGAGGACCAACTATTAAATGTCCCCACCAATAAATTAATTCACTTAAAAAAATCACGCTGTCAATATTAACCTAGACCTGTTAACCTAGAAAGGCTGTGCCTTTCTCTGCTGTCATGTGAGAGGCCGTAGTTGCGTTCAGGAAAACAGCGCCTAAACAGCAGGTGAATTCCCCGTGCAAGAATGAGGTGTGTGATGTCTGACACACACAGGTGAGAATGGTGGCAGCAAAAAAGGGCATACAGAGCTTTTTTCAATGAAAAGTGTAAGTCACATAAACTCGAGTTGACTACTGAATGAGTCCATCATGATAATGGCGTTAATGCTCGTGTTTTGTGCTTTAACGCAGTCTGTCGTTATAGCAGGCTGATAACGTCACACTATTTTACTATTTTAAATGTTTATTTACAAATGTACATTTAAACTGTAAGTTTAATATTACAGTTTTATAAAAAAATAATGAAAATTTTTAATAAACAAATGAAAATATACTTTTAATATACAAATTTATTATCTTTCATTACACACAGACACACACAAACACACATATATATAAGTACAATTTCAGAGATGTTTGCTAATATAAGTTAATATCTTTTAAGCTCCTTTTTTAACTAACACTCACTGCATTTTAGCAGTAAGAAGCTAAAATACAGATTATTGAATTATTCACTTGACTACAAAATTAAATCGCAAATCAAATCGAAATCGCAATATCTGTCAAAAAACAAAACAAAAAAAAACGCAAAGTATAAGAATTAAAACGTATAAACATTAAACATAATGTTAAGCCAAAACTATATTTTTATTTGATTTTCTTCTTGGGGGTCCGGCCCCCAAGGAGACTGTCTCGTAAAATGCTGGCCCTCTGACAAATATAGCTGATGACCCCTGATCAAAATTCTCTTTGTCACACACAGTGACCTTTTGAACTTAGCTTCGCTCCTTCCATATTAGAATCATACACTAAAGAAAGGGTGGGTTGTTGTAAACCAATTTTGGGTCAAATACAGACAAGCACAAATCATTAGGTTAAAAATTGCTGTTTTAATGTTATTAAAAAATTTACCCAATGTTGGGTTTGTTCTTATTTGACCTGTGGTTAGGTTACAACAACACAGCATTTTTAGGTGCACATTTAAATGTTGCAAATACCCATGTGTTTTTATTGGTCATTATCTGTGCAATGCTTGTGTTTTCTGTGGGTTTCCTGTATGAATGTCAAAAGAAAATGACTTGCAAAGTCACAATTGCTTAATTTAACACTATACAGTAGCAAACTCTTTTGTTCCAGGATTTAAGGGAGAAAAAAGAATAGAAATGAACAGCTTCAATATGCAACATTTATTTTTGGATTAAACCATTACAAAATCAGGCCATAATGAATGAGTACAATAAAGCTTGAAGACTAAAGGTGTGCCAAGCTGAATTATCATGCCATTCTTGCTGATGTTTATTTAACATTCGCCTTGCTTCTGGATTAAGATCCTTATTTTTGCTGTCCTAAAAAGGAGATAGATTCAATTAAAAAAAATGTCTGTTAACAAACCAGTTCATTTTTTATACATGTACAGTGCTCAGCATAATTGAGTACACCCCTCATACATCTATCTTTTAAATTCATATTTTTAATAGGAAGCTTTACAATATTATATTTCTGCATATACATTAGATTAGTCACTACTGAAGCCAAATCTAGAGTTTATAGATAACAAGATAACTTACGATAACGGTTCAAAAATTAGTACACCTAAATTTATGTTACAGAAAACTATTAAATACAAATTTAAAAAAAGAGGAAAAAAAATAAAGTAAAAATAAAGTAAAAAATTTAGTTGAAATTTTGTAAGTTGTAATTTTTTTTATATATTTTGCATTGAATTTAATTGTATTATCTTTAAATTTCTAAATATGTTTGGTGGCTAAAACATTATTTTAATAAATATATCTATTTAATAAATCTGTTTTGTTTAAATGCACCAAATTTCATTGCCTATATTCACTGAGAAATGGATAAAAATACTCATTTTCAAAATGGAGTGTACTCAATTATGCTGATGTGCAAGAAGAAGTATGTCTTAACTTACTGCATTGCAGCACATAGCGTGCATTCATTGCTGTATGTTACACCATTGGTTCCACACACAGGTGAATAGTTCAATGGGCATGCTTCAACAGGGTACCCACATTTTGGCTGGTAAAAGAAAAAGGAAACTGTAACATTTGCACCTGGAGGGAAGAACTGAATTTAAGAAAGCAATTCTATTTACTCACCACCTTCGCTCCATCAGATATGGCCACTGTTTGTTTCAAAAAGGAAAAGAAAAGACATTAAAGTAATTCAATTGATTAATCAAAGCCACAAAAGACATGTAAATAGGGTGCACATAAGTATGCAAACAAATTATATACACTGTGGTCAAAGTTTTGGAACATCTGACCATTGTACTCACAACACACTACTCAATTCACACACACATGCACACGCACACGCACACACACACACACACACACACACACACACACACACACACACACACACACATGTTTGTTTTTGTGAAAAGTGGGTACATTACATAGGCTTCCATTCATTTTATACAGATCAAACCGTATATTATATTGCCCTCACCCCACCCTACCCCTAAACCCAACCATCACAGGAGACAGTGTACAGCTTTACTCCCTGAACAAACTCATCCTGTGTGATTTAGAAGCTTTTTGAGAAGTGAGGACGTCACCAATGTCCTCATATTTCACCTGCTTTTTGTAATACCTGTGTCATACCTATGTCATTATACAGATTTGTGTCCTGATATGTCACAAAAACACGTACACACACACACACACACACACACACACACACACACACACACACACACACACACACACACACACACACACACACACACACACACACACACACACACATACCATTTATAAACCATAAATTGACCTTTCCCTGCTTGACACTTCACTTTTTATGTTTAATTTTGTTGACATTACTATCAAACTTTTTATTTTTCCTCATCATCAGTTATTTAGCTACATTTTATGTTAAGATTTAACTAATCTAATACTTTATCTAATTTGGATAAATAATGTTTATTGCATTGTTTTAATATATATATTATATATAAAATAATAATTGTATATGTGTTACCATGATGGTGTTTAGTAGTTGTGTGAATAACACTGAGCACCTTCTATGTTTCTCTGTGGGAAAAGTTCATCATATGAATGTTGAAACATCGGTTCATCAAATGACTTTCTTATTTCCACATGCTTATGGTTGGGTTTTTGTCTTTTGTAACAAAGCTATGATTGGTGTATAACACTATAAATGAATGACATGGTTGTTTACCTTAAAATGTGTACATTTCTTTTATGGCATCTACCATTTTTTTTTTAACTGTGAATATCTGGTAACCACTTTTTTTACGATAATTTCAATGGTTTTAAAAAATGATATATATATAAATATATAATATAATAATATAACATTAATATAATAATATTATTCATTCATTCATTTTCTTTTCAGCTTAGTGCCTTTAGTAATCAGAGGTCGCCACAGCGGAATGAACCGCCAACTTATTCAGCATATGTTTTACGTAACCCATCACTGGGAAACATCCATACACCCTCTTTCACACACATCTATACCGCATGTCTTTGGACTTGTGGGGAAAACTCGAGCATCATGGCGCCCATAAAAATATTATTTATATACACACACAAACACACACAATTTGGGTCTCTTGGTCAAACCATTACTTTAAACTGCTTTAAAGGGTCACAATATGTAATACTTTTTGTTTTCATTTGTCCTATTAGCACTGGTGAATATCATTTCTGAAGAACAAAGTTTAATGAAAGAAAACCTGAGGATTTTACTCACCTAGCACACAGAGAAGGACGATGACACCGCGTGCAAACATTGTTCCCAGCCTGAGAGTCACCTTACTCAACTGATACAATAAAAGTGAACTAAGTAATGAAATGATCAGGATATTTATATAGCAGTCATATCCTGCTCTTACTGAGGGAGTGGACCATCCATCCCACCAATGCACCACATCCTTCACACAGAAAACAGATTGTTAACTAAACACCATTTGATAAATGTATTTAGTTTGGCTGGTAGCTGTGTGTAATGTCAGATGATTCATTTTTGTTGTGCAAAGTTTCTCATGAGTTATATACAGTTTAATCTCTCTGATTCACACAAAGCATTCAATTCTTGTAGGACTGCTAAGCTGGAAAAAGGATTTCTTTTCTTAAGAGCTCTCTCAGAGCAAATATGCTCCACAATGTGCATGTTACCTGCCATAATCAATTATATTTAAGCAATAACACTTAATTTGTAAAGGAAAACATACATTTAGATTTAAATGTAATGTTTTTTAGAAATAATTTTCACATTAAAATTTCAGTTATTGGAATACATTTTTATAAGAATACTTCTTGAAATTTTCCTGAATTTTTATGTGCTGAATATTTTGTCCAGTGCAGCTGTTCATTTTATGTCATTAATATGGTAATATTTATTGAATTACATGCTCTATATAAATTATTGAATTATTTGCCCCATGAATTAAATTAGGTACTTGCCCTTCAAGGCTTAATATCAATATTAAAGACAAGAAAACAGTCAATGAGCAAATGAGTTGACTAAACACTGACAAATATTTCACTGACAAGCCTATATATACACAAATAAAAATATTTCACATTTAATACATTTTTTAATAACTGTTGCACTAAAACAGTGGTTCCCAAAGTGGGGATCGGGAACCCCCTAGGGGGTTGCGAGACAATGACAGGGGGTTGCTTGGTGATTTCGCAAAGGCAAGTGTGGTTTGTTTACAAACTAATTTCGAGAGGATCACGTGCTTATGATTGAACACAGCTGGTATCGCTTAACTCCGCATATTGCGCCAATCAGATGAACATGGACACACTATAAATTACCAGAGCGCTTTGCTCCAGTCATCTTCGTTTGAAGAATCCTCCCTTCCACCCCTACTCCACCCCTTCTCCGATAGGGCGGCATGGCGGCCAGTGGGTAGCACTGTTGCCTCACAGCAAGAACGCCGCTGGTCCGTTCCCTCCGGGCCGGTTGGCGTTTCTGTGTGGAGTTTGCATGTTCTCCCCGTGTTCGCGTGGGTTTTCCCCGGGTTCTCTGGTTTCCTCCCACTGTTCAAAGACAGGCACCATAGAAAAAATTGACTAACCAAAATAGCATCCTAAGGCAACTCTTAGCCAGATATATACAGTAGTTCACAGCAGGGGAGTTCTCGAGACCACCTGAGCTCAGACTCTCCTGTCGCCCTACAAACGGGAGGAAGCCCCAGGCTCAAGGATATTCTGAGCTCAGGGCTCTCTCCCGGAACAGCATGCCAAACACGCTTTATTACCAATCATCAGCTAAGTGTGAACTCTTGAAATAAATTTTATTAAACTATTAGAATTACCATACAGTATGTAACCCACCTAAGATAATCATAGTATTTTTTAATAATAAAAAACAACAACATGCAAACGAAAAGCCATCAGCCTATAAATTATTATTATTTTTTTATATAGGATCGGTGTGTTTGCGTTAGATTAATAACACAGCACCTTTTATGGCAATCAAATACATTAAATATAAATACAGGCCACAACTGAACATTGAGAATGATCTCTGAGTGGCGGTCTCCAAAATTAAACCAAGAATAGACTTGTGCTGAAAACATTGTGTCCGCCAGTCTCTTTAGCTGAGGTTAATATTAAACTAATTATTAAATGACTATAAAAAGGAAATGGTTGTTAGACTCTTGCACTTTTTGTGTTGTCAGTATGTTCATGTTTATATAAGCCTTTTGTACAACATTTGTATATTTATAACCACTTTCAAGGAGTTTGGGGGTACCGAGTCACTGGGATTGTTATTTTAGGGGTCAGGGGCTCAAAAGTTTGGGAACCCCTGCTCTAGAACACAGGTCACAGAACACCTCCATCTAGTGGATAACAATAGACAACACCACTAGGCCATAACAACATATATGTAATGTTCAGCGTAAATGAGTACAATGAAATGACATTTTTAATCCATTTCTTATTGTATATAGACAATATATTTTGGTGTATTTAAACAAAATAGTTTCATTAAATGGGCAGCACGGTGGCGCAGTGGGTAGCACAATCGCCTCACAACAAGAAGGTTCGAGCCCTGGCTGGGTCAGTTGGCATTTCTGTGTGGAGTTTGACATGTTCTCCCTGTGTTTGGTTGGGTTTCCTCCGGGTCTCCCCACAAGTCCAAAAAACGTGGTATAGGTGAATTGGGTAAGCTAAATTGGCCGTAGTATATGAGTGTGAATGAGTGTGTATGGATGTTTCCCAGTGATGGGTTGCAGCTGGAAGGGCATCCACTGCGTAAAACATATGCTGGATAAGTTGTTCATAAATTGTTCATTCTGCTGTGGCGACCCCAGATTAATAAAGGGACTAAGCTGAAAAGAAAATGAATGAATGAGTTATATCCATTTAAATATGAGTTTAATCACCTTCAGATCTAACATCTTCAGAAATAGAAAGACAATACATTTAAATTCAAATGATTGCAAAATATTATTGCAAAAGAACATTTAAAAGCTACAAAATTTCAACTAACGTTTACATTTTTTTCCTGTTTATTGAGATTTATTTAAAAATTGTTCTCATTTGTGTACTCATTTTTAGACTGATCTTAATTCTATTCTAGTGTATATAGGGCTGCCCAATATATCGTTTTATTTTCCAATATCGGTCAGCCCTAATATACACACACATGTATTATTGTAAAGCATCCTATAGAAAATATAAATTCAAAACAGAGATGTGTGAGGGGTGTACTGTTTTATGATGAGCACTCTACATGTAAATACTAATGAATCTAAAATGGCCACATATGAACATATACATTTTTTTTTTGCTAATACAATTAAACTTACATATTTTTAATTCTAACAGTTGTAAAATATATGTAAATTGCCAAGAGCATGGAGTGACTGTAAAACGCATTGACATTGCATTGACACTGACATTGCATGACCTAGCATTGACAACAAAACTAATACTATAAAATCACTAGGATTACTCTTAGCCTGGTTGTCTTAGCTGCAAAGAATGAATCTCCATAGTAACTTAGAGGTGCAGTAGGTGATCGTCTATAGAAACATTTTTTGTTGTGCTGGTTGAAAGTCTCTTTACATTCCAACAGTAATGGTTAAAGTAAATGATCTAAATTTATTTGTATGTATTTTTATATTCTGAGTAAGGCATAAGTCTAAAAACCGCATAAGCATCTCTGGCCATAAGGGATAACCTGCACGCCTTGGATGGGAGTCTAGGCAAACACTTCAAGGTGGCGACACCCGGCGGGCGAGGATTGACCGTGATAGTGCGCTCCACTTGGGGAATCACTTAGTACCCCCTGGCGGCTCTGTCATCAAGGATGGTGAGAGCAGGAGCACATGAGGACCGGGCAGTGAAAGGTGTCCTCCATGCCTGTGTGAGCTCACTGTGCACCTCTGGGAAGAAGGGGACGGGGGGCTTGGAAGGTTTAGCCTTCTTGACTCCCATTTAACACCCATCTTATCGGTTTGGAGGACGGGCTGGTGGACAAGCCATCTCCAGTCCGACCTCCGAAGCAGCACCGGTAAGCACAGCTAACATGTCCGACTTCAAATCCAAGACCTCAGTGACAACCCCGGAGGGCGGCAGTGGGTCTGGATCGTAATCAGAACATATTAACCCACTCTCCGATGCAGCAATGGACATCTGGTCCCCGGTGTCATGCCTGCCACTCCCCCTCGAAACTTGGAAAGAGTGCACTGATTAGGAGTGGGGGGTCCTCACTGTGATCTTCAGGCCTGCCGGCTGCCAACTGACTTGCGGGGAGCAGCAGGGGTGACCTCAGTTGCACAACAGTCATGCTCTCACAGTGAGGACATGAGCTGTCCGCAAGCACCTCCTCGACATGCTGGACCCCCAGACATGTGATGCAATACTCATCCGGGGAGAGGAAACCACTGTATCCAGAAGCGCACAGTCGGAATGAGATCTTTAAAAAGACGCGTTATTCAACCGTGTTGCTCTCTTAGGGAATTCTGCTTTTAGTGTAAACTGCTCTTTTAGCCACCAGCAAAACACCCAGGGATGAGAAAGAACACCCGGTTCGACCGCCGCTGCACACGTCGTAACCCGCACTGGTGGATTTACTGCCTGACAACAGCTTGGCAGAAGTCTCTTCAGTCTCATGTGAGGGCTGAAGCGGAAAAAAAAGATAACGCCCACTCCGCGTGTGCCAGCTTTATACTCTACTAATGATTAATTGCCGCCACCTGCTGAGCCGAGCTCTGCCAACTCACTGGCATGCATTTGCCCGTTTTCTTACTCTTCTGAGTGATTGGTCATTTAGCATACTCCCAAAACTGTCTTTCCACATGTCGGAGTTCCCACTGAAGGGAAACAAAATCTACCCTCATTCATACTGTATGTAGTTTTAGATTTTGTTTTCCCTTAAAATATTATAAACCTTAATTTAAAAACTGCATGATTATCTTTGACTGATATTTACATTGGTTTAATTGATGATCTGAAACATTAAAGGTGCAGTAGGTGATCTGCCTAAATGCTAGCGCATCTTTCAAATACTATACATCCCCTGTCGTCCAAAGCCACGCCTCCTGAAATCACGAACGTGCTCATTAAAGATGACAGAGACCCACAATTTCATGTTCATATGTTTCATATCCAGCATGTTTTCAGTTATGTAGTTAGCAAGCAAAGTAGCATGGTAAACAATAGCCACGTCACAGGTTGTCATTGTTCAAAAATGAACCAAAGTGAATATAAAACCAAAATTTTAGGAAATGGAAGATTTCAGTGGCTGAACAACACTTTTGTGCATATAACCCATTTGTAACAACAACATCTACATAAGCTTTTGCGTGACTAAAATAGTTTTAAAACATAACCTGTCTAAAAGAAATACTTCAGCCATGGTGTCATCCTTCCTCCAGCATGCAAAAGTAACTCCAATATTGATTCAGGATTTGAAAGTTTTGATTGAACATTTGTTTTAGCGCTGTCACTCGTGTCCATATGACCGTGACCTGCGTGAACGCGCATCGGCGGGTCTGCGTGAGTGGGTGCGCAGTTCTTCAAATCTACATTTGCTGACAGACAGTTTGGGCTACTTATAAGAATTATGGGAATTATCGGCACAACAATATTTAATTGGATTTTTTTGTCTTATGCCTTACCCTGAATATATACAGTATATATATACACATTTAGATCATTTACTTTAATCAATACTATTGGAATGTGAAGAGACTTTCAACTAGCAAAAGTCTAGCTAAAAAAAATTAGCATTTTTCAACAAAAAATGTTTCTGAAGACAAGCAACTACTGCACCATTAAAGTGTGACAAACATGCAAAAAATAAAGTATGCTGAAAACTGTGTGTGTGTTTATCTCTTTTAAATGGTTATTCACTAAATGTGATTTTAAAAATACAACAGTTTAATTTTTGTGACAAACATGCAAAAAATAAGAAATCAGTAAGCGACAAGCTGTGTGTGTGTGTGTGTGTGTGTGTGTGTGTGTGTGTGTGTGTGTGTGTGTGTGTGTGTGTGTGTGTGTGTTAAGGGATGGGCAAAAATACATTGAAATGTATACATTTAAAATACCAAAATGCATCAATTTTAAGTGTATCACAATAAACTACAAAATACAGCAGCCACAAATGTATCAAAATAAAATACTGTATTTTTGTGTTCTACAAATACAAAAAAATACTTTTAAAAGGTAGCATGACATTTGTTTGCAAATGTCATGTTCAAAAGGAGACTCATATGCAAGGGAATAAATCAACAAAGTTTGTTTATGGCAAAAATAGAAAAGAAGCAGTCAGAAAGCTCAGTTCTTCTTCAGAGCGATGCAAAAACGAAAAGTCTCTCTTGGCAAAAATAGAAAAGAAGCAGTCAGAGTGCTCAGCCTTCTTCTGGGTGATGCAGGACTGATCTAACACATCTCCACAGCAATAACAGTTGAAAAGAACAAGACAGACCTCAGGCTGGTGAGCAGATGGTTAGCCTTCACTTAAACCCAGACTGTGGGCAGAGCAGAGGTGAGCCGGTGCACAGGTGGATAAACAGATCACAGGATGAGACAGGTCAAAAGGAGACACAACAGTGATCCACAAGACTAAACGAACTTGGTGTTTCTCAAACAGGTAAGACACGAGAGTCATGCAGGTTACTGACATAGAACAATTATCAAGCACAGAACGAAGGAGAAGGGGAGATTAAATAGCCAACAATCAGAGAAGAGGGGGGAAGAGGTGAGCGTGATGGGAACGGGGCAACAAGGGAATTGATAGCAGGTGTGCAGGTGCGCAAAAATAAACAGGCACAAACAGGAGACAGAGATAACACAAAAAACCCTGACAGTACCCATCACCCTCTCCTCAGGACCGTATCCTTCCTAGTCGACCAAAAACTGTTGACCACAACTGTAGCACCTCATATCAAGCAATTTCTTGACTCATTAAATAGACAAGAAATGAACAAGAAAAGGGGGAGAAGGGGCGGGAGGGGAACGACTGGAAGAGCGGAAAACTGGTTTGACACAAGATACGTAAAAAGAAACGGGTGGATACGTTGTAAATATGATGGTAACTTTAGTCGGATGGCTGCTGAGCCACCTTGGAGAAGCGATCCACAACAGTGAGAATAACGCTGTTTACATTAGACGAAGGCAGCCCTGTAACAAAGTCTAGCGCAATATGAGACCACGCGCGAGACGGGACAGGAAGTGGTTGCAATAGATCTGCAGGTGCAGTCTTACTGTATTTATGTGACATGAATGGACAAAGTGCCTAATGTCACGAATCATGGCGGGCCACCAGAAACGTTGCCGAATTACAGCAAACGTTCTCCTAACGTCTGGGTGTGCCATAAATTTGGAAGTGTGTCCCCAGCGGAGAGCAGCTGCGAGTAACGGTTTAGTAACAAATAGCTTATCAGCCGGACAATTGCTTGGAGCGGTGGAGCGAGTGAGCGCCCTTTTGATGGAGTTCTCAATACCCCAAGACACAGCTCCTAAGACCTTACCTGCAGGCAGAATAGGCTTGGAGAAGGAATTATCTTCCCAAATGGAAAACTGGCGAGAGAGGGCATCTGGTTTAACATTGTTGGTGCCGGGACGATAAGAAATGGTCAAATTAAATCAACCAAAAAAAAAAAAAAGAGCCCAGCGAGCTTGACGTGTGTTAAGTCATTTGACAGAACGAATGTACTCAAGGTTACGATGGTCAGTCCAAACGATAAACGAGATGGGCGCCAGTGACGCCATTCCCCTAGAGCAGAGGTGTCAAAGCCAGTTCCTGGAGGGCCGGAGCTCTGCACAGTTTAGTTCCAACCTTAATTAAACACACCTGATCAAACTAATTGAGTGCTTTAGGCTTGTTTGGTACCTATAGATAGGTGTTTTGAAGCAGGGCTGGAACTAAACTCTGCAGGGCTCCGGCCCTCTGGGAATTGACTTTGACACCACTGCCCTAGAGAGAGACGAATGGCAAGTAGTTCGCAGTTACCCACATTATAATTACATTCAGTGGGAGTAAGACGGTTTGAAAAAAAAAACACAAGAGTGGATCTTATCATCGACCGCGGAGCATTGGAAAAGAATAGTGCCTACCCCTGACGCGTCAACCTCGACTATGAATTGTCTCTTGGGGTCAGGAGTAATAAGGATGGGAGTGGACACAAACATGCCCTAAAGGCGTACGAATGCACATTGCGCAGACTCAGGCCACTGAAAACGTGATTTAACCGAGGTTAGGAGCCGCAATCTCACTAAAGCTACGGATAAATCAGCGATAAAAATTGGAAAACCCCAAAAAACGTTAGAGAGCGGTGCGAGATTCCGAAACCGACCATTCGGTTACGCCGTGTACCTTGGCGGGGTCCATACTGATGCCTTCTGCTGAAAAAAATAGATCCAAGGAAGGTCATAGAATGAGTGTGAACGGCGCATTTCTCGCCCTTAACGAAAAGGCGGTTCTCCGGCAGGTGCTGGAGAACACGGCGCACCCGCTGGATGTGAGTAGGCAAATCTGGCGGAAAAAAAACAAAATGTCATCTAAATAGACGAAAACAAAAAGGTTAAGCATGTCTCGAAGTACGTCGTTAACGAGGGCCTGAAATACAGCGGGATCGTTTACAGCCCGAAGGCAAGAACCCGGTATTCAAAGTGGCTGAGGGGCATGTTAAACGCGGTCTTCCATTTGTTCCCTTCCTTAATTCGTACGGGATGATACGCAACCCAGTTCTGGCCTGGAGAAGAGGACTAGACTATCGTACTGGCAGCCAGGATATTTCTTGAGCGCCGCCCTTTCGGGAGTGGACAAGGAATAAAGTCGCCCTCGGGGAGGCATGGTACCGGGGAGCAGATCGATGCTGCAGTCATAAGGTCACAGATCGTGGTTAGCATCAGGAATGCCAGATAAGTCAATGGACTCCTTATGGAACAAAGAAAGAGAAGAGACGGAAGACACAGCAGACACAAGACAATTTGTATGACAAGATAGACTCCACGATAAAATAGATGCTTCTACCCAGTTAATCTGAGGGTTATGTTTAACTAGCCAAGGATGGCCCAAATCTATGGGTATAGAAGGGGAGCAGAAAACAAAAAAAGACATAATCTCTTGATGGTTGCTGGAAATATAAAGACTTACCGGGATGGTGATATGACGAACTTGTGATAGAACACTGCCGTACACAGTGGTTGTGTCTTGCAGTCTCTGGAGCAGGATGTTGTGCTCCGCAGGAAACAGTTGACACTCCCCATCGCAGTGTGACGGGTAGCAGAGTTCTTGTCTGGGTGCTTGGGGACAGAGTGGAAGTGCTTGGCAGCGTTGGCTTTTACTGGACAAACGGAGAAGCGGTGACCTGAATTTCCACCTGTGGACCTGAATTTCCACAGGTGACCTGAATTTGACCTCCAATTTCCCAAATTGATTAATCGCTGCCTCTCAGAAGGGGACAAATGAATGCCACCCACCCCCATCGGAACCGAATCGGGGGCGTGGACGTCGGGGAGCCTGGAGTCGACAGCTGAGAGTGCTCGTGCCCATCATCCAGGGACAGGGAACCACCGCATCCAGAAATGCACAGTTGGAATGACATCTTTAAAAAGATGCGCTGCATGATGGTGTTGCTCTTTTAGGAAACTTGCTCTTATACAATCTGCTCTAGGAGAACCGGACAAGAGAACGTCCAGGGATGGGAAAATGGACCCAGCTTGACTGTCTGCCACTGCTTTGTCACACACTCTGAGACCGGAAGAAAACAGCGTGTCGATCTTCTCTCGTTCATTCTCTCTCTCAATGGAGGAACCATAGACTCTCTCAGGACCATGAGGCTCTGAAAGTGAAAAGGTTAGCTTAGCGTCGCATGGCTGGCATTTATACACAGCTGATTGTGATTGCTGCCAGCTGTGTACACCAGGGTTGCCACCCGTCCCTTAAAATATGGAATCGCCCCGTATTTTTTTAATGTAGCTTTTCATGCAAATCATTCCTCACACATTTTATGAAGATGCCTCATTTCCTACTTTTGATTTGGGTAATACTTGATGTCATCGTTAGTTTGATTGGTCTTTGTCCAGTAAGGAGGGCGTGTCTTTTAAGCAGAGTCTGTCAAGTCTTGACAGAGAGTAGTCTAATGGCAGATGCTTCTCCAGATAACCCACCGCGTCTTAAAGTTTCAGAGTTTAAACACAAGCAGCTGCAAAAGTAGCACAGAGTGTGGGAGTAAACAAATACCTGGCTGCAGAATGGTAGAAATTATCAAGCCAACTGCACGATTTGTCGGAGAGCGTTCTCTGTGGCTCATGCGGGACGTGCGACAACATGCCTCCGGAGTGCAGCATTCCTGCAATGACAGAGCTCACAAAAATCAATGCACAGTCAGACAGTTCTTCATACCCCAAGTCTCTCCCGAAGCAGACATGGTAATGACAGTGACCCAGTCTGTGAAAATCTAGCTGGAGTCTTTTTTTAAAAAAAAGAACAGTCTGTGAAAATGATAAAAATATATGTATTTAATATCAACTGAGTAAAACCATATCAACAACTGAAATCACAGTGAAAATAATGGCTACAATCAAACTTTCTCTCAGAATTAGATTTGGCCTGGTTTTCACACACTGGATCACATAAGCATTATGCACATAAGCATTAATTTATTACATGAAACATTAAATTTATTACATTATTAAACAGCATAATGCCCATGTAAAGAAAATAAACTAGTAAATTGCAACTTTCCATATTTTAAAATTAGAAATAGGCTATTTAAAAACTTTACTAGCTAATGTTTGTAGCTAGTTTATGCATGTGCTGTTTCCATGTTTGGATAGTTGTTACTGCAAATAATGACAAATATTTTAGCCAAAATCTGTTATCAATACCACCCTTTAAAATTAGGTTCATCAGTATTTTCTCCTCTTCTCTAGGTTACAGCAGCTGAGTTAACACAGGTGTACCACACTATTAAACATAACATCAGCTATAACAGTGCTGCAAAGTTGTAAAAGAGAAAGACTGACTGCATCTGATCTGTTTACACAGATATCAATAAAAGACAGTTTATTTTAATGTCCAAGTGTTCATACTTTCCTGAAAACATATTTTAAGTTTACCACCACTGGCATGCTATTGGGCCTGTGATTGGGGATGTGGCCCCCGCTGCAGTATGCGTCCCTTATTTTTTTGTATTAAAAGTGGTAACCCTAGCGTACACTGACCCGCCAATTCATTGGCATTTCATTGGCCATTTTATTACTCTTTCAGATTATTGGCTTTCTGGCAAAATCCCCATAGTGGAAGTTTTCAACATAGCCTCCTGCTGGTGAACTACAAAAATACAAGACCCTAAGTATTTTGATACAAAATTTTAAGCCATTTTCATCAACCCTATCAAATACAAAGTACAAAATACTATTTTGTATTTGAAATACATTGTAGTGGCTTTCCAATTGCCTCTATCGTTGGTAGAATAAGCAAGTTTTGTAAGCATAAAAATTAGTCCATAGGCAAAATGCTTATCCCATAATTTGCCTATGTTGCTTACAAAAGAAGGCAAAGCATACTAATTGAACGTTCCAAGATGTTGCATTTGGTTTGAACTTTTACCGAACAAACTAAACCTCTACTGTCTCGATAAGTCTAAATTATTCTTCCCAGAACCCATGATCCATGTTGTGCTGTAGAATCTGCAATGATCACAATGTCTCCAACAGAAAAATTTCTATGTTCCTTGTACAATTTTTGTTGCTTCTGCAACAAGGGTAGGTATTCCCGTACCCATATTTTCCAAAAGAGGTCTGGAATATATTGCACTTATCTCCATCTTCGTTTGCCATATAAATCAGACCTTTCAAATAAACCAGGAGGTAGTGCAGGGTTTCCATTCAAAAGCAGAAGGTGGTTAGGTGTGAGAGCTTCCAAATCATTAGGGCGGTAGAAGAGATTAGAAACGGGTTGATCATTTACAGTTGCTTCAGCTTCACATAAGACACAGCTTGCAGGGTTTCTTTATCCAATGTTTGTTGTCGATGAACAACACACAGACTTTGTTTCACCAGTTGAATTAAACGTTCCCACACTCCTTCAAAATTAAGGCTTGAAGGTGGATTAAAACTTCAATCCACTCCCTTCTGTAACAGGGCTTGTTGAATCTTCTCCTTGTTTAGTGCCTCTCTTAGGTCCCATTCAGCACTGATAAAATTAGTCCCACTATCTCATAAGTGAAACCTGTTCACGACAACAGATAAATCTCAGTAAAGCATTGATAGATGAGTCAGTAGCAAGTGAGTATGCCATTTCCAAATAAACAGCACTTCATAGCATTTCACTGTACCACATCCTCTTTTTACTTCTATGGGGCCAAATAAATCCATTCCTACATTAGTAAAAGGTGGTAAATCAGGAGTGTTTCTTTCCACTGGAAGGTCTGCCATCCTTTGTTCACCCAGCTTCCCTTAAAATGTCTACAAATGACACACTTAGGATGTTTCTTAAAACAGAGTTGGCATTTGTTAACCAATACTTACATCGAAGCCACCATGACCCAGTTGAACCCATGAATCACTTGTAAGAAAACTTGTAAAGTCTATCACTTGGCTTCCATAGAAAACTAGGACCATTAAGCCATCATTTATTATTCAAAAAAGATTTCACATTCAAACCACAAGATGCATAGTCTGCTGGGTTTTCTTTAGTGGGTACACACTTCCGCTGTTGAGAATGTGTTGTGTCTCTTATAAAGGACACTCTATTAACGACAAATGTTTGGAACTATTTGTTCTAATTTTTTATGTAATTGAGAACAGTGGTACTATCGCTCCAAAAGACAGAATCCTCCAATGGTAGTTGCAGCATCTTCTTAAACACGATGTCCTTCTTGACAGAAAGACAGCTGCTGTAAGTTCTAAACAAAGTATGGTCACAGGTTTCAAAGGTGTTACTCTGGACTTACCCTTTAAAAAGTCACATGAACCTTGTTTGCCCTGTTCAGTGTCTTCAGATAGAATACTGCACCTATACCCAGTTTCACATACATCTGCAATGTAAATTTATATTGGCAACTGTATATAGGCCTCCAGGGCACCATAGCAACTTTACAAAATAATTTGTTGATTTCTTATCCGAAATATATCTGGCCACAGATCAAATTTTAATTGTTGGTGATTTTAACATTCATATAGATAATGAAAAAGATGCTTTAACTCTGGCCTTCTTAGACATACTAGCCTCTGTAGAAGTGAAACAGCATGTCTCAGGGCCTACTCATCGACATAATCATACCTTAGACCTTATATTATCACATGGTATCGGTATTGATATTGTTGAAGTTGTACAGCAGTGATGACATTTCAGATCACTACAGTATTTAATCTCCTGCTTATTGTGCATTGATCGGTCTACAAAATCATCTTCTATTTATAAATATGCTAGAACGATCACCCCTAGCACTAAACCTACCTGATCTTTCTAATTTCCATAGTATTCCAGGCAGCCTAGAAGAGCTTGACACTGCAACTGCAACTATTGATTCTGTCCTTTCTAGCATGTTAGACATAGTTGCTCCATTACACTTAAAAAAAAGATTAGGGAAAAATCTGATGCCATGGCACAATGAGCACACACGTGTCTTAAAGAAAGGAGCCCGCAAAATGGAATGTAGATGGAAGAAATCAAAACTAGAGGTTTTTCATCTGGCCTGCAAAGAAAGTATACTTACTTTAGAAAAGCTTTAAAGTCTGCCAGATCTGCTTATTTTTTTAGCGTTAATATAAGAAAATAAACACAAACACGTCTTTGGCACGTCTTCATTGTCATTCAGTCTGATTTTATGAGAGCTGTTATCTTACAGTGTGACATGGGAGCCGTGTTCCTGCAGTCTGACATGCTACATTATAAAAAAATAAAAAAAATAGCACAGTGTGACCCAGTCTTAAGACAGGTTTAGTTGTGCTAAAGCGTCGATAGACTTCTTAACTAGAATATACGGCAAAACTACTGATCTATAAGCTTATTTACACCATGCTTGTCTTGAAGGTCTCCAAAAACAGGATCAGATGCCATCTTAACCTGTTTTGCCATCTTAAACTTTGGCCTGCCATGAACAGACTCCATAATCTCACAGGTTTTAGCGCTCCATTGCTCCCTCAACTTGCAAGGCAATTTCATTATAACTGATTTCATGTTGCTAGGCATGCTAAGTTTCTGCATATATGGGAGTTCATCCATTGTATTACAAGTTGTAAAGTAGACTCAGAGGGTTGTGTATCTATTTGCAAGCTTTATTCCATGTCATCCAGAAACAGCAATACAAAAGGTGGCAACTCAAAGTGACAAACAAAGTGGCAGTAATATGAGCGTGGTCAGGCAGAGCAATGGTCAAGTCAACACAGAGAGGTATCGTAAACAGAATATCAGGCAGAGGTCAAGCAGGCAGCTAAGAATCTTATGCGATGAGACAGGCTAGGTTCGGGGCAAACAGAAAACACTCACAGTCAACGGTACAGGCAGATCTAACAGGAAAGCAGTCCTGAAGTGATATAAATGCTCAGAATTGTCTGCAGGCAAAACAAGACTGCACAGAACTGATGTTGGGAGTCTGTATATATGTGCGAGTGGGGGTTGCAAACAGGCTGATGAGTAATCAGCCCCCGAACGGGATTATGGGACTTGAGTCTGGTGAATCTTTAGTACTTGGTGATGACGCCCTCTGTTGGTTATTAGAGGGAATAGCCGGGACTGAGATGGTGACAGAGCTCCCACCCCGCGAGCGGCTCCTGAGGCAACTGACACCAGGGTCTTCCGCAAGGTCGAGGGGCTGGTCTCTCTGGATGAAGTTGATGGAAGTCCTGGGTCAGAAATGGGTTGAGTATTGTATTGTAGCTAGATGTGTCAAAATTAATCGTTTCTTCGGTGCACCGCGATGCAGACACGGACAATTCGGTATCGGTTCAGTAATAATCATAACCGGTTATTATGTACTGACGTCATTTATCTCACATGCGCTATGTTGCCGTAGCTTACTATGGCGAGGGAGGCGAGCCGCGAGCGCGAGTATTTACAACGCTCTAACTACGTAAAAACTCTGAAACTGTGCACAATTTCACTGCGTGTGTGTTTGCTGAACACTGTTTCACTGACACTTACAGCAAAAGCCCCTATTTCACGGCGATTAAGAGAATGAAAGTAATCTCCATTTCTGTCTCTTTCACTGTGGCCCATGAGTGCATCTGTGAAGAGCGCTAGCGTGTAAGAGCCAATCGCAGCCCTTTCTGTTGAGCGCGTGACCAATCAAGGGGGTGTAAGAAAAAACTTGATAGAAAAGGCTAGAAAGCGAGCGGGATTGTTGTTTAAAGGTACAGTTTATATATCTGACTGTTTGTATTAAAGGACAAAATTGTTTTACAAATTAGTATATAAATATATTTATACATTTTAATACAAGAATTGCTGTGCTGTGAAGAAAATATAAAACTGTGTATAGAAAGGATCGTCAATGCACCGTGATGCACCGAGATATCGAATTGAACCGAATCGATGGCATGATAATCGTAACCGAACCGAACCGTGAGACCAGTGTAGGTTCACACCTCTAATTGTAGCTATCCTCCTCGGCATCTGGAATTCTGGAATTTGTGTACCTAATACGCCTCCTCGCCCTCGATGATGATGTGTTCTGGGGTCTGTGCATTATCTGCCAACTCCCTCTCCCTCGGACCAGCAGCGGGGTTGAGCAACAACATATGAAAAGTAGAAGAGATGCGATAATTAGCGGGCAAGGTTAAACGATAAGACACTGGAGAAATTGGCTTGATGATTTTGAATGCGTAGGTCCATTCAAAATCATCAAACAAATTACTCCAGTTTCTTATCGTTTAGCCTTGCTGGCTAATTATTGCATCTCTCCTACTGGGGCTGAACTTCTTGCATGGCAGACGAAGGCGTAAATCTCTGGTAGACAACCATACCCATTGACCAGCGCTGTATTCAGGTATGTATCTGCAATGGCGATCTGCTTGTTCTTTAAATCTCCTTACAACCTGTCCTAAATGAAAGTGTGCAGAATCCCATGTAGCCTCCCTTCTCTTTAACCAATCGTCTACTGCGGGAACGTCTGTAAGATCACCTGACCAAGGGAATAATGGTGGTTGATATCCTAGAATACACTTAAAGGTGATAAACCAGTGGCATGTTTATGAAGGAAGTTCTGAGCGTATTCTGCCCACATTAGGTATCGATTCCAGTCATTCTGGTTGCTGTTGCAGTATTCGGAGAAATTTGGTTCTTGATTTAATCTCTCTACCTGGCCTTTAGATTGAGGGTGGTATCCCGAAGTGAGGCTGATGTTGATGTTTAGTTGCTGACAGATTGCTTTCCATAATCGTGATGTGAATTGGGGTCCACAGTCAGATGTAATGTCGCCTGGAAGCCCATAGAAACGAAATACCCAATTATACAGTTGTTCTGCTGTTTCCAGAGCAGATGGTAATATAGGGAGGGGTATCAGGTGACAGGCCGTGGACAATCTTTCGATGACAGTGAGGATGGTTGTGTTACCCTGAGAGATGGGCAAGTCAGTGACGAAGTTAATAGCGATATGTAACCAAGGGCGGTTGGGGATGGGTAAGGTGTAAGAACTCACTGGTGATCATAACCAGTTCGAATCAGGCTTGGAAATTGGGCGCCAAATTGTCTCAGTCCTTAAATGGCCAATTCAGTTGACTCTATTCTCCAATACCAGTGGTGTAAAGTAACTAATTACAAATACTCAAATTACTGTAATTGAGTAGTTTTTCTCAGGAATTGTAATTTACTGAGTAGATTTAAAAATGTGTACTTTTACTTTCCCTTGAGTACATTGTTAGTGCAGTATCTGTACTTTTACTCCACTACTTTCCTTCAACCTGCAGCCACTACTTTATTTTTCTTGTCCATGGGGATTAGAAAAATCAGTCCTGAGGTTCCTGTCCAATCAAATTGCACATACCGTAGAAGGTAAATCGCATCATAATTAACTACCTCAAGACGTGTACATTTTATAATTGCAGCAAACTGTTTGGAAGTATTAAAAGTGTCCATAAAGATGTTCAAAATCTTTACGCGCATTGACCCAGAGACTGTTTAGATGCATGTCACTGATGAGAAGATGACGGATGTTTACTGTACTGTATGATTACCGAAATGGCCTTAAACACCCAGCAGGCACAGGACGTCAACATGACGTCTGATTAACGTTGAACCCTAATGTTGTGGGGACTTTGCATTTTTTTTGGAAATGAAAATCGGGTTGACGTCAGAACTCAACGTCAGGCCAACGTCCAATATCCAATGTCCAACCTAAAACCAACCAAATATCAACGTCTAATGATGTTACAGCTTGACGTTGTGTGGACGTTACCCCTATGACATCTATCAGATGTTGGATTTTGTTTGCCGTACCTGATGAATAAATGTCAGTATTTGACATCAATATGACGTTGGTTTAAGATGTTGGCTCAACACTGGATTTTGGTCACTGGCTCACAACCTAAACTCAACTAAATATCAACGTCATTTGACGTCATTATTGGACATGAAAATAACATTGTCCTTAGCTGCTGGCTTGACAATTAATTTTGGTCACCTGACATTACAACCTAAATCTAACCTAATATTAACATCTTATGACAAGTGTGCCAGCTGGGCAATAACTAAATGCACTACAGAATGTTACGTTTACACACACACATCCACAAATTACACGTAAACATATCAGCTTTTGACAGCATATACTCACTACTCTTGAGTACTTTTAAAAGGGCTACTTTTTACTCATACTTTGAGTAATATTTACAACAGATACTTTTACTCTACTTGAGTATGATTTTTCATACCCTTCAGCCAAATTCGTAAATGATTAATAATCTAAACAATTGGGCTTTTCAGGAATTGCCTCACGAGACTTTTGAATGACTCCCGGTCATGTGCTCGCCTTGGGGACATCCTGCTTGCAGCCAGATGTACAAATTTCGTAGAGACAAAGACATCTCTGGCAATTAATGCCTACAAATGAAAGACAATCTCTTAAAGTGTTAGAACTAAGGCAGATACATCTTTGAATAATATGCCATAGGTTTCCTCGTGTGCTGTGTTTATTGCAACCGACCATGAATGTGTTGTCTTAACCCTTATAGCAGAATAAAATGATCTGTATGTGTCTGAAATGTATGATGTATGGTTTTGAACAAAAGCTAGTTATATTTGCAATACATTGGTATAAACGAAAAACTAGTAGTACAAACAGTATTCTTCTTGTAACATTTGATGTAAGATAGCTACAATCTTACAAAAGATTTTACCACGTGAAATCAACATGCAGTCTGTTAATGTTTGACCCTTTGCTACGCTGGTACGGGGCGTGGCCCCACCCTTCATGGCAACTGCTCATTAGAAGACAGTGCCATGGAGATGAATCAAACCAGGTCACTTAAAAACTCACTGCAGCCGTAAATTGTTGCTTTTTGCATTAGCTGGCTTGCGCTCGCTGTTGCTCTCTGCCCCCTCTCGCCTCCCCGGACACCGCGCCGCAATGCGATTTGGTCACCACGAACTCTATGCAAACCTCTTAAGTTTCGGGACCACCGAAACCGCACGAACTTCCGCAAACCGACTCTCAGCAGTCCATTACCCCGGCAACCCAGGACAACACAAAAGACGACACCAGAAGCGAGAAGCTGTAGATTTTGTTACCTTGCTAAAGGTTAACCCAAAACTGTGTTATGTTATTATCGTCGGCCACAGAAATAATATAAACAAGATTGGTAAAATACAATGTCTTCTATTTGCGGGACAAATGGTAGATAAAGTGTGAATCTTTTAATCTGATTCAATCTGACTCAATTAAGTCGAATCAATTATTTGAATCTTCAAGATCCGATTCATTGATATGAGCTAATAAATCCCTGATTGATCTTAAAACGTAGGGTGATCCCCTACAAAGGACTGTAACAAACCTGCCAATGGAGGCGAGAGTGTTTATGTGCATTGCAAAGGGTGCACTTACGAACAAACTTGATGGTGTCTTTCTGCATGTTGGGCCACCAGAAACGGTTTTGGAGTAGTTGTAAAGTGCCATTAATACCAGGATGAACTGAACTTAATGCAGTGTGTACTGAGTGTAGAAATTTCTCTCTAAGGGACTGTGGAATGAATGATCTGTTTGACGGGCAGTTAGAGGGGCGGGTTTCTTGTGCTTGAGCTTCAGAAATGTCTGTCATAAGATCCCATTGTACTGGTGCGATGAGTGTCTTCTCTGATAATATGGGCTCATTGGTGGTTTGGTGTTTTTCACCCTCGAATAATCGTTAGAGCAAATAGTTGTACAAATAGTTGTTCTGGGTTGGCATGACACAAAATAGGTGCTGATGCAAATCTAGATTTGAGATTGTGTAATGCCTGAATTGCCTCTGGTGTCCATTTCAGGTGTTTCCTCTCCTTTCTAGTCATAGACATGAGGGGTGCAGCTATTTTGTTGAAATTTCGAATGAATCGTCAATAGAAGTTGGAAAAGCCCAGGAATCTTTGTAATTCTCTTAAGGTGGTGGCTTGTGGCCAGTTGAGCACAGTATCTACTTTTTTTCGTCCATCGCTGTAGAAAAAGCTGTGCTCACTACGTAGATCGAGCTTGGTGAAGATCTTGGAGGAGTGGAGTTGTTCCAGTGCAGATGGGAAGAGCGGAAGTGGATATCTGCGTTTCACTTTTATCTCATTCAAACCCCTGTAATCAATTTAAGGACGGAGGGCTCCATACTTCTTCTTTTCAAAGAAAAACCCTGTAGACGCTGGTGAAGTCGATGGGCGGATGAACCCCTTGGCCAACTCCTTTTCGATATACGCTTGCATTGCTTCAGACTCCATCGTATGATTTCTACGCTCCTCCAGGATATAACGGGATCATGTTGTTGTAACCATCGTAATGTATCTAGATGTGTCTGACCGGACAGGCATTCTTAATGTGCCCGAGTTTACTACAGTAAATACACAAGTTGTGTTGAAATTGCCGATTACGCTCTTCTTGTGTCAGGTGAGTTCGCCCAACTTGTACCAATGCCTATCATCCGGAAATAGGAACCATCATATCCAGAAACGCACGGTCAGAACAGCATCTTGAAAAGCATGTGTTGCCTCACAGTGTTAATCTCTTAGGGGAAATCTGATCTTTTATTGGACTGTTCTTTTAGAAGTTTTCATTGAAACGCCCAGGGATGAGAGAATTACTCAGCTCACGATCTGCGTCTTCTCCCACACTGGATACATGAAGCTTGATCTCTCTAGATTCAGCTCAGCAGATGTTGTTTCTTCAGTCGCGTAAGGCTTCCGAGGCGAAAAAATCTGGCTTGCTCTTCTCCAAGGTGCTGGCTATAAACTGATTAGATTGGCAGCATCTGTGAGGAGCAAAGCTGTGCTTTGCCAATTCATAGGCATTTATTGGCCCATTTTCTTACTCTTCAGAGTGATTGGTTATCTGGCTATTCCCGATGTGTCAAGTAACACAACGCAAAAGCACCAACCCAAAACTGAATCCAACCTGACAGAATCACTGAGACTGAACAGCACGCTGCAGACAAACAACATATTATCTCCCAATTTAGAAAACTGTAAAGGGATCTTCTTGCGTTATAAAGATGTGACAGAAATTGGCCCAGAGCCAGCTTCTAGGAAGGAATTCTATACAATTTGTTAAACACAGTGGTTTTAAATATTACAGTGGACACTCTATGGCACAATATTTTGCCAATAGAAGAGGGCAACTACCCTGAATAGAGAGTTATGTAGATTAAGAATTTGGCATAGTGCAGTTACAATTAATGCTTTTATTTATTTGTGGCTTTAATTATGTCCAGAGGAAACAGAATTTTTTAGGCAACCTAAAATGGCTGTTTATAGTATTAGAAAACATAAAATTGCGTCAGTATATTTCTATATACACACATACTCCTTGTCACCCGAACTACACATCTGCCACCGGATTTATTATTCTAACCTTTCTTGGATTACCAGCTTGTTCCTGTATTGACTTTGCCTGTACGACAATCCCTAATAAAGCTGCATTTAGATCCTCACCTCTGTTGTCCACCTGGTGTTACTATCTATCTATCTATCTATCTATCTATCTATCTATCTATCTATCTATCTATCTATCTATCTATCTATCTATCTATCTATCTATCTATCTATCTATCTATCTACACTCTCAGAAAAAATGAGAGGGGTCTGGATGCAGACCTGGTACTGTAGAGTGCAATCTGAGCAGCATCCAATGCTTTTTAATGGGCTCACCTAACCCTACCCCTCACAGTGACGTCACTCACTCCATTTGAGTGCATTCTGTCTGACATTGCATCGCTGAGTGATGCTACCTCAGCTTGCATCATAAAGGCTGCATCCAGATACTTTTGGAAAAATGGTACAATGTTGTACCAAAGAAGGTACAAACCCTTGTCACTGGGGCAGTACCTTTTTATGGAACAGAATTGTAACTTAAGACAAAGAAAACAAATTTGTACCATTGCAGTTTGTACCTTTAAGGACTTGATTTGTACCATGGGAAACTAAAATGTACCTTTGGTTTTTAAAACCTGCAGATACTAATTGTACATTCATCAAAGGTACAAATCTGGTCCATAAAGGTACTACTACAGTGACAAGACACTTAACAATGTCAAATGTGTTTCTTCAAGAACTATTAAAAGACATTTTGCTTTATCCAAAATTTGTCAATTTCATTCATTCATTGATTTTCTTTTTGGCTTAGTCCCTTTATTAATCCGGGGTCGCCACAGGGGATTGAACCACCAACTTATCCAGCAAGTTTTTTACGCAGCGGATGCCATTCCAGCCGCAACCCATCTCTGGGAAACATCAACACACACTTACAATCACTTCCATCCACAATCACGTTGCCTTTCAGGTAATATTTATTTAGATATTGTAATAAAGGAGTTGTCCAACACTTATGTACCTATATGGGAACAAATGTGTACCTCCATTTCAATTGTACCATAAAAGGTACAGAACAGTATCATAAGATGTCTTTTCTGTACCATATAAGGTACAACCTTTGCAAAGGTATAAAACTGTTTCTAGAAAAACATTATTTGTACATTTGTAACATTTTTTTTTTTTGAGAGTGTGTATATACAGTTGAAGTCAGAATTATTAGCCCCCCCTTTGATTTTTTTTCCCAAATGATGTTTAACAGAGCAAGGCAATTTTCACAGTAGGTCTGATAATGTTTTTTCCTCTGGAGAAAGTCTTATTTGTTTTATTTCGACTAGAATAAAAGCAGTTTTTATTTTTTAAAAGCCATTTTAAGGTCAAAATTATTAGCCCCTTTAAGCTATATACTTTTTTCGAAAGTCTATATAACAAACCATCATTGTACAATAACTTGCCTAATTACCCTAATCAGCTTAGTTAACCTAATTAACCTAGTTAAACCTTTAAATGTCACTTTAAGTGTCTTAAAAAATATTATTTACTGTCATCATGGCAAAAATAAAATAAATCAGTTATTAGAAATGAGTTATTAAAACTATTATGTTTAGAAAGGGGAGCTAATAATTCAGGGGGGCTAATAATTCTGACCTCAACTGTATATATATATATATATATATATATATATATATATATATATATATATATATATATATATACTGTACTAGATACATTTTTATAATAATATACTGTACTATACATTTTTATAATAAAGTGTCGTGATATATTTTTTTCGTTACAGTTGTCAATTGTACATGGGTCAAAGACAAGGCATCAGTATTTTGGTGTCCAAATTAATATCGTTTATATCTTTCTATGCTCAGAATATTGGTATTATAGTGCTTAACCTAAGGATGCAGTGATTAACAAGATTAACACCACATTTCTGTTGCACGGAATGGAACTATCAATTTGCACAAAATGAAAACAATGTTATACCAGTGGTGCGACAGCTTTAATTTCTAAGAGACACAGAGGCATAGCAGGGGTGCAAATACCTTTTTTGCTTTACTTATTTCTCAGTTGCCTGCCTTGCAAGTTTGAACTTTGATCTGAACAGTTTCGCTTTATTTTTCATGAATGCAATGTAAACATTTAAATGAACAGAAGAGAATTGTTTTCTACTAAAGTTATAAATTATCATAAATTAGATAAACCTCTCTGCTTGCAGTGCAGCAAAAAGTAGGTGTTTAGATGCAGCCATCACATGGCCAGTCTTTACATTGTCTTGTATATGTTGCTAAGAAAATATTTAAAATTCAATCAAATTGCAGACTCAAAACTATTTTTTTACACCTCATAGTTAAATTTTTTCCAGAGGCTTCACTATCAGAATTCAAATAACAAAACACTGACTTGTATATCAAGGGTTTATTTAAAGATTTGAATACTTTAAAAAAGGAACAAATTCTTTATTTTGAGATGAAAACCCATTAAAAAGCAACACATCATTCCAGCCTTCACGTCATCACAAATAAACTGAATCTGGCTCAGCATTCACCTCTTTTGGAGATTAATATGATGTTGACCTTTTCCTCACTGCAACAAGATGGTCAGTTTAAAGAGAACATTAAAACAAGCAGATAAACCAAACATTACAAACTTGAATTACATGTACAAAACTACTGAATTACTACTTACAAAACTTTCACACACAGATCGCACTCATTTCCGTATGTATTTCCATCTGTGCCACACACAGGCCTATGTTCCTTGGTGCATAGGGGCAGGTGGTATTTAATGCAGTTTGGCTGTAAATAAATGCACATACATATAATTGGTAAAAGATAGATAAAAAAAATAGAGAGCGTAAGGATATATTGCTCAACTTACCACTGTAGGACAATCATCAGCTGCTGTTGCCATGGCTGTTTATAACAACATAGAAGCAAAAAAACAATTATTAAAGTTTTTCCTACACAACTATTGTAGCTTAAATTTTCAAGTATTGACTAAACATAAAAAACATTATTTTTGATACAAAACATGCTGGAAACTTCAAAATGTGATGTTCCTTGATTGTCAAAATTAGTTTTCAAACTCACCTGACAAACAAAGTAGAAAAACAATCTGCACCAGCATAGTTGTTTGTTTACAGCGACGTGTTGTAGCAATTAATCACTTTCAGAGGCAGTGAGCCCCTTTTTATTGAACTTTATTTCCCACCCACAGACCAGAGTTGTGTAATATTAAGTTCTTGTGAAAAACTGTTCCAATGGGTGGAGTTTATGTCAATGTTCACAAATTTGAGAATATATATATATACAGTTGAAGTCAGAATTATTAGCCACTCATTGATTTTTTTTCTTTTTTAAATATTTCCCAAATGATGTTTAACCAAGCAAGGAAATTTTCACAGTATGTCTGATAATATGTTTTTTCTTTTGGAGAAAGTCTTATTCATTTTATTTTGGCTATAATAAAATCAGTTTATAATTAAAAACATATAATACATTTTTTCGATAGTCTACAGAACAAACCATCGTTATACAATAACTTGCCTAATTACCCTAACCTGCCTAGTTAACCTAATTAACCTAGTTAAGCCTTTAAATGTCACTATTAGCTGTATAGAAGTGTCTTGAAAAGTATCTAGTCAAATATTATTTACTGTCATCATGGCAAAGATAAAATAAATCAGTTATTAGAAATGAGTTATTAAAACTATTATGTTTAGAAATGTGTTGGAAAAAATCTTCTCTCCGTTAAACAGAAATTGGGGAAAAAAATAAACAGGGGGGCTAATAATTCAAGGAGGCTAAAAATTCTGAATTCAACTGTATATATATATATATATATATATATATATATATATATATATATATATATATATATATATATATATATATATATATATATATACACACAGGGGCGTTGCTAGACATAAAGCTCTACTGGCACGCTCCCGCCCTCAAAGAAAAAAAAAAAAATATATATATATATATATATATATATATATATATATATATATATATTTATATATATATATATAATAAAAGTATTATTGTTATTATACAATTATTCTAAATTAAATTAATATGTAACTGGAAAATAATGTAAAGGCACAACTGGAGTGATATGCTAAGATCATTTAAAAAATCTTTTGCATGAATAATAATTTCACTTGAATAAAACTCTATAGGCAATTCTATTGAATACAAAAAAAAAATGTTTAATTATCTGTTTTCTTAGACTTGACACATGGCAGAGAATTAGGTTTTATTAAGTTTTACCTCCCTAACTGCATCCCTCCTTTGTGCTTCATACAAAAACACATGCCCCAGTAAGTTGGGTCTAGCGACGCCCCTGTATATATATATATATATACTGTATATATTCTTGTTTTCTGAAGTCAAAAGGTAATTGAATAGTGTTCAATTAACAAGTTTAAATGTTGGAAAAAGAAATGGATTTTATACATTTTGCCATATCAAAAGAGAACATTTATGCAGAATCACTCTTCAATATGCTGATGGAAGATAATATTACATATAGCCTATACATTCATTCATTCATTTTCTTTTCAGCTTAGTCCCTTTATTAATCAGGGGTCGCCATAGCGGAATGAACTGCTAACTTATCCAGCATATGTTTTACGCAGCGGATGCCCTTCCAGGTGTACCTCATCACTGGGAAACACCCATAAACTCTCATTCACACACATACACTACGGACAATTTTAGCTTACCCAATTCACCTGTACCACATGTTCTTAAACTTGTGAGGGAAACTGGAGGAAACCCACGTGAACATGGGGAGAACATGCTAACTCCACACAGAAATGCCAACTGACCCAGCCGAGTCTCAAATCAGCGACCTTCTTGCTGTAAGGCGACAGCACTACCTACTGCGCCACCGCGTCGCCCATAGCCTATACAAATCTTCATTTATTAAACAATTTAAAAGGGGAATAAACTATCATATATTTGACCGCCTTTAAATAACAGCTTATCATATACATTACAGCCTTTATTTTTTTTTAAGGTCTTGCCCACTAAGATAATTTTAAACTGACAAGAAAAATATCACCAAAGAGCACTGAAAAATAAATCTTTGTTTGAACCCACAATTAGCTATGAATGACTCTTTTTGAGATACTGCAGAATAAACAGTTTGAGATTAATTCAGCATTTATAAGCAAGGAGTATTGTACCCATTCCATTGTGCTCGTAGCTGGTACACTGGCTGATTAGAAAAACACTGTTCCGAAAACAATAGAAACGTCAATTAAATAACAAATAATGAATCGATAAGTGGTGTAAATGAAATATAAAAAAAAATGTAATGATAAACTTTACAATTTGGTAATAATGTTTAACTAATAGGAAAATAAAATATAATTTAACATAATATAATATACAAACATTCCCAGAGATGGGTTGCAGCTGGAAGGGTATCCGCTGCGTAAAATCGTGCTGGATAAGTTGGTGGTTCATTCCACTGTGGCGACCCCGCAAGGGACAAAACCGACAAAAAAATGAATGAATGAATGAATAATATACAAACAAAATATAATTGCTCAAACAGCCATGACATTATCACAGTAGATAAAATGCTTCATAAACAGTGGGCAGTATTGTCAACAAAACTCCTGCCAGCTCTTCTTACAGTCTGTTGACCAAACTGAAATTGAAATTCAGCTGTTATGTTGAATTTCAGCTTCTATGCTGGTAGTTGCAGCCCCTAGATGGAGAACTAACAGATACTTTTAGAGATAGTAAGCTAGAAAGATAGAAAATGTTTTATATCTGCTGCAGTAGAATTACTATATAAAATGGTAATAGATCATTGAGACCCCATTCTGAGCTAGCGATGACAATTTGTTCCTGGCTGTATGTGTTTGTAGATTTTCATCATGATTTTCTTGTTTTTAGATTTATACATGTTATATTGTGGTACAATGTAGTGATGCACATATGGAATCAATTTTAGTGATGGACTGCTAAATTTCCTTTCTGTAAAACTAACTTATATTTGTAAAGTTAATTTATATTAATAAAGACACCTTGACCTTGAATAGCAATCTTATTGTCCAGTCACAGGATGAGGAAGTGCCTTGCCCATTGTTTTTATCAGTGTTGTCAGTTTATCAAAATCATGATGATTATCAGTCTGTTTCATAATTTGTCGAATTACATTTACATTGTGTTTACACTATTATGCAAGTGACAACTGAAGAAGTTTAGTAATATTTTGTTCAAAAACGTGATGACCTTGTAAGTGGAAAATATCCCCTTCTTGTACAACTGCATTTTTGGCCTAAATTCAGAAGAGTTATTTGCCATTTTAATTACAGGTGCCATACAGGGCATTGATTCAATAAGTTAAATTGTTTTCTGATATTAACTTCAAAAATGACCCAGAAATTGACATTTTTGACAATATGCAAATTTTTGACCCTTAAATAGCCATAGAACCAGAAGCTCCTTAATGACCATATTTGGAATGATTGTGAATATTAATGAACTCTGCTGAAAAAAATATGCAAAATAATCTTCATTTACTTCAATATTTTATCTGTCAAAAAATATGTTTTTACATATAAATGTAAAAATAAATAAAGTGGCGTAGTGGTTTGTTTAAGCATGGAGTGAATGAGCCTAATATAAACCGCCAGACAGAATAACCTATTTGGCTACAGAGTAGTGTTGTGAGTAAAATTTAGGCAAAATTATAATTAAACTCAACTAAAGAGACAGACAGAGGTGTATTGCAATCTTTTTGAAGCTATAATGTAAATGTAAACAGAGCTCTGTGATAAAACACTATGCTTAAACTTGCATTAAACACAATACTCAGGAGTCTACATATGTTTGTTAAAAATATATCTGGCAAATTTCACAATAAACATGATCAATTAACAATCAAACATACCTTTGGGATGGCACTGAATAAATGTATAATCTGTATATCCTGCATTTTGCATTCTGACAACTCTAAATTGATGGTTGGTTGTTGTTGCTTAGTAACGCATAGAAAACAAAATTGGCCCTGTTCGTATATGGTATTCAGATGCTTTTTTCATTGAGCTGATCACAACTGGACAATGCTAAGTACAGGTGCAAACTGGGTGTGAAATGATTTGAGCTTGTCCACTTTGGACCACATCCAGAGGTGGTTGAAAATTTATTCAATCGGATTGCCCTATATTGCGAACACACATGTGGTTGAATCCATTGGAATAGTCCCTAAATACAGCCTTTTCCACACCTATTGAGCTCATTCATACCCAATAGCTGGAGAGGCTTATTTAAACCGCCATTGGTTATCTTAGGTTTTGTATTTAAGGAGAAGATAATTGTATAAAGTAGATTGATCTCTCAACAGTCCCCTTATGTTTCATCAATTTTTCTTTTGCAAAAATAAATAGGATTTTTGAAATATGGCTGTTTCCATTCTTTAAACATGCAGTGTTTCAAATCATGCATTGCTTGTGAAGTGTTTTTCAGCCTCCACACCTTTAGATAATGCATGCACCAGCAGGGTGGATTACTGTAATACTGTAGACTCCTCACCGGCCTTCCAAAAAAAGACAGTCAGACAGTTGCAACTCATCCAGAACGCTGTTGCCAGGATTCTGACCAGAACCAGGAAATGAGAGCACATCACACCTGTCCTCAGGTTTACACTGGCTCCCAGTTACATTCAGAATAGATTTTAAAGTATTAATACTTGTCTATAAATCACTTCAGTACATTACAGATATGCTCACGGAATACAAACCTAACAGATCACTCAGCTATTTAGGATCATAAACTAGAAATTCCAAGGGTTCAGTCAAGGCAGGGTGAATCGGCCTTCAGCTACTATGCCCCCCCGCTACTGGAATCAGCTTCCAGAAATGATCATATGTGCTCCAACATTAGGCACATTCAAATCAAGACTGAAAACACATCTGTTTAGCTGTGCCTTTACTGAATGAGCACTGTGCTACGTCCGACAGATCGCACTATTATGTCTTTCTTTTCTTTTTTCATTCTTTTATAACCTGTTTTAACACATTTTAATCTTTTTTTAATCACTTTTATTGTTTTTATTTTCTTATACTTAGATAGTTACTTAAGTCCCTCGTTCCCCGAGGAGGGGAACGGAAATGCTATGTGGAAAACTTCCACTATGGGGACATCTTTGTAATACGCCACAATGATTGAACCTTACCACATCGCTGGTGAGAGGTTTGCCAGGCATCACCAGAGGCGTAGCCTTCCAACGTAGCCTTCCAACGTGCCCCCTGGCCCTAACTTACCTGAGAAGCTTTACTGGTTTAGAAATATTTTTTAGGGAGTCGTACAAAGCACCTAGTTAATGCTAAGGATTTAAGATACGACAGTACAATGGGAAAGCGTGTAGTCCCAATAGGGAGGAAGCTGCGGAGGCTACCTGCTGCCCAGTAGGGGAGACCTGATGGCAAGACGGCATATGGACTAGCCCTGAAAAAGGGGAGTACGCATATGAGAAGATGGTTAGCGGGGAGGAAAGACACGAGCCCGCCTAAGAGGGGAGACTACACTGTGGCTGAGTAAGCATATGGGATTTCCAACGGGGATTGCACATAGCAGGTACCTATACTCAGAATGGGGGTAGACCAGCGGGCATGCCAACAACTTTACGTAACGCGCTCTCTCACTCCAGGGGGACACGGCTCTGTTTGGATACGGCACTTCCCTTCTGCCGACCACCATAACAGATAAAGAGCTGCTCAGAGGATCTAAGCTCTGAGTACGGTCCACATAATATGCAAATCGCAAACAGGACACAGCAATAAAAGGGGCTGGGTCTGCCTCCTCTGTGGGCAGTGCTTGCAGGTTCACTATGTAGTCTAAAACGAACGCTGTAGGAATCTAGGGCACCTCGGTGGGCCAGGGTCTCAGGAAAAACGTGAGAGTGGGCCGGCCCAAATAGCTGGCACATTTTGCTGACCGAAAATGCCTCCAGATACCTGATCAATTTGACCGATGCCAACGCAACCAGCAGAGCTGTCTACCTGGACAGAAATCTTAAGATACTGAGTCGAGTGGATCGAGAAGACCTCTCATAAGAAAGATCTCCAAGTGAGTATGAGAGGGGAACAGGATAGAATTAATTATCCACGTCTTGCGCCTCTGGGAACTGGATGATGAGCCGATACTATCGCCACGTCCTCAGATCGGGGATGATCGTAACGCCAACCAGGTGCGTGCCCGCGTGCCATGCACATCTGGGGACCCGATCGTGAAGCCAATGCGAAAGCTGTCTCATATGGAGCAACCCAAGCGGCGAGACAGCGGCTGTAGATGCCATATGCTTCAGGAGCCTCTGAAATAATATCAGTGGGACCACAGGTTTCCTGTCAAACTTTCTCAGACAGGTCAGCATCAGCTCAGCGCACTCTCGGGGGAGAAAAGAGATGCTCTGCACGGGCTTGCTCTTTTCTCGGTTGACCTGAAGCCACATTAGGTCGAGGTGCCGAAGCACACTGTCTCTGTGCGTAATCAATTAATCCTGTGAGTAAGCTAAAATCAGCGTCAAGATAATTGCCTGAAGGGGCCGCTAGGGCACCCTCAGTGAGCTTGGTGAAAACCCGTGGAGACAGAGAGACGCCGAAGGGGAGGACTTTGTACTGCTAGGCTCGACCTTCGAGCGCAAACCGCAGTGGCGTGGAAGTATGGAGACATGAAAGTACGCGTCCTTCAGGTCTATTGCTTAATTTAGAGTGTTTATTTAGAGAACTTATTGCTAGAACTAAGAGTGCAGAGCTTGTTATGTTTATAAAAAGCTTTATGTTTATTTTGTAAAAATTTTTTATTTTGTACCTCATCTAAAGAAGTCTTTAGATAAACAAAGATCATGGAACACAGCAAACAGTGTAGAGGGTGTCATGGTACAGGAAGGAGGACACAAATGCTGAATAAGTGTTTATTGACGACAGTGAAGGTAAAACAGGGGTATGATTAGTTTAAAATTAAAGTTCAACAGGTGATGAACGAGGTAGTGATGGAGAGTCCCGATTGGCACAGACAGAAGAGCAAGAGACTGAGAAGGAATGACTGGGCCAGGCAGGAGGTGGGGAAGGCCTTGGATGTGGCACTGCAAAGCAGAGTTACTGAAGGGTTGTAGTCTCTCTCCAGTAGTAGCCTGGCAAGGGATACCAACAGCCAGGCACTCACAAGGGCAGGGCTGGACAGGACCAGGGAACATTAAGAGACAAGACACACATAAAAACACAAAGACAGGCAAAGAGAACTTCAAATTAATGAAACAAAGCAATAAACTGTAATAACTAAACTAAAAAGGAAATGCTCAAACAGAGGGAAAAAAAAGCAAAGGGAAATAAAATTAGACTAAAATTACCAATAAAAGAAATTAAACACTTAAAACTACTAAATTAAAACAAGAAAGAGTAGAATTACTTAAACAGAGATACTAGAAAATGATAAACTGGATGACAAGGAAGCTCAGGAACAAAGAACGAAATAAAGATGACACAAAGCACAATTGTATCAATAAACTGGCAAAGACATGAGGTAAGAGAGGACAATATAAATGAAGGAAAAAACATAAGAACCAGGTGGAAACACAAATACGAACAATAACTAAATGAGGGCTAAACAAGGTGGTGTGGCAATGGGAAACAAGAAGAGTTCCACTTAAGCAATGGGCTCTTGCTACACACGCTCACATAGAGGGCTGAGCTCCGCTAGGATGAAATGGCAAAAATTAGTTGTTTCCACATGATTTTTATCAGAATGGTTTCATAAATTTCACATTGCTTGATCTTTTATCTTCAGAAACACATTTCTTCCTCCTCAAACTGCATTGGAAATGTGAATTTCTATTTGCTGGTTGCCAGACATCCTCCTAATAAACTTTAGCTAGTACAAAATGCAGCTGAAAGAGAAAATATGATCATATCACCCCAATTTATCCTCCTTAAACTGGCTGCCTGTTAAGTTCTGCATTGATTATCAAATATTGCTTTTTACCTATAAACCTTTGAATAACCTAACTTCTGTTTATCTAACTAACCTTCTATCTCACTACAATCCAAGCCGCCCTTTAAGATCTCAAAACTCAGGGCTTCTGGTAGTACCTAGAATAGCAAAGTCAAGTAAAGGAGGTTGAGCCTTATCATTTATGGCTTCTAAACTTTGGAATAGCCTTTCTGATAATGTTCGAGGTTTAGAAACACTCTAGTTCAAACATAGATTAAAGATCTTTTTAGTAAAGCATACACACAATGCATCACATAACGGTATGATGCATGAATGTGCTCCATGCAGGTGAGCTGGTTTGACAACCACCTGTTGGACACACTCCTCCTGTCTTAATGCACCAGACATTTTGTTAGAAATAAGCATATGCTTTACATGTTTGTTTCTATTAGGGATGCACCGATACCACTTTTTTACAAACCAATACGAGTATGAGCATTTTAATTTGTGTACTCGTCGATAGCGAGTACCGATACTTCAAAGATTTTGTTTCAATTAAGTTTATTTGTTCGTTTTTTTTTTTTTTTTTTTTTGCCTGTAGCAAGGATGAACACAAAAATCTTTAACAGAGGGCTATTCCAAGCCAAAAATATACACACATTGTTGATAACCCTGTGAATCCAGACTTTATCTATTAACGATTAAGCATGGACATTTAAAGGAGGAGTTAACCTTGCGCTGACATGCGTCCACGACTTCACACATTACACAAAGTGTGTGCAGTGTACGTTACCTTATGGAGTCACTCTCTTGGCATTGCATATTGGGGACACATAAAACCCTGTTATGGGCGATTCTTTCATATTCACAAGTCCTGCTGGTCAGGTAATCAAAAAGTAGGCTACTTGATGTTTAACTATGGGTGGGTCGCGGGTAGATAAGATCAATAGCCATAAATACGCAATGCATACTCTCATTTTAAAAATGACACGACCATCATCTCACAATGTTTAATAATAAATAATCGTATTTTTTATTAAAACAAAAGTGATTTAGCAATGCCGATTGCAGAGAAACAAAGCAACCATCACAGCAACCACAGTGATTAGTTTTTCCCAAGTTCAGCTATTCTTTTTTGCACTTGATTATTAGTTCAAGAAGGTAATGATTCGCACTCATCAAATAATTGCTTCGTGTAGTTTTTATTTTTACATTCTTGGTCTTACAAAAAACAAATTGATGAGATTTTACTAAAAGGATTAGATATGAAATGGATCAATGAAAAAGAATTTAAATATTTAAAAAATGATTATCCTAGAATTCCCGTTTTATATACTCTTCCAAAAATTCATAAATCATTACAAGACCCTCCTATGCGACCTATAGTTTCAGGAAATGAAATTCATTGATTCATTAATTCAACCATTAGTAAAAGAATTACCATCATATCTAAAAGATACCACCGAGTTTTTAAACAAATTGAACCAAATTTCTAATATAAATACTACAGACTGGCTTTGTACACTTGATGTGACTTCCTTATATACCAATATACCGCACGAAGCAGGTTTGGATGCATTAAAATTTTATTGTACTAACAATGATGAAAGATTACCAACACAATATATACTAGATCTCACAAAAATTATTTTAACCAAAAATTATTTTCTGTTTGAGAAAGACTATTATCTGCAAATACAAGGGACAGCCATGGGTACTCCATTGGCACCAAATTATGCTTATTTAACTTATTTATGGGAAAATTTGAACACGATTACATTTATAATGAAAATCCATTTCAATCGAACATTAAAGTTTGGATGCGATATATAGACGATTGTTTTATGATATGGTCGGGCACAGAACAAGAATTAGACTCATTAAAATAAATTCAAAAATTCCTTCTATTAAATTCACGACAGAAAAAAGTACATATTCTGTAAATTTTTTTGGATGTAAAGGTAAATAAAGTAAATAACACATTACAAACAACAATATATCGAAAACCAACGGATAAAAACACGGTATTAGCTATGGACAGTTACCATCCAGTCCACATAAAACGGAGCTTACCAGTGAGTCAGTTACACAGACTGAAACATAATTGTAGTAATACAGAAGAGTTTGATAAAGAGAAAAATACACTATTTCAAAGATTTCGTTCAAGAGGATATCCACAAAGTTGGTTAAATGATGCATTAAGCAAGGTAAATGAACTACAACGACAAGATATTTTAAAAACAGTAAAACCCATTAAGAAACCAAAAGAGTTTTCAGTAAATTGTACATTAACATACAACGAACATAGCAAGTTTATCAAATCAACGATCCATAAACATTGGCATATATTATCTTCTGACAAATCTTTAAAAATAAATTTCAATATAATCCATTATTTACGTTTAAGAGATCCCAAAATTTATCAGATATGATTATTAATTCTGATACAGTGAGAAATAAGAAACCCACTTTCATACAAGGTTGTTTTCCACGCAGAAATTGTGCCGCATGTGAGAATTTGATAAAATGCAAGGAATTTATAAATCCAACAACAGGTAAAAATATTAAAATAAAAACATGTATTACCTGCTCTACTCGTAATATAGTCTACATGTTAAAATGTCCATGTCAAAAAATATATATAGGTAAGTCTTCACGCCAGTTAAAGTTGCGCATTAGCGAACACAAATCAAGCATACGACGACAAGACATAACTTCGGCAGTAGCAAGACACTTTATAGATTTTGGACATGATGTTAAACAACTAGAATGTATAGGAATTGAAGAATTATTTGAATCACATAGAGGAGGTAATCTAAATAAAGGATTACTACAAAGAGAAGTGTTCTGGATTCATAAATTAAAATCACTTGCACCAAGAGGAATGAATGAGGAGTTGGATCTTTCTGTGTTTCTTTAACAGTCTGTTGTTTAGCTATAATATTGGGGATCATGGATTTTAAAGTTGTAGTCACATAATTAATGAGATGAAAATGGATTTTTGATGTGTTTGAATTGTTGAAACTTTAGGGTATTGGCGTAGACATGAATAAGGGAAAGATCATAATGCATATGCCATTTTATAAAATAATGTCTTTGAAGGTAAGGGTATTTCTCGTATGCGTAATTATGATTATTGAAATGAAAAAAAGGGACTATTGATAATCATCAAACAGCCATCTAAATAATTGATACAATATAACAAATGTATTTTTTAATATTTTGAAATGTTGAAATTTCATTGTATTTATGTAAATATGCTGTTTACCTGTGAAATGATGTCTTTTGAAGGTGAAAGTACATATATTGTGTGACTAGTTATGTGTGTTAAGGTGAAGGAAAGATTGTCTTTAATCACTAAATGATTGTCAAATGTATTTTTAAATGTTATGGACTGTCGTATTTACAATGTATTGATGTATACTTGACATATGATGACAATTAATGTATTGTTTCTTTGTGCAATAATGCTTTTGAATATGAAGGTAAATAGTATGTGTGGTTGGTTATGAAATGTTGAAATGAGGATGAGATTGTTTTGGAGTGGTCGTCTAATGATGCAATGTGATTGACTGTGGGATAAAAGGGTGGAATAAGGGGATTGTGTTACACACTGAGGAAGGCATTGTGCCGAAACGTTTGTGTTTTTTGAGTCACCCGTAGAATGTAAAAATAAAAACTACACGAAGCAATTATTTGATGAGTGCGAATCATTACCTTATTGAACTATATATTGATTTGATTACCGCACCAAAAAGTGTCTTAAAAACTGCGAGCGCGCAGGGCAAAATTAATTATTTTACGCACTAGATTATTATGCATTTAATGTTAAAAAATCAATAATGAATAGGCCTTCAAGAGTGTATCCTGTGTGTGTGTGTGTGTGTGTGTGTGTGTGTGTGTGTGTGTGTGTGTGTGTGTGCGTCTTTTATCACTGAAGCCGCTCTCTTCTAAAACCGAAAGTTGCTTCGTCTGTGTCACGGTTTATGGATCTGTGTGTTCCTTCTGTATGTTATGTGTCATGCCTTATGTGTTGTCATGTGCGTGGGTGTGTGCTTGTTTACCTTTTGTGTTGACAGCGTGCTATTGAAACAGCTGACGTTATCAGCTGACTTAATCATCCTCCAGCTGATCCCCATTTCACTGGCTATATATTTCAGCCTATGGGTACTGCTGGTTATCAGTCCGTTGTTAGTTCTTGTCCCTGTCTGTTCATCTCACAGGATTCTCTGCTGTGTTTGTTGGATGACGACTTCTTTTGGCCTGTTGGCATTCTTTGTTTTGATCTTTACTTTTTCTCATGTGCTCTGGCTACAAGACATTTGATTTCCTTTCATTAAATTACTTGCACTTGGATCCTCTCTGTCTGGTGTCGTGACAGAACGGACTGATCAAACATGGATCCAGCGAGTATTCCCAGCCTGGCAGAGTTTTTATCACACGCTACCACACGCATGAACAGACATGATGATCAGATGAGCACCACCAGTTGCGCTATCCAGGCGTTGGTAACACAGGTGTCTGAACTCACCACACGGCTGCAACGTTTTCATACTGCCGGTGTCCAGCGTCCTGTTGCAGCTAACATTAGTCCACCTGTTATGCTGATTCCCGAGCGAGCCTCGTTCTTTATCTCCAGCCTTCTACGCCGGGGAACCTGAGTTCTACCAGACAAGACTTCTCAGGAGGCAGATAAACATTTATTGTGAATTTGTTTGCATAAGTTTGAGTTCGTTACGATCCTTTCATGAAGTCCTTTGGCGTAAGCCTCGTCTATGGTACGGAATACTGGATGAGCTGGCAGATCCTGCCTGAAGATGAAGGCAGGGCGAAGCCAACCCCCTGTATGGAGACGAGGCCAACCTGGTGGTGGTGGTGGGGAGGATGGAGGGAAACTTCCGCATCGTCACCTGAGTACAGCGAAACAGATTGTTTAGATGGGCTTATATATAGCTTGCTTGGTTGTTATAGGCCGACGAGATAATTATTATGAATGACGTGACATCTCAGTCTTCCTGGCAGAACTATCGCTAAAGCTTTTATTTCAACCAGACAAGACTTCTCAGGAGGCAGATAAACATTTATTGTGAATTTGTTTGCATAAGTTTGAGTTTGTTACAATCCTTTCATGAAGTCCTTTGGCGTAAGCCTCGTCTATGGTACGGAATACTGGATGAGCTGGCAGATCCTGCCTGAAGATGAAGGCAGGGCGAAGCCAACCCCAAAAGACAAAACTTAGGGTTCAGTTTTGTAGCAATCCTAAAACAGAGAATGACACGCACATGAGATGGCTTATATTGTATATTAATGCAAATCACGTAAAGCAAAATGGAGATTAGTGAGGTATACAAGAGATCCAGCATGAAGATAAAACGAAGCACACAATTGGGCTAAATTAGGGTAGAAAGCCCCAGTGGAGATGCAGAGCTAAGAGTATGCCCCAACAGGCCGAAGAGACTGAGAGCGTGCCCCCACGGAACGAAGAGACTGAGAGCGTGCCCTGACGGGCCGAAGAGACTGAGAGCGTGCCCCGACGGGCCGAAGAGACTGAGAGCGTGCCCCGACGGGCCGAAGAGACTGAGAGCGTGCCCCGACGGGCCGAAGAGACTGAGAGTGTGCCCCCACGGGCCGAAGAGACTGAGAGCGTGCCCCCACGGGCCGAAGAGACTGAGCGTGCCGCAATGGGCCAAAGCAATAGAGCGTGCCCCGATGGGCCAAAGAGACAGAGACCATGCCCCGACGGGCAGAGTAGAGCAGAAGAGAGAAGTTTTCCCTGCGGGCTCGCTGAGCAAGACGGAGCCCCGGCAGGCACGCTGTGCTAGACGGAGCCCCTGCATGCTAGCGGTGTGAGACAGAGCCTCGGCGGGCTTGCTGTGCTAGACGGAGCCCCTGCGGGCTGGCTGTGCTAGACGGAGCCCCTGCGGGCTGGCTGTGCTAGACGGAGCCCCGGCGGGCTGGCTGTTCGAGACGGAGCCCCGGCGGGCTGGCTGTGCGAGACGGAACCCCGGCGGGCTGGCTGTGCGAGACGGAACCCCGGCGGGCTGGCTGTGCGAGATGGAGCCCCTGCGGGCTGGCTGTTAGAGACGGAGCCCCGACGGGCTGGCTGTGCGAGACGGAGCCCCGGCGGGCTGGCTGTGCGAGACGGAGCCCCGGCGGGCTGGCTGTTCGAGACGGAGCCCCGGCGGGCTGGCTGTGCGAGACGGAACCCCGGCGGGCTGGCTGTGCGAGACGGAACCCCAGCGGGCTGGCTGTGCTAGATGGAGCCCCTGCGGGCTGGCTGTTCGAGACGGAGCCCCGACGGGCTGGCTGTGCGAGACGGAGCCCCGGCGGGCTGGCTGTGCTAGACGGAGCCCCGGCGGGCTGGCTGTGCTAGACGGAGCCCCGGCAGGCTGGCTGTGCTAGACGGAGCCCCAGCGGGCTGGCTGTGCTAAATGGAGCCCCGGCGGGTTGGCTGTGCTAGACGGAGCCCTGGCAAAATTGCAGCGTAAAGCAGACCCTGCATTTCCGTCTGACGCATTCGCGTGCATATGAATGGAAGTCTATGGGGGATAAGTCTAGTGTGAGCCCTGGCGGGCTTGCTGTGCGAGACGGAGCCCCGGCGGGCTTGCTGTGCGAGACGGAGCCCCCGCATCCACTACTCCCAGCGGCCGACTGCGGCACAGGCGACGGGAGCCCGACTCAAATACCCCCAGTTCTGCAACGAAACTGAAAAAATATAAACATCAAACAACATTAAGCCGAAATGAGATCCTATTTAATTTTCCTCCTGGGGTCCGGGCCTGGCCCTCTGACATATATAGTCGATGACACCTGTTATACATGAAGTCAGTTAAATTAATCAAATTATGTTTACGTGACGTAAAGTTAAATTGTGATACCAAAATTGCATTATCGAACAGTTATGTCCATGTACATGCGCTACTAAATAGGGTCACATTAAGTGCAGAAGAAATGCAACAATAAACCACAATTAAAGAGGCCACGATAGACCTAGCTATATGGAAGAAACCGATGAGGCATAGAAACTGGTAAGTCAAGAAGTCATGTAACACGAAGTGCTTAAAATCCAACTGGACCACCACCAGTAGCTGCAAAGACAACATAGGATGATTACATGAAATGGAAAGGAAACGTTTGAAATTTAAACTGTATATAGTTGACTTACGTGTTAGGCTGACTATGTACATGTATCAGTTTGGTTGATTGAAACAGCATATTTGCTCGAGGTGTGGACCTGTACTGGTCTCACGGTTCGGTTACTATTATCATGCCATCGATTTGGTTCAATTGGATATTACTGTGCGACATGGTGCATTGACGATGCTTTCCTTACACAAATATATTTTACTTCATAGCACAAAAAATGTATAAATGGATTATATTTATATACATTATTTGTAATACATGTTATCCTTAATACAAACAGTCCAAACTGTACTTTAACAACTCGAGCATGTGCACAAAACAACATGAGCATTTATAGCAGATAAACGAAAGTGAATATATTGCTCGCTTTATGAGCTCTACCGAGCGAATTCTTGCATCCATATGATTGGTCAGCGCTTAACAGAAAGGGCTGTGATTGGCTCAAACGCGCTGGCGCTGTAACCAATGAGAGACACTGATAAACTTCAGCGGCGATCACAGCTGATCCATGGTAAACACGAGCTCTGCAGACACGCTCGTGTGTCTGGATCCAGTAAAGTTTCATCTTAATCGCAGTGAACCCAGTAAGCGGCTGTAACTACGTGACGGTGAAGGACTGTCCAGAAAGCACTCACACGGTAAATGGTGCACAGTTTCTGTGTTTTAAGTTGCAGTGTTTTAAATGTCCGAAAGTCGGCTCCTTTGCCATAGTATTGTACCACGAAATAGTGCATATGAGATAAATGACATCAGTACACAAAAACGGTTATGATGAATTTGCTGAACCGATACCGAATAGTCTGCGTCTGCATCGCGGCTCTTATGGTGTGGCATTCAACTTGTTATATAATGTGAATTCCAGCTTGGAAAACATTTAGAATTAAGTAATTAAAGGCAATAGATATGTGCTCTTTCTGAAATTACGAGTTATGATTCAATGACTTCTATAATGACACAAGGGTTAGACTTACCTCATGCAGGCTACGTATATGAGTAACGTATTTAATAAATAATGGATACAAGATCACCGAGATGAAAGGCTGATGAAGATGACTTAAAAATCCCGACGAAGATCTCATGATAATTCTGGAATCCAGCTCTGGGTTGTTTAAATGGTAACGTAGTAGGTTGCGTATGGTTATTGATGGATTTCAGCATTGTTAAATTCATATGTACGTTAAGTAGATTTTACGAATAGGAGCTAGAAGTGCTAAAAGCTAGTAACATTCGGCAAGGACATTTAAAAACGTATGATCGGCGGATCGACGAGTAATGAAAGCGGAATCAATCAATAGCGAAAATAACGTGATTTGACGAAGCTGTAAACCTTGAACCAAACACTGACTGAGGAATACACAAACTCATAAGACATAAACAAACGCCGGGCAGTCCAACTTCCGCAACGTGACCGAAACTTCCGCATCGTCACCTGAGTACAGCGAAACAGATTGTTTAGATGGGCTTATATATAGCTTGCTTGGTTGTTATAGGCCGACGAGATAATTATTATGAATGACGTGACATCTCAGTCTTCCTGGCAGAACTATCGCTAAAGCTTTTATTTATGTTGCGCCTTTTTAGCGAAGTGCTCTTTGTACTCTTCCCTGCAGCCGTCCTCGTTTTCCACGGAGGAATCGAAAGTGCCGTTTATCATCACGCTTCTCACTGGGGGAGCAGCGCTGTGGGGAACTGTGGTGTGGGAGAAAAAGCTCCTATGTTGCTCTTCGTTTGACACCTTTTCAGCAGAGCTAAAAAAGGTATTTGATCGAGCCGTGGCGGGCAGAGAGGCGGCCCGGATGCTTGCGGAGTTGCGGCAGGGGCATCGGAGTGTCACTGACTACTCCATTGAGTTCCACACTCTGGCGGCAGAGAGCGAATGGAACGCGCAGGCGCAGTGGGACGTCTTTCTCCACGGGCTGGCAGACCATATAAAGGATAAGATTTTTGCTCTGGATCTTCCTAAGACCCTGGACAGACTCATTGATCTGGCCATCCGTGTGGATTCTCGTCTACAGCTCAGGGAGGGAAACACGTGACACACACGCTCTGGAGAGATCACCTCTTCCGGCTGTCACTGTAGTTCCGGGGCTGAAGGACACGCCCCTCTCGGAACCCAAAACCATGCAGATGGGCCGCTCTAGGCTGTAGTTGGAGGAGAAGCACAGACGCCACAGCGAGGGCCTGTGTCTGCACAGCGGTGGTGCGGCTCACATCGCGATTCAGTGTAAAAGCCAGCGACCGTCAGTAGAAAAGAAGTTACTGACGGGTGGGGTTTCTTTAAACAAAACCTCTCTTGCGGCCACTCTTTTGAATGTCAAATTGGAGTGGTCATCTGGGAATTTTATTACTCAAGCATTTATTGACTCATTGGTTTTGGTGCGGAGGGAAATTTCATTGACTCTGCTTTAGTTCAAAGGCTTAGACTTCCTGTGATTTCTCTCTCCCAACCTATAGCTGTCCATGCTCTCAATGTTTTTTCTTTTCCTTCCATTACTCATTCCACTGGTCCTGTAAGACTGATCACTTCTGGTAACCACTCTGAAATTATTCTTTTTTTTAACAGAAGCTCCTATCACTCCAGTGGTCTCTGGGCATCCTTGGCTGGTTATGCACAATCCACATATTAATTGGAGACAGGAATCAATAATTTCTTGGAGTGAATGCTGTCATGCTATGTGTCTGTTGTCTGCCTGTTCTTCAGGAGGAACACATGGATCTGTCAAACGTGCCCAGTGAGTACCTCGACCTGAAGAGAGTGTTCAGTAAGTCTCGAGCTGCTGCTCTACCTCTACATCGTCCCTATGACTGTGCTATAGAGTTATTGCCAGGTACGCCTCTGCCTAAAGGCAAACTTTATTCACTCTCCATTCCAGAGAGGGAGGCCATGGAGAAATATATTTCTGATTCTCTAGCAGCTAAGATCATCCACCCTTCTTCATCGCCAGCAGGGGCGGGGGTTTTTTCGTGAAAAAGAAAGATGGCTCTCTTCGCCCTTGTATAGACTACCGAGGGCTGAATGCTATCACGGTGAAGAATACTTATCCTTTGCCGCTGATGTCTTCTGCCTTCGAACGTCTGCAGGGGGCGTCCTTTTTCACGAAATTAGATCTCCGCAACGCTTACCATTTGGTCCGCATTCAAGAGGGCGATGAATGGAAGACTGCATTTAATACCCCCATGGGGCACTTCGAATATTGTGTTCTTCTTTTCGGTCTGTCCAACACCCCTGCAGTCTTCCAAGCACTCGTGAATGATGTGTTGAGAGATATGATAGATCAGTTCATTTATGTTTACCTGGATGACATACTGATATTTTCCCATTCTCTCCAGAAACATATTTAACACATCAGACGAGTGCTTCAGAGGATACTAGAGAATGGGCTTTATGTCAAGGCAGAGAAATGCGTATTTCATGCACAGTCTGTTCCTTTTCTGGGACATATCGTGTCGGCCGAGGGAATGCGCATGGATCCAGAGAAAGTTCAGGCTGTGGTAGGTTGGCCAACCCCAGACTCCCGCAAGGCCCTGCAGAGGTTTCTTGGTTTTGCCAATTTTTACCGGCGTTTCATTCGCAACTTCAGTCAGCTCGCCGCCCCTCTGACTGCCTTAACCTCCATCAAAACTCCGTTCAGGTGGTCCAGCGCAGCGCAAGTTGCATTTGACAAACTGAGAAACTGCTTTGTTTTTAGCTCCCATTCTGGTTGCCCTTGATCCATCACGGAAGTTCGTGGTGGAGGTTGACGCATCATAGGTGGGGGTCGGTGCTATCCTGTCCCAGCGCTCTTCCTCTGACAGCAAGATGCATCCCTGCGCGTATTTTTCACATCGTCTAAACCACAGGTGTCAAACTCAGTTCCTGGAGGGCCGGAGCTCTACACAGTTTAGTTCCAACCCTAATTAATCACACCTGCTCAAACTAATTGAGTCCTTCAGGCTTGTTTGAAACCTGCAGGTAAGTGTGATGAAGCAGGGTTGGAACTAAACTGTGCAGGGCTGCGGCCCTCCAGGATCTGAGTTTGACACCCCTGGTCTAAACAATGCTGAACGAAATTATGATATTGATAATAGAGAGCTGCTGGCTGTCAAACTTGCATTGGAAGAGTGGCGTCATTGGCTAGAGGGTTCAGGGGTTCCCTTTATCGTTTGGACCGATCATAAGAATCTGGAGTATATCCAATCCTTTCCAAACCTGAATCCATCGTGCAACGCAGACTTTTTATCTCTGCTGTCACCTGGGAGATCGAGTCGAGGGTCCGCAGGGCCTTAGAAGGGGTAACGCCTCCGCCTGGATACCCACCGAGTCGTTTATTTGTGCCAGAGGAATTACGGTCTGACGTCATCTGTTGAGGTCACTTTTCAAGTTGGCCTGTCATCCGGGGATGAGACGCACTTTGTCTCTAATCAAACAACGATTCTGGTGGCCAGTTATGGCTCATGACATAAGGGATTTTGTGTCTAAGACTTCCAATCGCCCTCCAGCTGGACTTCTGTAGACTCTGTCAGTGCCGTTGAGACCATGGTCCAATATTGCGCTAGACTTCGTCACGGGTCTCCCACCCTCCAACGGGAATACGGGGATTTTGACTGCAGTGGACCGGTTTTCAAAAGCCACTCACTTTATCCCTCTGCCCAAATTACCATCAGCCAGAGACACATCGGCTGCTGTCATTGACCATGTCTTTCGTATCCATGGCCTCCCGACAGATGTGGTTTCTGACAGGGGGCCTCAGTTCATCTCTAAATTTTGGAGAGAATTTTGTCATTTACTGGGGGCGACGGTTAGTCTTTCTTCTGGTTTCCACCCTCAGAGTAACGGTCAAACAGAGAGAGCCAACCAAGATCTTAAACGTATGTTACGATGTTTAGTGTCTCAGAATCCATCCTCCTGGAGCCAGCAGCTCCCATGGGTTGAGTACGCATATAACTCATTACCATTTGAGTGTAGTCTAGGGTACCAGCCACCTGCTTTTCCCAGTCTGGAATCTGAAGTCGCGTTTCCCTCCGCCCACGCCTTTGTCCAGAGGTGTCGACGCACTTGGAACAGGGCCAGACAGACCCTCCTTCAAGTGGGGTTGTGCACCAAGGCTAAAGCCGAGCGCCACCGGTCTAAGCCTCCCTTTTACGTTGTCGGTCAAAAAGTGTGGCTTTCATCTAGAAATATCCCTCTCCGCACCGTAAGTAATAAACTTGCACCCAAATTTATTGGACCGTTTTCTGTCATTAAAATCATTAGTCCGGTGGCAGTCCACCTCAAACTTCCTCCAGCGTACAGGAGAATTCCTCCCGTATTTCATGTTTCTAAATTGAAGCTCGTTTTTCATACGGCCATTAATCCACCTACTCTGCCCAGATAGCAAGCCGACATTGAATCAATGTCGATTATTGGTTATAAGCGTCAGTATCAGTCGTCGATCAAATTTCGACATTGAATCAACGTTCTTTATTTGGTCGGTACGTCGGAAGGTTATTACATCGAGAATAAAACATTGATTCAATGTCGAAATGAAGTTGACTCTTCAACATATAGGCTACCCGACGCATCTGGTCGAAATCATAACATTGATTCGATGTCGAAATGAAGTTGACTCTTCAACATATAGGCTACCCGACGCATCTGGTCGAACTCGTAACATTGGTTCGATGTCGAAATGAAGTTGACTCTTCAACATATAGGCTACCCGACGCATCTGGTCGAAATCATAACATTGGTTCGATGTTGAAACTTGATTGGTGGACTCGGAGTCGGTTCTTCTGCGCGAGTCAGCGTGAGGCGCAGGTGCTGCTCATCATTTGAATCAATCAACTAACAAACAGAAGGCAGCGGACGGAACTGTAATCTGAAGGTAAGTACGTTGTATTCGACGTTTCACGTGTTTTATTTGTCGTTTTCCCAAGAATTTATGTTAAAGTGTAACTTTTTAGATGTGTAAATTAACACTTTACCACTTCCTATACATTTTTTAGTAAGCCTACATGTCGCGCTGTGCGTACCCAGGCCATTAATTGCAGCTAATCTATAAAGGTAACGTTAACGTAAATGAAAAGCTGTTTTGGTTATTTAATTTTCGATTTCAACACGATTAACTTCACTTTATGACTTCAATGCTTTTTAACCTGTGTAAAAATATAAGATGATCTGTCAAATCGATTTGGAATGAGCAAATAAAACATGTAAGGTAATATGTTGCTCCAGCTAACGTATAGGCTAAGTTATGAGAAACGGTTCGCAAATAACGTTACGTATCATCGAGCTAACGTTAAACGAGATTTTTTAACACGTTATTACGCTAGCGAAGTGAATCGCTGTCAGTTTACTGTTTTGTTGCTCTATTTGTTTCTACATTTTGTGAGGAACTCCTCGCCAGAGACGCTCCACAGTATTGAATGGGAAAAGCTTTGCCATTTCGTAAGTTGCCCACTCAATCTGTTACGTTAGTTCTTTGTGGTTTCGTTGGTTCTGTTCCTGATTTCCTTTGTTCACAAACCATGCTTGTCTGTTTTTTTTCTGATTGTAGTGCTATGTTCTGGTGTGCATTTTTTTTTTTTTTCCTGTTTATTAAAATTAATTTTGTCTACATGCTTTTCTCTTGAGGTTACTGCAGTTTACTTGTTCAAGTATCTAAACAAATGTTTGTAAACGCATTTATTTTTAAAAATATTTTATATCATTAAGCTTTTTAGAATTTCACAAGAAAATGAAATCCAAGATCATTTAATTTCTCACAGTATACCATGTTAACTTAATATTCTGTGTGATGAGTCAAAAATTGTGCCAATTTTATGGTACCAATACTGTGGGTTGAACTGAACATTTACCTTGGAATTGTACTTTGTAATAGTAGATAGATACTGTACCTGGTGAGATTTTCCTACTGAGTAACATGTTTTTTTTTTTCTTACACTTTTTTTTTTAATGGCAGTTTCTCTGGAATCTCCAGTTGAAGACATCAAGATCTGTAACCTGTGCCTGGACAGACGTCTATTCCAGTTCTGCCTACACCACACTAATCTCTCTGCCTATGTATGGATCACGGACTATTATGTTCTCTATAGGTATTACTGGAGCAAAACAACAGCACCCATGACTGAAGTTTCTGTTAGTGACCAGTATATTTGAAGTCTGAGAGTTTTTTTTTTATTTATTTATTTATTTTTTTTTTTTTTACACAAACACACCAAACGACTGGTTGTGCCTATAATACAGCGTACTGACAATATTTTAGCGTTTTAAGGTTGTATTAAATACATCTTTATTGTTACATTATCTTAAGTAATTGTCACAACACAATGCACATTCGAGTTTTAATGAGAAGGAGAATTACTCAACAGGGCTCAACACTAAGGATTTTTTTACTGGCCTGGTGTGGAATTTAAAATTGAAATTAAGATGGAGAGCAGGAAATAAAAAAACTGAATAGGAGACGTAAAGGAAAGTCCGTATTTTTTAAATTCATACAATATTACTAAAAAGAAATAAATAGAAATATTATGAAGAGGACCGTTTTCTACTGAAATAAAACATATGCTCAGCTCTGACGAGACGCAGTTTAAAGTAGTTTTGTTTTTTTACATATAGATTTTCATTGCTTTAAATTATTTTTATATTTACAGTTTGTATATAAAACGAACGCTTAGCTTATAGTTCGCAGTGATCATTATAATAGGATCGTGTGCATTGCATATGATTATGCAGTATACGTTACATTCTTTGGTCGCAGCGCTGTATTTTATTTATTGCATTTAGTCGTTAAACAATGATATTTTGAAAATAAATAAATAATTGTAATTAATAAACAAGCTTGCAATTCTTCCTGGTTGTTGTAATATTTGAAGCTTGTTCTCAGACAAGTGTCTGGGTCACTAATACTTCGTATTTCTGGAAAATCCGGGATGGAATTCTAGTAAATGGTGGCACTGTAGACGAATAGCTTCCCGATAGTTTCACACCACCTAAAATAATTTGTTTTTATTATTTATTTATTGACCTTGCTAATCCAGCAAGAATATTTTTTTCTATGGTTGCATCTGAATTTTAGTTTCTGTGATTGTATCTTTCTAAATTAATTAAATAAATGTTGTTCTTTAAACCGCTTAAACATTGTGATTTAAACCTGTGTTTTGACCCTAATAGTTAATTTTGTTATGCACATCTGAAATAAAATGCAATTTTTACTCTAATGAAAAATACATGTTGAAATAGAACACAAATAGACAAATGTATTTAATATTCTACAGTTTTACGTTTTGAGTAAATGGTTTTGACTATTTTAGTCAGTAATTTAAATGTTCTCTGTTTGTTTAAGTGTAGAAGAATGTATGTATTGAATGAATGTATGCTCTTAACGGATATTCACAGCTGTGTATTTCTATCAATAAAAAATGATGACAGATTGTGGTGTGTTTTGTCATATATACAGAATAAATTATATTATGTATTCTTGTAAAAAAATGGTGATTAGGTCATATGGATTGGTTTAATGTTGAAAATGTTGTTTAAGTATTCATTTCAATGTTAAATCATTTAGATAGATTTTATGTTGAATATGTGTGGATTCTATGTTGTTCCAATCGACTTAAAATCAACATCGTTTCAACATTAGATAGACAAACTAATTAGGTCGATTATATGTTGAAAATGTGTGGATTCCACGTTGTTCCAATCAACTATAAATCAACATCATTTCAACATTAGATAGACAAACCAATTAGGTTGATTACATGTTGAAAATGTGTGGATTCCACGTTGTTCCAATCAACTATAAATCAACATCATTGCAACGTCAGGTGGACAAACCAATTAGGTTGATTACATGTTGAAAATGTGTGGATTATATAACGTCGTTTCGATCGACTGAATATCAACATCGATTCAACGTTGGGTAAGTAACCAATTGTGTCGATTTCAGGTTAGATTTGAATGGAGTGCCTGACGTCGTTTCAACATTACCCCGATGAGCAAAACGATGTTGAATCGATGTCAAAAGAAACGTTGATTTTCGGTTGAAATGATGTCATTTTGCTATCTGGGTGGTTCCCATCAGCTGACTTAGTCATTCTCCAGCTGATCCCCATTTCACTGGCTATATATTTCAGCCTATGGGTACTGCTGGTTATCAGTCCGTTGTTAGTTCTTGTCCCTGTCTGTTTGTCTCACAGGATTCTCTGCTGTGTTTGTTGGATGACGACTTCTTTTGGACTGTTGGCATTCTTTGTTTTGATCTTTACTTTTTCTCATGTGCTCTGGCTACAAGACATTTGATTTCCTTTCATTAAATTACTTGCACTTGGATCCTCTCTGTCTGGTGTCGTGACAGACTATCTGTCAATATTTCTCCTTTTAATCGAATGAAAAGTTAATTTAGATGAGCCAATATTCAAAAATTGCAGTAAAGTAACTGTGACGTGTGGCCAAATCTGAGGTCTGATCTCATCTCTCTCTTGCTGTCATCCAGACAATGATCGGTAGACACCACACAAGTCAAGTCGCAAAACTGAGGCTGGTACCAGCTGAGAGTTAGAATAGCTGAAGCCTTTGCGAAATCTGTCAAAATACAGCACTGAAATTAACAGGCATGAATGTCTATTGATCCAAAAAGTCTATCTGTAGGATATCTGTAAAAACGCAATCAGAGCCAATGTTATGTAGAAGTTGTGTAGCCTAATAATTATTAGGGGTGTAACGATACACCAAAGGCACGGTTCGGTTCGGTTCACGGTTTTGGAGCCACGGTTCGATTCGGTTCGGTTCGGTTTCTGTTTGCTGTGGGGTTGGGGTTGATGTCATCTTAACAGTAATGCTCAGGAACAATAGATTCACTTAATAACAAGAACAACTAAACTTTTTCTTTATTAATTTTGCCATCACATTTTAGTACAGTCAGGATACCAGAGTAAACAACAAAAATGAAATAAATACCTCCAATATAGACTAGTCAGAAAAAAACAATTCTCTTTAGTGCAGCCATCTTAAGAAAGTAAACTCAAATTAAATAAATAACTGCAGTGTTGACTATAGTGAAAGATAAACCGGCTTGTCCTTTCTAAGGACATTTGGAATATTCAATTAAGTTTTAAGTTCTTCTTTAAAAACACCATAATGTCCACATTCTCAGGTGAGTGGCTTGATTTCTGTGCAGACACAGACAAAGTGATGCTCATTTTAGTTATCATTTAGATAGGTTTCCGTTTAAATTAATAAAAAAATAATATACAAATAATGTGCTTGTAAAGTGTTTTTTACATGACCTATTCACCAGTAAAATACATTGCAGTTTTGTCTGAAACTAATGTTAGGGTCATACCTGCCAACACTCTCGTTTTTCCCGGGAGTCTCCCGTATTTCACATCCATCTCCCGCCACCCTCCCGGTTTGTTATTTCTCCCGGGAAACTCCCGTAATTTGTATGTCCCAATGCAGTTGCAAAAAAAAAGCACTTTTGTTCATGTTTGTCAAGTTGCCAGATCTTGAATGAAGTTCATTACCTCACACAATTGACGAAATATTCAAATCCTGTAACATATTTTACCTCAATCTGGCAACATACCTTACAACTCAGTTGCGCTATTGATTTCTGCGCAGGAGTTAGATGCGGGACAACAAGCAGCGGCGTCTGTAGAAGTAGTACACATGATGGAAGGAAAAGAGTCGGGTTGTGCTTCGGCAAAGAAAAAAATATATACATGTAAATTTAACAGCAGCTGGACGGAAGAATTCAAGTTTTTGTCTAGAAGCCACCTTGACGACGCCCACGCTTTCTGCAAGGTGTGTCGTACTGATTTTAATGTCGGACACGGTGGGAAAAACGACATTACTCAGCATGTGAAATCACAACGGCACATTCGTGCAGCCGAGGCACAGAAAGGCACGACGAGCATTTCTATGTTTATTACCAAGGGGCAGACAGAAGCAGAGACCGTGTTGCATGCAGAATTAAAAATGGCAATGTTAATTGCAAAAAAAACATTCTGTTTTCATTTTGTGGCGATTTTAACGCTAGTGTGGCAAGCATGTTCCCTGATTCTGGCATAGCCAAAAAATTCTCATCTGGGAGGACAAAGACAACGCAGCTAATTAAAGGTAAGTTCATGTGGCAAATATTTATGCTACTTTAAAACAAACTTTATATTAGACAGCTCATTAAATGCTTGTTTTTGTTTTGTGATTTGCTGTATGTATTTTATCCCTTGCTTAATACATATTCGTATCTTATTATTTTTATCAATGTCATCACAATGTAGTTTGACTACTTTTTTTTCTCCTTTGTAAGGTGCCATTGCTCCAGAGCTTGATAATGAGGTAAAAAACATCTGTCAGACCTGGCCATTTGGATTACTTTGTGATGAGGCAAACAACATGCAGAAAGAAAAAGAACTTGTAATTCTGGCAAGAGTGTATGATGAGAACAGCCTTGAAGTTGTGACCAAGTTTATTGACATGCCAGTCTGCAATGTGGGTACAGCAGATAGTATTTATGAGAAGCTGGAAACCTCTTTGAGGTGGGTTTATTGTCATAATGATAAATGCAACTGTTCAATATCATCAATTTTGACTAAAACATTTGTCTGATTTTTATGACAGAAATAGAGGAATCCCATGGAATAACCTGGTGGCATTTAACTCCGATAACTGCAGTGTAATGAAAGGAAAACATAATTCAGTCATCACCAGACTAAGAGATAGTCAACCGTATGTTCAGGATGTAGGTTGCATATGCCACCTTGCCCAACTTGCCACAGGCTGTGGCATGAAGGCAATCAAGGCCCCAGTGGAAGATTTACTGGTTGGGGTGTATAGCCACTTTCACAAAAGGTTAGTATAAATATTAAACTTGTATCTGTAAGTTATCTGTACAGAGTATGATTATTCACTATTAATGTCATTCCTACTGTCTTTTTTTATTGTTTGTGTGTCCTGTAGTGCCAAAAGGTGTGAGGTGTATAAAGAGTTTGTGGAATTCACAAACACAGACAACCTGAATTTGCTCAGATACTGCAGTACAAGATGGCTCAGCCTCCACACATGCATACAACGTGTGATAAATCAATGGGCTGCTTTGCAGGCTTACTTTAATAGCCATGAGGATGAGAAGAGTGCTAAAATCAGGAACCTGGCAGGCTACTTTAATGATCCTGAGTTGAAGTTTTTTTTTCTGTTTCTGAGTGCCGCTCTTAAGCCACTGGTTGCATTCAACACTGCTTTTCAGGTACAGTAGGTAGATATATTTATATAAAAGTAAATGTCTGTTTTGTGTTTACTTTTGTTTGCTCAATAGGCAGAGGGAGTGATGATCCATAAGCTACACGGTGAGATGACAAGACTGGTGAAGAGATAATTGGGGTACATTGTTCCAGCTAGATTAATTGTGGATATTCCAGTCACTGAAGTTTCATATGGACACGAACATCAGCTGGCGAATTGCGATCTCTTTGTTGGAGTTGAGGCCAGAGCATTTCTTAAAAATGAAGAATTCACCTCCATGACAAAAATATATCAGTAAGCTATCATTTTAATTAAAAAAAAACTGCATGCTTCAGTTGTCTTTCTTTACAATTTCTAGTTAATATGTGATTCTGTCATAAATGTGTTCTTAGGACAGTGAGAGCTTTCTATATGGAAGTCATTGGAAAGATGCTGAAGGTCTTTCCGTTAGACTCACAGCTGCTCAGTGACCTGAAGGTGTTGGACCCAGCCTCTCGCCTGGACATCTCTCCTGAAACAGGTTGACTTAATTATTTTGTGATTTACCCCCTCAAGTGATCATGTTGTCAGAATACCAGCCCTGTGCATTTTAAGTAATTAACCTAACTGATAATGTGTTGGAAATCTGTTCTCATCACATAGTAACAAGGCTAGGTTGCATGTTTCCACAACTGAGGCTTGATCCAGATAAACTGAGAGAGGAGTTTACAGACTATCAAGTGACAGACAGCAAGGAATTAACCCAGGAAGAGAGAGTGGACAGATTCTGGGGCCTTGTAGGGAAAAGTAAGACAAGGTTTAGTCAGTTAACTAGCCTGATGAAGGCACTGCTTTGCATTCCTCATAGCAACGCCTCCTCAGAGAGGACTTTTAGCATGGTCAGAAAGATTGGGTAACGCTTTCTTTTACAACCCGCAAAGTACCGCGTAAGTACAGTGAAATAACGGTGTACTTTTCTGTACTTATAGTATAAGTATAGTGAAAGTATGTGTAGGTATAAGGGAACAAACTGTAATAAGTAATAAATAACTGTAATATGTTTGGGTAATAAGAGGGTAACAACCAGATATTCAACACGCAAAGTACCGCGTAAGTATATTGAATTTACGGTGTACTTTTCTATAAATTGCAAAGGAACAAACCATAATGTTTGGGTAATAAGGGGGTAACAGTAAGATAATCAACACACAAAGAACTGTGCAAGTATATTGACCTTACGATGTACTTTTCTACAAATTGCAAAGGAACAAACCATAATGTTTGGGTAATAAGGGGGTAACAATAATATACTAAACACGCATAGTACCGTGTAAGTATATTGACTTTACGATGTACTTTTCTTTAAGTATTGTATACATATAAAGAATTGTACAAGGGAGGTGACAACCTAATGCAACCTGCAAACACCTGCGTAATAGTACCCTTATTTTGGGGTTTTTATATGGGGTGTTTAATGAATAAAAGGTTTACAACCCGTGAAATTATGAAACCTTATTATATACTGTATGTATTTTAAATCTGCAATTCAATATAAAAATATATTTCTATACACAACTTACCTTATGAATGTTTCCTCGTCGATCTCACCACGGCCAGCAATGTCTCAACATCTCTATCAACAAATAACTTTGCATGATATAGCTAGGCCTACTGTCAGGATTCAGTGCGAATTAAAACATGCTAGCATTACTGCTGTTTGCAGGAGGGGGAGGGGTGGGGGTCTTACTGTTCAAATATACACTTGTGCGTTGAAGTCCAGCTTCTTTCCTCCTTGTTCCCTGTGTTTAATGGTAAATACAGTATTTGTTCCCCCCTTGTTCCCTGTACCTAAAGGGTAAATACCACATTTGCGGGTTGTAAATTAAAGTGAAGCATTGTTCCCTTCTTGTTCCCCCCTTGTTCCCCGTAGTTAAAGGGTAAATACACATTTGTTCCTCCCTTTTTCCCTGTAGTTTACAGGGTAACTCTTGAAGGTAGTGAAATAAATATACAAACACACAATATATTTCTTTACTTTGTAACCTTTATTTTACTAAATAGGGATTTTAAAACACTTCATCTTAATCAAACATGGTCTCAACTATCATTGCCTATACTCATTCATTCATTTTCTTTTCGGCTTAGTCCCTTTATTAATCTGGGGTTGCCACAGCGGAATGAACCGCCAACTTGTTGTTTTACGCAGAGGATGCCCTTCCAGCTGCAACCCATCACTGGGAAACATCCATATAGACTCATTCACACACATACACTACAGACAATTTTAGCTTACCCAATGTCACCACATGTTTTTGGACTTGTTGGGAAACCGGAGCACCCGGAGGAAACCCACGCTAACACGGGGAGAACATGCAAACTCCACACAGAAATGCCAACTGACCCAGCCGGGGCTCGAACCAGCGACTTTCTTGCTGTGAGGCGATTATGCTACCCACTGTGCCACCGTACTGCCCTGCCTATACTCAAACAACAAAATAACACATTATTTCCTTCCCCCTTTTTCTGGCATCTCTTGCTTGGCTTCTTTTTTTCTGCTCTTCTTCGTAGCTTCCACTGAGGACTCTGATGGTGAGTGGCTGATGGAATCCCATGGGTCTTGCTGCTCTGCATTTAATATAAAAAATATGAATAGATATAACGGCTTTTGGCAAGCTATACATGTTCCTTTTGCTGTTTAATATGTGTGTGTGTGTGTGTGTGTGTGTGTGTGTTGGTTGTCCAACAATTTCACACACTAAACATTTACAGATACCACCATATGGATACTATAATTTACTATCAAACAAAACTACTATCATCAGACCATATGGGAAATTGTGATATTTTATAGTGATAATAATTCAAGCGCAGAGGGGAAAAATTTAAATGTACGTGCAGGCATTATAGACTTTTAAGTAAAGATTATTTGCAGTTCAGTATATATTTAAATTCTGTGTTACTTAGTAAATGGTGTAAATTTTAGGTTTTGGGTGAACTACCCCTATGGTTAGTTTTTGATTAAGTACATGTCTTAACCCATCATTAGTCCTTAATAAAGTAATAGATTACATAATAGTATGGTTGATGATGTACTGTTATGGACCCTTTTCACATTTCCGGGTTTCTCAGCAGCAAACACAGTGAATGGGAAAGTACAACACATATTTTTCGTCTTCTTTTCTCAAGTGAAATAAAAACTTTACGATGGTGTTTTCTCGACATTTAGAAAAAGAAAATAATAGTGTGTAACTGATAACAGCAGCAAGAAGAGAGAATAACATCTAATTTACTGTCCTGCCCATAGACACTATTTGAAACACCTCGCATATGTAATTATATGCAAACATTATGTAATACATACATAAATACAAATAAATAGTATTTATAAAAGATTAAATATTAAAAACTCAAGGATTTCAGATGCTGATGACTGTTAAACTCGTCATAACAGTATTGTGAAAATAGTAGAATGGTTAATAAATAGGAACAAACATCAGATAGAAACAAAAAACCTAAACAAACACTTCTATTGACATAATGTCATAAAAATACTTGTTTTATTTACCTCGCGCTGCCGTCCTCGTACTGCCGTGGACAAGAAATTCTGGATTTGAATCGATTCGTCAACAGACCGATCAGTGTGACATCAAAGTATCGCGACAACAGCAGACAGCTACGTGTGCATTTCAGTCCATCTCGCGGTATTTTATCACTTCAGGTAAACGCCTACTGATTCGTTGATTCAAACGAGTTGTGAATCAAGTAGCCTCTAAAGATCCGAATCAGACTGCAGTACCACGAGGCACGAGGTTTTGCTCAGACTTTTGGGGCGTTTGGAATGGCTTCGTCTCGTCACCATGTAACACATGTAAGTAAATCGTTGTTAGTAAATAAAAGCCACTGTCACGATTAGAAATTGTGCATTAACCAGATTATATTTATTTTATTTTCCATTAGTTTTAGCGTAACGTTAACGTTAGTTCATGCCCGAATCTAAACGGCCAGCAGCGAATATTTACCAATGTTTACTGTTGTTTACATTGTTTTTTTTGCACATCTTAGAGATGTTGCCAAAGTTCTTCTGGATTTAGTTTTTTCTCAGTTTCTTCATGTCATTCCAGACAGACTGGATGATGATCAGATCAGATCTCTGTGTGTGTGGAGCACTGGCTGTTGTCTGACTCAGTGTGCAGATAATAATCTCACTGTATACGTTAATTAAAGCTAATGAAATAATATTTGGAAATGTAAATTGATATTTCAAACTGACTTTTTTTACCCAGAAAGTACTAGTAGCCTAAGACTTGCACAGTAGCCTACTGTACATTTAAATTTTTCCCCTCTGCGCTTTAATTATTATCACTATAAAATATCACAATTTCCCATATGGTCTGATGATAGTAGTTTTGTTTGATAGTAAATTATAGTATCCATATGGTGGTATCTGTAAATGTTTAGTGTGTGAAATTGTTGGACAACCAACACACACACACACACACACACACATATTAAACAGCAAAAGGAACATGTATAGCTTGCTAAAAGCCGTTATATCTATTCATATTTTTTATATTAAATGCAGAGCAGCAAGACCCATGGGATTCCATCAGCCACTCACCATCAGAGTCCTCAGTGGAAGCTACGAAGAAGAGCAGAAAAAAAAGAAGCCAAGCAAGAGATGCCAGAAAAAGGGGGAAGGAAATAATGTGTTATTTTGTTGTTTGAGTATAGGCAGGGCAGTACGGTGGCACAGTGGGTAGCACAATCGCCTCACAGCAAGAAAGTCGCTGGTTCGAGCCCCGGCTGGGTCAGTTGGCATTTCTGTGTGGAGTTTGCATGTTCTCCCCGTGTTAGCGTGGGTTTCCTCCGGGTGCTCCGGTTTCCCCCACAAGTCCAAAAACATGTGGTGACATTGGGTAAGCTAAAATTGTCTGTAGTGTATGTGTGTGAATGAGTCTATATGGATGTTTCCCAGTGATGGGTTGCAGCTGGAAGGGCATCCTCTGCGTAAAACAACAAGTTGGCGGTTCATTCCGCTGTGGCAACCCCAGATTAATAAAGGGACTAAGCCGAAAAGAAAATGAATGAATGAGTATAGGCAATGATAGACGAGACCATGTTTGATTAAGATGAAGTGTTTTAAAATCCCTATTTAGTAAAATAAAGGTTACAAAGTAAAGAAATATATTGTGTGTTTGTATATTTATTTCACTACCTTCAAGAGTTACCCTGTAAACTACAGGGAAAAAGGGAGGAACAAATGTGTATTTACCCTTTAACTACGGGGAACAAGGGGGGAACAAGAAGGGAACAATGCTTCACTTTAATTTACAACCCGCAAATGTGGTATTTACCCTTTAGGTACAGGGAACAAGGGGGGAACAAATACTGTATTTACCATTAAACACAGGGAACAAGGAGGAAAGAAGCTGGACTTCAACGCACAAGTGTATATTTGAACAGTAAGACCCCCACCCCTCCCCCTCCTGCAAACAGCAGTAATGCTAGCATGTTTTAATTCGCACTGAATCCTGACGGTAGGCCTAGCTATATCATGCAAAGTTATTTGTTGATAGAGATGTTGAGACATTGCTGGCCGTGGTGAGATCGACGAGGAAACATTCATAAGGTAAGTTGTGTATAGAAATATATTTTTATATTGAATTGCAGATTTAAAATACATACAGTATATAATAAGGTTTCATAATTTCACGGGTTGTAAACCTTTTATTCATTAAACACCCCATATAAAAACCCCAAAATAAAGGTACTATTATTATTGCGCTTACGCAGGTGTTTGCAGGTTGCATTAGGTTGTCACCTCCCTTATACAATTCTTTATATGTATACAATACTTAAAGAAAAGTACATCGTAAAGTCAATATACTTACACGGTACTATGCGTGTTTAGTATATTATTGTTACCCCCTTATTACCCAAACATTATGGTTTGTTCCTTTGCAATTTGTAGAAAAGTACATCGTAAGGTCAATATACTTGCACGGTTCTTTGCGTGTTGATTATCTTACTGTTACCCCCTTATTACCCAAACATTATGGTTTGTTCCTTTGCAATTTATAGAAAAGTACACCGTAAATTCAATATACTTACGCGGTACTTTGCGTGTTGAATATCTAGTTGTTACCCTCTTATTACCCAAACATTACAGTTTGTTCCCTTATACCTACACATACTTTCACTATACTTATACTATAAGTACAGAAAAGTACACCGTTATTTCACTGTACTTACGTGGTACCT